>CM066245.1:6273721-6672253 GCA_033675135.1 Frankliniella intonsa | reverse complement strand
CAACTTTACTCGCTGCAGCGGCGGCTGCTGGGCTGGCCCGGCCCGGCCCGGCCCGGCCCGGCCTCATGTTCACCGCCCGGCAATTAAAAAGGAATTAATAAATTACGCCTCTTCCACTTGTAAATATTCCAGCGCGCTCTGACGGCTCAATTTTCTGGGGGCCGTCCCGTCCCGCCACGCTGCGCCGCGGCTGCTGGCCAGCGCGATAAGAAATGTATCCCTCTTTTGTTTCTCAGGGGCGCGAAGGTTTGACTTATGGCTCGGCCCAGCTCGGCCCGGCCCGGCCCACCGTGTCCGAAGTAGAGCATTCTGCAGCGGGGAGGGCCCGGGCCGGGGCCGCTCCGGCGTATTGAAGCGCGATAGAGATCAAAGTTATAGTCACTACTTCATCTGCTTTGCAGCGAAACCGCGAGAAAGTCAGTGAGGCGCGGACTTTTATTGCTACATGGCCTAACGACGTGCGAGAAATGACCGGTAATCTTTGCAGACTTGATTTTTCGTTTCTTTCCTTTCAACTCGTTTCGGTCCCGCTGTCACCATGCTGCGAGGCCCGCCCCGCGCATGACTGAGCGCCCCCGCCCCGCCCCGCCCCGCCCCGCCCCGCCCCGGCGCTCTAATCTCTCCATCTAATTCTGTTTCATACGGCGCTCGCTTTTGTCCCCCGGCTCATTTTTACATTGTCTCCGGCCGAAAACAGACTAGAGGGAGGGAATTAATGCTAATGTAGTCATCCGAATCCACATTCTTACCTCCAAATTAGAGCCCGCGCGGCGCGCACCGGGGCGGGGGCCGGCACGGGACGGGGCGGGCAGGGGTTGGCCAGGCGGGCAGGGCAGGGCAGGGCGGGGCTCCTCAGGTGTGCTGCCTCTGATTAACTGCCTGGTATGAGCGTGTTAGTTGCTGCTTCCGTCGGTGGTGCATCGACTGCTGCATGCGACCCTATCTTCACATTCCACTGCCCTGAAAAAAAAAGGTTTTCATTAAAAATATTGACACATGATTCTCGCGAGTAGTCATTGCAATATCAATTTCCGGGATTATTTGGTAACTAGACATTTTAAAAATGCTTTTATTTTCCTCAAAAAAAAAAAGAAAAGAAAAAAAAAGTTTTTTGAGCTATTGTATTTAACAAGTGTTTTCCCCCCAAATCCCCCTTCCTCCGGTAAAGTTTGCAGTCCAACGAGCGCTGCTGCTTGCCGTTGCCACTGGTTGTCAGAGAGGGGGAACGTGAACAGTGTGTGCTCGACCTGACAAGGAGATGCGAAATATGCTCAAATAACGAAACACGGCGAGCACACGCGCATGCGCACACACACACACACCGGACGCGCCGCGCCGCTCGCTCGGGGACGGGACTGTGTGCGCTTGAAGAAGCCATCGCCTGTTTGCGTTTTCAATGAGATCTGAAAGTGCGCGCCCTCCCCTAATGGGCTACCAGTCTTACACGCTGCGCCTGTCGCCGGCCATAAGTCGTCGTGCGCACTGTCCTGTGGGAGCCGCTCCGCCGCGCCCCGCCGCGCCCCGCCGCGCCCCGCCGCGCCCCGCCCCACCCCGCCCGCCGCGCCCCGCCGCGCCCCGCCCCACCCCGCCCCGCCCAAGTGCGGTGAACACATCGTTACTACGTACACACACGTGGCCGTATTCGGCGGCCATAAGGGGCTATGCATCGCTATGCGCACCGCGCGCTTCGCTTCATTACCTCTGCATTCTGGGGCACGACTGATTTTGGAGTTGGGCCTGGCGCGGTGGGAGTAGCCAGTAGCCGCCAGCCACCCGCGCCTGTCCTGTCTCACTATACCCCCCGGACGGAGACGGATGCCTCGTGTTCGTTCCGCGCGCGTAAGTGACACAAACGCCTCAACGCCACCGTGCGCCGGCCGGTCGATACTCCGCGCCACTGCGGACCGGGGACCGTCGTCATCCCGCGGGCCGCCGGCCGTCCATATGAGGACGCCTGTAACGCGGGGTATCATCAATCGAAGGCGCGCGGCGGCGACATCCGCGCGGGGTATCGCGACAGCCTGCGCAGGCAATACGCATGACATGGTTGGACAATGAAGGGGCCTGCGCTGCTGCCTGCGCGCCTCGCCTGGGAGCGAGCAGAGAGATTCATGGGAGCGAAGCGAAGCACCGCCATGAGGCACCGCCACGAGGCACCGCCATGAGGCACCACTGCGCTGCCATGGCCTCGCTGATTGAGACATCAAGCTGAGCACGGCCCCGCCCCGCCCCGCCCCGCCCCGCCGCTGCCCTGTGTTTGTCCGTCTTATTGGCTGAGCGGGGAGAGGAGAGTGATGCCTGCTCCCCATTCCCTTAGAGTTTATATTTCATGTAATGGCGCACGTCCGTTCTCTCCCGATAGGAATATATTGCTCGCTTTCTCTCTCTCTCTCGCTCGCTCTCAGTGCTACCTGTGGCGGAGCGCTGGAGAGAAAGGGTAAGGGAGAGGAGGGGTGGGGGTGGAGGAGAGAGAGAGAGAAGTAAAGGCCACCCTCTCTTGCAGAGATAGATGGATGGATAGATACGCTCATTCTCCTCCACAGCAACACCAGGAGCGGCCTAACGAGAAGAAGGCAAAGAAAAAGACATCAAAGAGTCCAAGCCAGAGGCGGGGCGGAGAGGAGAGAGAGAGAGAGAGAGAGAGAGAACAGTAAAAGAAAAGGAAGAGGTATTCGTTGCCGGAGCCAATTAGTAAGGCAAGTCATAAAGTTTGTATGGATAAGTGAGTACGAGACGCCGCGCTGCAACGCACGGGCACGGGGGGGTAGGGAGGGGGGGGGAGGGCGCTCTCCACACTGATTATGTCTTCTGATTCCCCGGGCGGGGGCGTGGCGGGGCGTGGTGGGGCGGGGCGTGGCGGGGCGGGGCGCGGGGCTCACCTGGCGCTTAGGAACAAAACGCTCTGGGAATTGAGTCATTTGAGTTGCCGGCGGAAGGCGAACAACGGCCTGGTGAGCGGAGCGGGGCGGGGCGGGGCGGGGCGGGGCGGGCAGCAGACGGGTCGGGACGATGCTGACGGGGATAAGGACCCCCATTCCGCGTCTGACGGATTAATCCGAGTATGAATTTTAAAATAGGGGGGCCCTGCATGGGGAGGGAGGCCTCTAGAATAGCATGCGGCGGACAGTATCGCCGTGCGATAGGCGGGGGGCGTGCTGAGCTGAGTGCCCCCGTGCCCAGCCCCGCCCGGCCCCGCAGCAAACTGGGCTGGGCGGAGATCGGTTTAAATTAGGGACCGGCACACACTTTTCTCGCTCCCTTAATTAGTTGTCATTAATAACGCACGATATTTATTCGCCATTAGGGGGCGCTGTGGGTAGAAACGTGAGGGAGAGAGAGAGCGTGCCATAAATCACTAGGTCACGTATTGTCGGCGCAAGGTGAGAGGAAGGGGAGGGGTGCTGGTGGGCGCAAGGCCGCACCGCGCCGTGGCATCATACACGAGCAGGGTGGCCTCCAGGCGAGCCGAAAATTAGAGCGGCGCAATTATGAATGAAACAGTGTCCGAGGCCGAAAAAGAACGCGAGTATTCCCCCGTGACGCTTCACCAGGGTTACTTGTGACGCGCGGGTGGCAGGCTGCGGGCCCAGCAGCCTAGCGCGCCGACCGGACCGGCGGCGTCGAGAACTCCCGCGTCGCGCTCAAGAAGGGCTTTTCGGTGTAGGCCATCGGTCCTGGCGCGGCCCGGCCCCGCCCGCCCGATTGAGTCCCTCTCCAGACACACGACGCATTCGGTGTGATTGGGAAACGGAAATGGGGGCCGAATTAATCTCTGAAAACAGGTGGCGGTGAAATCAGCTTACAAAGTGGTCCCCGCCGCTGCCCCGCCCGGTCCGTCCCATCTCGACTGGAGAGTCGGGGCGGGGCGGGGCGGGGCGGGGCGAGGGAACAGCTCCCGTGCTACGACCCGTGAGTGCTCCCCCCGCCCCGCCCGGTTGTCTGCTGGTGTTGTCTCGTTGTGTCGTTCGTTCGATCGCGGCCGGTCCTCGGCGGTCCAGCAGCAGCCGCAGCATCCAGCCGGATGAGCCAGTCGATAGCAGCAGCAGCCTCCGAACTACCGCAACGCGCCCCGCCCCGCCCCGCCCCGCCCCGCCCGTCTGTGCCGCACCACGCCCCAGCTACCTGCTCCTGAACGACTCCTGAACGGAACGAGAATGTGTTGATTGGTGTACAAACACCTGGTAGGCCTCTGTTTCTCACGCGAACAATTTCAAACAGTCTCACACGCACACACACACACACGCACGTAGGTCACACATTCCGTAAGGCCGCCGGAGCAAATACGCGTTAACTAGTGGTGTGTTACGCGTATAGGGAAGGAGACGAGTACAAGGGAGTGCCTGCCTGCCGGCCAGGCCCCGCCGTGGTGAGTAATACTGAAATGACTGTGCAGCGGTACAGAGCGTGGCGAGCACGGCGCGGCGAGCCTTACTCGTAAACTGAGTCTGATTAGCTGTTGGCAGTATGAGGCGCCAGCACGCCCCGCCCCGCCCCACCCCGCCCCGCCCCGCACTGCTGGACGTCATTAGCGGCCGCCGGACAACTCTACGCTCGCCCCGCCCCGCCCCGCGCCGCCCCGCGCCGCCGCCGGCAAGACGGCCCGGCCCGGCCCGGCCCGCCGGACGGGACAACAATTTCACTCTTATGGTGCTTTTGAGTAACAATCAGCGCCCTGTCCTGCCCTGTCCTGGGCTGGGGCCGCCGCGGCCGCGCCGCGCTCTTCGTCACCCGCGAGCCGCGTGCAAATTGACTTGTCCGACGCGGAGGCCGCCCCGCCCGCCCCGCCCCGCCCCACCCCGCCCCCCGCCCCTCATTACGGGGCGCCACCGGGAAGAACATCGCTCCCCTCCGCTCCGCTCCGCTGTGCGGGCGGCGCGCGCGAGGATACTGCCCCGCAGCACAGGCGCGCCGCCGGGTTGCCTACCCTCACGGGGTCGAGAGGCGCAGCAGATCCCATAGCTCCGAAAGCAAAAGCACCATTATTTATGTAGAGGTAAATTGCGCGCGTATACAATAGACCTCTAAATACGATTAGAGGTAATTTCTTTACAGGTTTCGGGGTGCGACCGTAAGAACAGTGGCGTCGCGTGGCGTCGCCCGGAGCGCCGCCGCGCCGCCCACGGCCGCTGCCTCGCGGCTCAAGATGTCTTTCTAAGCGGGTTGCGGCGCGGCGCGGGCCGGGCGCTCCGCGCCGAGCAGCGGCAGTGGGAGCCGGCCCGCCCCGCCCCGCCCCGCCCCGCCACATTCAAATCAGTCTACTTTCGGAAACAGTAAAGTAAAAGTGGCGCGCGGTGTGGTACGGCACCATGGTTTTCTCGGGGTGGCGCCGGGCGGCCCGCAGCGCAGCGGCCGAGGCGTGGCGAGGTGAGGGGCGCTCTTTTATTCCTTTTGGGATTGGGGTATGAATTATAGCCTCGCGGCGCCCATTGCCTAATAACGGCGTGGGGTGGCGTGGCGTGGCGTGGCGGGGCGGGGCGGGGCGGGGCGGGGCGGCAAACGGCGCCCGGCCCGGTTATTGGCTGCTGCGACACTGGAGGCGCCCGCGCCCCGCCCGGCCCCGCCCGGCCCCGCCCGGCGCAGGCAGCAGAGGAGCAGCAAATCTTGCGCTCGCCTCGCCGTGTAATATATCGCAAAGGCGCTGCAGCGCACGGCTCGGCTCGGCTGGGCTCGGCTGGGCTCGGCTGGGCTCGGCTCGGCTCGGGCCTTATTCGCTCTTATTCCCATTTCGAGGAACGGCCATGCAGGCGGGCACTGGAGGGCGAGCGGTGTGCGCTGGACGCGCGCACGGAGCCTGTGACACGGCACGGGCAGCAGCGGCGGAGAAATAGCAGCGCTCGCGCGGGGCCGGGCCGGGCGGGACAGAAAGAGAACATGCTGCCGCTGCATGACGGATGGCGCCGTAGGGGCTCAGGCTCAGGGACCGCGGCCAGGCCACGCCACATAAACAACCCCAACAGGTAGGGAATATCACCAAAAGAGTTTGCAAAATATATTATGGAAGGGACCGGGGGGCCGGCAGGCAGGCCGGGCCTGGAAGGAGCTATGTCAATACGGACGGCCCCCGAGGGCGCGCGGCGCGCACCCCGTCCGGCCGTTACCTGTGCAAATCTTGAGAATCTGGCTAGCGGATCCTGTGGGGAGGGGGGCTGTAGGGACGGCTCCTCCGCCCCCGCAGCGCGCGCGCCGCCGCCGCCGAGGAGCCAGAAAAGTGGTGGAATAGTAAATTTGGCGGTAAATATGGGGGTGGACCCATAAACTGCGAAAATGAGCCATTTCTATTCATTATTCACCGTCATAAATCAGCGGGAAAAATCCCGAGCTGCGGATTCGGTGCGGCGTCCACCACCCTCTCTGTAGGCCGCCCGGCCCGGCCCGGCCCGGCCCGCCTGCGCTGCGCTGCGCCGCCCTCCAATCTGCGGCCTGCGAGATTTTATTTCCCTCCCTGGTGCCGGGCGGGGCGGCCGGGCGGGCGGCAGGTGCGGCGCGCCTCATGTCCGTCTCATGATGAAGTACTTTCTCTCTGTAATTGCGCGCGGTGCGGCGCTGTGCGGCGCGGGTACGACACCGCGCGCTTTTCTTATACAGCAGTAGTCTCCCCCGCGGCCGCCTCTCGAGAGATCTATTATTCGATTCAAGGGTAATGTTCTAACATTTTCCAAGCCTGGGCAGCGAAACTTATTTTCAGCTCGATAATTTACAGCAATGTTTCACAGCGGGACAGAGGCCCCCCCTCCCTCCTGCACGACCGCCTCCCTTAGGAGACGACGCAGGTGATCCCCGCCTTGCCTCGGATTGCCCCGCGCCCCCCGCGCGAGTTGAACGCGCCGGGATCAGATTGGATCACCATGACAATGTATCGATATGTTCGCCGGGGACACACACGCTTTGCATCACACACACACACACTCACACGCTTGCGAGTAAACAGCACACAGGCTCGCCAAGACGGACGGATATGTTTAGGGAAATCCTTTTGGGAGATTTACGGCGCCTCACTGACTTACTTCATCTCGGCACGACGCCAGAGAGCGACGCCCCGCCCGCAGGCCTATAGCGCACGGCTTGAGAAATACACGGAAACATTTTCAAGACTCCCCGGTACTCCCTTACAGAGAGGGTGGCGTTTTTAAAATAACGCTCGCGGGTTCTCGTGCAAAAATTTGTCGATACCGCGATCAGCCATGCACGCCGCAGAGAGTGTGAACTTCGTGCCTTCGGTCTTCCTGTTGGTGCACGTGCAGGCCGTCCCGAGCTCATTCAGCCGGCAGGCTCGCCCCGCCCCGCCCCGCCCCGCCCCGCCGGGGCCGCCCGGGGAAGCGTGCGCATGTTTAAGCAACTTTCGTATTCAGGTTGGATCGGGTCCAAAAGACCGCACGGCTGCCGATTCCTATCCTCGCGCCTTTTCCCCTGAGCCCTTCCAAGCGCCAATCCCTTTCGCCCCGGCGCATAGGTAAAATAAAAAAAAATAAAAAAAAATAAAGGGAAGAAAGAAGCGAGCGACCGCCTGCTTTGGAACACTCGCCACGCGGACTGCAAGTTCAGCGCAGATTTTTCGTCTCTTTGACCACGAGGCTGCCTGTTTGAGAATTACATCGTTTAACAAGCACGTGCCTCAGAGCGCTTTCCCACCAGCCGCTCTCGCACCCTCACGCCTGCGCCTGTAAACTGAGCTTTACCCGCCACAATTCAAACCATATTTCCTTTGTCAAACAACAAATTATATATTCATATCAGTAGCCGGCCGATTCCCTCCCCTCCCCATCCGCGCGGCCCGGCCGCCTACCCACGAAGCTCGCGGGTGGCTTCCGCTCCCCTCCCCTCCCCTTCTTTCCCCTCCCCTTTATCCCTTACCCTCCGCGCTGGTCTCGACGATAATAATATAAAGTCACCAGCGACAACAAAAGAAGCTGTAATGCATGTGTTATAATCTGGGGGAGTGTCCAAAACTAAAACTGATAAAGCCAGAGATAACTCGAAAATCAATTTTTCCGTCGCAGCCAACACGTGAGAAGCACGATATTAGTACTATAGGTTCCTAGTATTGCTTGTTTTTTTTTACCCAGGCAAGCAGTGTTGGCTTGCCTCTCTTTTCTTATTATTTTTTTAAAAAAAGTAACATTCCATATTTCAGCGTTTTTGGTTTCGGGCAAAAAATTCCGGTCCCCATGAGCAGCGAACGTTTGTGGCCAAATAACCAAATGCGCTATGAAAACGATTCGGCGACTCCCTCCAATAAAGCCAGCCTCACACCCTCGGCCCGGCCCGGCCCGGCCCGCAGCCCTCGTCCATCACGCGTGCGTGGCGTTTAACCTACTTATCGTGCGCGGCGCCCCGCCCCCGCCCCCACCCCCCGCCGTGGGAAACGGCTCGCGGTGAGCAGTGAGCCCTTGCTAAGCCTCGTCCGACCGGCCCGCCACCGCCCGCCACCCTCGCGCCTGTAAAACGATACGTTCTGTTTTGTGCGGCGTGGCGTGGCGTGGCGGTGCGCGGTGTGGCGCGGGGACAAAGTATGACGCCCGGCCTGGACCCGGCCCGGAAGACCACGCCAGGCCAGGCCGCCGGGGAGGATCACCCGCCCGCGCCAAAGCGTGCGACCTCGCGACCACGCGCCTGTGGGCGTGAGCGCGCGCGCGCGCGGCTCGAGGGATAGCGATGCTCTTTCCTTTGTCGCACTTTATTTACTTTCCCTAATCTTCCGAGGGGAATATGCCTCTCCGATTCGCAAAATTGCCATTAGTTTAACACGATTAGAACTATAATTTCCTTTTTTTAAGGGCGGTGGCAAACGTTATAATATTAGTATGATTTTAAAAAAAAATACATTTTTTCCATTTTTTTGTGTGTTTGATCTGAATTTCTCGAAGATGGCGCTTTGAAGTAATCCCTTTTTCTGATCTCCGATCTCATTGTTTAGCTTAGTCCTAACAGCCCGCCTACATGTCTACGATCACATTGCCGGTCTATCGCAGGAAGGGAAGGGGTGCGGCAGCCTATGGCCCCGCAGGGAGGTTGAAGGTGCAGATATGACGAGGGAGCGGCGAGGGGGAGATAAGGGGGCAAGCGGGAGGGGCGGGACGCGGGAGGGGGGGGGGGGAGCTAATCCGAGGGTGGCAGAGATTGATCCGATGTCGCCTCATCATGGTAATTGATCTTGGCGTGCGACCATATATGATTATAATCAGGCCCACGTGCCAGCGCCTCTCACTGCCCTGTGCAGCAGGAGGGAGTAGTGATGGAGATAAACATAGGGAGGGAAAAGCGCGAGGAGAGGAGAGAAAGAGAGAGAAGGAGAGAGGACAGGACAGGGGTGGAAACCCAAGTCAGTAGACGTCGCACACTTGTAGGTGTGTGAATTTTCCTTTTAAAAAAATCACACACTTTTGTAGGGGCTAATGTGTGAAATGCAAATTTACACACCTAAAAGAATGTGACATTCACACAGTTGGGGTTTTCAGTGTACGGCCACCACGACGCCACGTGTTGCCCATACCTAGGAGAGACACTAATTCCCTGCGGCGCGTAAACAGTTGGCACCTTTGCGAGGAAAACTCCTGCTGCCCGCAGCCAGCGGCCAGCGCCTTCTCTTCTCTCACGTGATCCACCGCCTTCCTACTAAACTGCTCCACACATACACTGCTTTCTTCAGAAGAACTATGAACGGCCGCTCACGGGGAAAATTAGGCGTCATAGTTCCTCGGAAGAGAAATAAAATGCACCAATCATCACCCATTCGTGTGCCGCTCGGGAAATGTGCGAGGCTAGTTTACTCGGGAGGAGGGGAGGCCGGCTAGTAAACTTGTTTGCTGTAACAATTTCGGAGTCGTAAGACTTGGGCGGTCCGCCGCCGCGGTCATTTGTGGTCGGTGTCTTTTGCCCTCTCTTCAGTCTCTGATGTCAGGTGTGAGAGAGCAGAGCCGAAGTGGTAAGTTTTACAAGGGAGACGGGACGCCGCGCGCAGGCAGGCCCTCGAGGACCACCCCTGGTGTAAGCCTGGCCCCGCCCCGCCCCGCCACACCTGAGGTCCGGACCGCAGTCAAGTGGGTTTGTTTGTGTGTTTACTTTTACACCGCTGCTCGGCGCTTTTCGATAAAACGGGGCTGCTACTGCCGAGAGCCCGGCGCGGCACCAGCTCGGTGCGAAGCGGTAGCGCCCAAAGGTGCGCGCAGTAAGTACAAAGTATTTTACCGGCTGTTTCATTTTAACACGATAATCACAATAACAAACGTGCTAGGCAGGTGCGCGCCGCTTTGCATATTCCCGGCTGCCCCATTTTATCGGACGGCCGATCGTCAAGTCGTAAAACGCGAGATCGCAATGACGCCGGCGCGGTGTCCCTCTCCCCGCCACCCCCGCTCCCACCCCGCTCAGCCATTCCCCCCGAAAAAAGGCAAACGCCGCGAGGTAATTTTGGCACACGGCGGGCGCTATAAAGATTCATCTGTCATCGCTTCCTCCTTCCGACGGTGAAAAATATATACTTAAACTACTAAAGCGCCGCCGTGCCACAATTTTATGGCATAAAAGTCAAAATCGGACAAAGATAGGGTAATTACGGGGCGTAATTTCGACAGCTGCGTTAACTCATTCTGGCACTAAAATGCTACTCACACAGCTACAAAAATAAGGAAAATGAGAGAAAAAAAAGAAAAGAAGAAGCGAGGTACGATGGCGGGACTACAAACACTTTACAAGTGATCAGGGTCGACTCTTATGCAAAGTTAAAAGTCAAGACGACCCGACAGGAAGTCGTATTTCGGCAGAGTCAAGCCGTATAACATACAGTACACCGTCAGCGGGCTCGCTTTTGAATTTCCCGCTCAAGCAAATACGCTGACGTATAGCCATCGCGAAAGCGCGCAGCACTTCGCATGTTGAGTAAGAATACTCCAAGACACAAATCAAGCAAGTAGCTAGCTACCCAGGGCCCTCACCGCACCAGCCACTTTAATTCCGTCCGCAAGATGTCCCTCCCCTAAGTGCGCTATTTGTTACGCAGCACGTGAAGGAGGTTGGGAGGAGAGCGGGGAGGGACACAGCTGCACCGGTAGTCAGGGTGGGGCTTAATTGATATTATGTCTCAGCGCGCACGCCCGGTTAGCGACACACGGCTCTTGTTTTTTTTTTCTTTTTTTCTAAAAAGAAAGACACTCACGCGTTGTGTTCACTTTTTTTCCATTCTTGCTACTAGAATTTCGTTGTCGCAGGGGAACTTTTTTTTTCTACCTTCATATGGTTGGAGTCTGCGGCGATGACAAACTCAGAACGTCAAAGTCGATCATTTCAGTGGACCGGCTCTGCTCCCCATTCTTAAGACACATGTGGGTAATTATGAACGCCCCCCCCCCCCCCGGTTCCCCTTCTAAAAAACTGTGTTGACAGCGCGCACCCGTCAAGTGCGACATGGCAGAGGATAAATATGCTTATATCTTAACTTTTCAAATGCAAAGAAATTTGAAGAATTCTTAAAAAAAAACGGTAGGTTTGGATCAGATCGGGCGATGCGGTTGGCCGCCGACAGGCCTAGTAGTAGGCTACGGCTACGGCGGCGGCGAACTCAGAGAGGCAGATGTCGAACACACCTGCTGTTTGTGTTGCCTGTTTGAGCGGGTCGTCACCACATCGCTAATCCACTTAAGGGCAATCATCACAGCTGCTGTTTAGGTATCGCCGTGCCGCCTAAGGGGTCGGGGTGGGGTCGACCCCTGCCTACCACCGCCCCCGCCCGACCCCGCCCCACACAACTCCACCCCGCAGAAGTCCCTTCCCCCGCCTCCCAAACAGCAGTAAGTTGGATACAGAGCCGCAGCCTCTTATACCAACACGTATTTTTCAAGGCTCTGGCGGTAAAGTCTCTCCCACTTGGACACGCGCCCTACTCGCAGCACTACGATATCGACGCCGTTCTGGCAGTGCCGAGGGTGATACATTTCCGCTGATTCGCGCGGCCGCTCTGCGTTACACACCTCTTTACATATAAATCACAACACTCCGCGGCCGTCCAGGAGGCGGACACGCTAAGCTCCGGCTTGTGCTCGGCTCGGCTCGGCTCGCGGTCCGTCATTTTATGACTTGATAATTGAGTCGAGAAGAGGGGCGGGGTGAGGGGTGGGGGAGGGGGTGGGTTCCGGGGCGCCGCTGAGCGTGGAATTGAATTCCCCGGCCGCACGATATGCACCCGCTTTCACGGCCATTACGGACCCGCCCCACCCCACCCCCGCGCCAATGGCACCCCATCGCACTCGCACCAAGTGGCGAATGGCACCCTGGGAGGCACGCGACGCAGCTACCTTCAGCAGCAGACTCAGTTAAGCAGGGGCACGAACTAAATGTTGAACACAATTCATACTGAAGCTTCTGTACTTTATATTTATTGCGGCAGAGATCCGGAAGGTAGAGTGTTGGCGAGGTAGGCAAAGTCGCGTAAAGAGAACGGGGAACGGGCGACGCCATGCAGTTCCCGCCGCGGTTGCGCACGCGCCGAAATAACCCCGTGCAGTGAAGCGCGTCGAGCGCGGGAGGGATCGGTGCAAAAGACATATCGCCCGCACCTCGGTAGAGTCCCGACGGATTCGCGCGCGCCAATTTTAATTCAATCAGCCGCCGCCAGCGAGCGGCGCGGCACTCAGCGACGGCCATAAAAACCTGTCGTCGCGGAATTGGCTTTTCGGAGCGCCACCGCTCCCCCCCCCCCCCCCCCCGGGTCCCTCGCACCCCCAGCGGGCCTGCAGGGCTACCAAATCCAAAGCTCCTGGCGGGGGCGGGGGGGCGGGGCGGGGCAGGGCGGGCGGGGGAGGCTCATTTGAATCCGCGGAAGGTGTGGTGCCATTGGCATGAATAGAACGGTATTGGCTGGGGCCGGGCGTGGCCTGGGGTGGGGGTGGGGTGGGGGATAGAAGGCCGTGCAAAGCGCCCTGCAGGGCGGAGCACGGAGCAGCCAGGCCGGAGGCCAGCGCGGGGCGGGGCGGGACGGGCGGTGATTGAAACTCCTCTGGAGAAATGCAGCGCGGAAAATCGGCGGTAGGAGTAAAGGTTTCCCAGGCGCGTTGTCTGGTGGCTGGGAGGCCGGTGGCGAGAGGAGAGCCAAGGGTGTGCAAGCTGAGAGACGAGGAGAGTGGTAGGAGATGTAATGATTTATCAGGCGGTGATTGACCGCTGTTGCGCGCGATAGAATGGACTTAGCAGCCGACGCGCCGACACCTCTTATGTCTTTTTCGCGGCCATTCCTAGCCGTAGTCAGATGTAGCGGGTCTTACTTTCTCCCTCCCAGGCCCGGGGCGTCGGGACGGGGTCGCGGGCCGCTATTGGCGAGAGTGCAGCCCTCTGCGCGTCTGGGGGCGCCATCCCCGCGGCGCCCCGCCTGGCCCCGCCCCTCCTGCGCCGCCCCGCCCGCCCCGCCCGCCCCGCCCGGCCCCGTCGTAGGGCTCGAGGGTGGCAATAAAAATCTACATAAGGAATGGGCCGGTTGGGCTCTCGGCTCCGCCCCGCCTCGCCTCCCCCATTCCTCGGCAATTCCTTGATTTCATTTATTTGCAAATAAACTTGACGTACGAGGTTCCTCTGGCGCGGGGGAGAGAACCGCCGCGCCCCTCCCTCCCCCTCGCAGTCTGCGCCCCCAAACGCTCCTTCTTGTTTCCCTTATTCATCCCCGCACCGAGGAAATATTTGCAATTTTATTCCGACCTCTCGAAAATCTTTTGCGGCTGCGGCGGGCGGGTCTGTTCTCTCCCTCGCGCGAGGCGAGGCGTGCACCTTTGCCTTTTTCCGCCTTTGACGGGTGGCGCCGCGCCGCGCAGAGACGCCGGCGATACCCCCTGCGCAAACAGGACCTGGCGCCGCCCGCTGTCCGCCCCGCACCGCCCCGCACCGCCCCGCACCGCCACGCCGAAGGGAGGAAGCGAAGTAGCCGGATTTATTGAGTCTTTATTTGTGTTTGTCCCCGAGCTGTGTGGAGTGCGCGTACCCCTGTGTGGGCGTGTGTGTGAGAGTGAGAGAGAGAGGGAGAGAGCCCGCGCCACCCCTGCGGCAAACCCGGCACCCGCTTTGAGGCTTCCGACAAAGGCGTGCTGCTCTAGGCCGCCCCCAGCGGCTCGTTTGGAAACTACTTCTCGCAAGTAGTCTCCGAGTGTGGGTACTGCAGCGCCAGGCAGCCCTCTCCTCTCCTCTCATCCCCCACCGGGGCCGGCCGCCCCTGCTGTCAATAAGGCCAGCGCAGCGCGGCTATTTGCAGAGAGGCAGAGCCCAGGTGCGCCTGCGCAGAAACATTATCGCGGGGCGGCTGCAGCCACGCTTAACTGGGGACTGATATTCTCGGAAAATGATGAATATATTTTATTTTTTTCGAGACGGTTCGGAGCCGGAGCGCGCACGGTAGCGGCCGGGCCGGGCCGGGTCTCAGCGCGGTGGTACGGCGGAGGCTTACAGGGCTGTTTGCCCGGAATACATATGGGACGAGTCAATACACAATAATGAAGCTCCCATAGGTCGGGCTCTATGGGGGCCCGATAATTGTTGGAACCCAAGGCGAACGGCGTATGGTACACACGGGAAATTCGATGTGTCCTAGTTTCTAAAAGACAAGATCAGACACGATATTTTTTTTTTTTTAAATACAGTACACTACTACACGTCGTCTCTAAACCATCAAGGAAAACGTTATATCCGGGCAAGGCCCCGCTACCCCCATACCACTTCACTTCAGCCCCTTCCCCCGCCGAGCGACCCTCGGTGACGCCATATCTACGCGCCTCGCCTCGTTAACCGGAAGACATTTTGGAAATGTAAATCTTGGGACATTTGATTTGCACAGTGATTTATCGAGAACGGAGGTCTGCATGGGAATTGGCGGCAACGCCAAGGAATTGCAGGAAGGCGCCCGTCGACACGAATGGTGCGACAGAGGGAAGGGGAGAGGGAGACAGAGGCAGACATGGTGGAGGGAAGAAGAAGAGGAAGAAAAAACTTTGCTGAACGTACAGCAGAGTCGTTTTTCTGCAAATAAGAGTAAATTAGTTTTTTTAAATCCCATCTCTGGTATAAACAAATACATTAAACAGCACTATTGCGATAAAGCCCAATCCCATTAATTTCCATACTACATTTACACGCAACAGATAAGAAATAAAAACGGAAACATCGCGCGTCCTGCGCTACGCACGGGCGTGTACACATCCCTCGCGCGGCGCGGCCGCCCCCGCCCCCGCCACCGCACGCCTTAGGAAACATTTGACAGCGCAATCGCTTTCCCACTTTGAGTTTGGCATTCATTGTGTGCGGCCTGGCCTGGCCCCGGCCGCCCCGGCCCCATGGCGACCTCCGTAGCGCCGGGCGGGGCGGGGCGGGGCGGGGCGGGGCGGGGCGGGGCGGGGCGGGGCGGGGCGGGGCGGGGCGGGGCGGGGCGGGGCGGCCAGGGCCGGGCCTCTGCTGCTACTTTATTTGCAAGTGTCCGTCGGCGCCCCCGACCATGAATATGCAATGCGGGGGAGTCCGCCCCCGCCCCGCCGCGGGCAGGCCTGGCCCCGCCCCGGACTTTTCCTCCCCACCCCCCCCATCTCCACATCTCTCTCTTTCCCTCTCTCTGTCCGCTGTCGCGGCGGAGGCGCCGGGCGCCCGGGTCACTCCAACTTTGCTGCTGGCCTAGCATGAAAAAGCGGCAGTCAATCAACTTCTCGTTCCTCCATTTCCTGGGCGAGGCGAGCGTGACTCTCTCTCTCCCCCCCGCCCCGCCCCGCCCCGCCCCGCCGCGCTCAGCACACCCCTAGAGGGCGCCAGCAGCGCTGTATGGGAAATTATCATTATTCATTTATTATCGCGCCGCATCATATCGCCGCACCGTCATTGTCGTTCAACGACATCGCGGCTGTCATTATTTTCGACTGTTCTTATCTTTCGCACGCGCGCGCGCTTGCGCCGAACTCTCCCTCGCGGCCGTGTGCGGATTTTTGTATATTATAAAACGCAAAAAAAAAAATATTGCACATTCAAAACAATTCAAGCCGTTAAAAGCCTCCTAACCCTGGCGAAAGTTTGTCGTACGCTAATGTTGCAAGAGTGTGCGGAGGAGGGCGCGGCGCCCCGGCCGCAGCCAGGCGCCGCCGCTGCGACCCTGCTCCTCGGCTCGTTGGAGGCGTCGGTCCGGTCGGCCCCCTGGCGTCGGCGCCGCGACGCCCCAGCCGCGGCCCGCCGCCGTTGGAAGCGTAGAAGCAATTTCCTCCACTAAGCGTTCCATCACGGCGCCGTGTCAACACGGGGCCCGGCCCGGCGGCCCGCTGGGTGCCTCACCCCCTTTGTACCCTGCGAGGAAAGAGCGAGAGAGAGAGAGAGAGAGAGAGAGAGAGAGAGAGCGAGAGAGAGAAAGAGAGAGAGAGAGGGTGGAGGGGAAGGGAGAGAACGAACGAGGCGCAGAGCGGGCACAGAGGAGCCACGAACGCAAGGGAGGGCGCGGCTTTTGGTCCCTTTATCTCTCTCTCTCTCTCTCTCCTTCGTACACTTAATATCTTCCTCGGCTGCGGGAACATCGCGCAGGTAAGTGTCTGGCTTAATTTCTCCCGACGCGGTACGCGGAGACGCTGAGTGCCGTCCGTAATTGCGGCCCGTTTTTATATATATAATTTCTGTTCCATATGAAACAGGGGCTCTTTGGCGAGCGGCGGGGCGCGGCGCGGCGCGCGCGGGGTGCGAAGCGGCGCCCAGCCAGACAGATTAGCCCATTAACCACTCGAGTTGTGTGCCCCCCCGTCCCCGCCCCGCCCCTAACCTTCCCACGATGATAAAGTCACTGCCGGCCAAATTTAGCGTGAGGCTGAGATTAGCTCAAAGAGCTAGCGCCCTTACCCGCGAGTGCCGCCCCGCAGTCATATTCTTAGTACCACCGCGCCAGCGCCTGGCTGCCTGCGGAGGGCAAGCGAACTGACGCGGCTAAAAACCACGTAGAACCGCATCATTCTGCGCACCCTATTTAGATACTCGACTGGGCGAGGTTTTACAGTCGCGCGTTCAACACGGCAGGCACAGCCAGCGAGCTTACATCCTGTTCCTGCTGGAGGGGGCAGCGTTGGAAGGGGTGGGGGAGGGGAGGGGCGACAGGTAGGGGGTGGAGGGGACATCGGCGAGCAGGCGTTTAGCCGGCTTCATTTTGTATAATTCCAACATAAACCGATACGGGTCTCCGCCCCGGTTCAGTGATGTATGCGCGCAGGCGCGGATACCAACCTCACCTTCCTACGCGCGGTTAGGTTGGACGGCCTTCCTGTTTCGCACGCACCGCCGCCGCTATGGGGCCGCCGCCGGCCGGCTGGTATTTGTCGTCCAAGGAACTAGCGGAAGGACACGACTCACCTGCAGAAAAAAAAAGAATAAAAGCTCATAACAGGTCTCGCAATAAATGTGAAATAATTCAAAACAAATGCCGGTCGACTGTCCTGCATGGCGTTCGCCCGCCCCCTCCCCCTATCCTCAGTTGTCCGCGGTTTCTTCCCATTTCCTCCGCGCGCGCGCGGGCATTATCAGGAGCTCGCATCCTTTTGTGATCGACGCCCTTGTCATAAAGAGGCATGGGGAGGCGGGGCGGGGCCGCCAACCTGACAGCGCAGTACAGCGCGGGCGCGAGGCTCCCTCTGGGGCATCTCGATGGCGCGCCGGTACGGAGGGAGGGAGGGGGTGAGTGCGAGCACGCTCCAGCATCCCATCAGACGTGATTTCCGTTTCGTACGGCTCGAGTTTTTACTGGTTTATATACGATATGGCAGTGCCAAAATTGAAACGGACAGCCTGATTGCCCCGTTATATCTCACTTTCTGGCTGTATCTCTGTTTTACGCGTACGAGTGCGCGTGGACAAAAGGACACGGGTAAATGTTTTCTCTGCCGTGATGTGTCGCTCTGTGCGCAGCGCGCGCTCAGTGCTACGCTCGCGAGCTCCGAGGAAAAACTATTAATTTTGAGCTACACCACTCGCGAAATCTGGGCGCCGTCGCGCTGCTAGCAGGGGACCGCGCAATCCTTTCGCACGCTGTTAGCCTGCTCGGCGCGTCAACCCCATCAGGCGAGCACGAGCGGAGCGCGCTACCCCGCCCCGCCCCGCCCCGCCCCTACCCGCGGTATTAAGTTTCCATAAGTTTGGCTACACCACAATCAACGGAAAACCATAATAGTGAGGAAGCCTCCGCGTCGGGGCCTCGGCAGGGCGGTTCTCGGCTTTTATGTGATAATGGTCGCTGTGGGGCTGGGAAAACAGAGAGAGAGAGAGAGAGAGAGAGAGAGAGAGAGAGAGAGAGAGAGAGAGAGAGAGAGAGAGAGAGACGGGGAAGGAGCGCGCTCGGGGGAGGATCGGGGTGAAGGAAACTGGCTAACTGTGAGCGAGAAACAATATGCCGCAAACTGATAAATGTAATGTGAGGAAGCGGTGGGGGAGGAGGGGCCCCCTGCCGCACAGGCTTGTGCCGGGCTTGCGCCCTCCCCTCCCCTCCCTTCCCCTCCCCCGCGGCGCTGCGTGGCGCTTGTCTGTGGCGGCGCGCCCAACAACCAAAACCAATGGGATTAAGTGTTTGTTATGAGGCGGGCCGGGGCGGGGCGGGGCGGGCCGGGCTGAGGAGGGGAGAGGCGCGTCGGCGGGGGGAGGGAAGGCCAGTGCCACCCCCCACCGCCGCCTCCACCCCTGCACTGCAACGTGACGCGTGCCGCTTACAGCGGAGTACAC
The DNA here is from genome assembly GCA_033675135.1 of Frankliniella intonsa. NCBI lineage: Eukaryota > Metazoa > Arthropoda > Insecta > Thysanoptera > Thripidae > Frankliniella > Frankliniella intonsa. Next base: position 6,653,560 of record CM066245.1, on the reverse strand, counting down.
ACTAGTTTTCGCGCAAAAATCGTGGGTTTCAGCTTTAAAAAAAAATTGTGTATAGACTTATCATATTGAAAGACCTCATTCGGGAGAAAACAAAACAAAAAAAATTATTTTTAGTCCTGGAACGTCCTGGGACGTCCCGGTAGACAAGAAAAACTCATTTACGCACGCAATGTAGTACAAATTTTCGCACTTTATGAAAACTCCTCTAAATCGCATTAGATGAAAATGTTGGTGTAGCGGTCACTACCCGATTGCCCTTATGAAATATCTATCACGCAAACACACATAATAACAACCGCGAATAGCGCAAATCTCGAATCGTGGCGAATTCATCAGCGGCCTCGCCTCGCAGCGCGAGAGCGAGTACGGTTATGCATATGAATGATGCAGCGGGTAATCAAACCGCTCAAAAGTAAATGTGACCAATATAATTCATGACATCAATTCCCCGTGCCAGCCGAGCCGAGCCGCGCCTCCCCCGGCCCGCGACTAGCCGCCGCACCCCAAAGCGATAATCTGTGCGTGATATTTGATATCATAATGTGTGTATGGGCGAGGCCAGCGCAGCCCGCGTGGGATAATAGATTGAGCCCAGCGCGCCACGCCCCGCCACTCCTCGACCGTATAGCGGTAGCCACCCGCAGGCGCATGGGAAAAAAATGACATACATACGCCGATCTTTATTGTTTGTAACTATTGAGGAACTTATGAGCTTGTATCGTACGGTGAGAGAGAGAGAGTGGTGACGAGCAACCAAACTAAAAAGAATCGTAATGTTGAATTTTTTAAAAATCGAACAATTGAGAGAAAAGCGATTTAAAATGGAATATAAGTAACCGTTAGGAAAGTGTGCTGAACGTCCGATGATAAAACGAGGACAAGGGCGAAGGAAAAGTCACTAAGCTGGATGACCCCAAGGGTGCGCCTAATGAAAGCGTCGCGGGGCGTACACCGCTTTATAGATTATTATCATGTAAGCCGATGGGGGGAGCGGTGGGCGGGGCGGGGCGGGGCGGGGCGGGGCAGGGCGGGGCGGGGGCTGCGGCGCGCTTCCGAGCGTGTGCCGGCCGTACGCACGCGTGTATCGCTTTACAAGACATTTACCGAGGAGGGAAGCACGACCGACACCGCCTGGTGATCGCGCTGGTAATGGGAACGCCAGCGCGCAGACCGCGGTCCAGACCGGAGAAGAGAAGAGAGAGTGAACATGGTTAAATCTGGAAGAAATATCAAGTGTTCCTAGTGTAATAATTTTGTGAGCTAAAGCTACAAACTCATCTACGCAATGTAGCACAAATTTTCCCACTTTATGAAAACTCTCCTAAATCGCTTTAGTTGAGAATTATGTAGGCGTATCGGGCCGCACCCAGAACATCGTGTGACGAACGAAAAAAAATTATTCTGAATAATATGAGGGGTGTGGTATTGGCAATGCGAAGTTTTAAGGCAAATGAGAAATACTTGATGTACAGACAACAAAACTGTGATTTCCTATCCCCCTCACACAAAAAGGAAACAATCTAGTCTGCCGTCTGTAGAGCTGCCTTCTTTGTGAGACCAGCGGCAAAAATTCCCTCCAAGCAAGCAAACGGGTGGAGGGTGGGTGAGAGGGGGTGGGGAAGGGAGGGTGAGGGGTGGCTCGGCACTGACTGCGCTACAAGTTAATCCTCGCATTGTACCGCCGAGTGCTTGTCTAACTACGCGTGCGATATCGCTCCCCCCTCCGAGCTTTATTTGGGGTGCGCTCGGCCGGGGGTGGAGGGAGGTGGAGGGAGGGGCCGGGTGGGCGAGTCGTGTCGCGGGGTGGCTGGGCTGGGCCGTGCGGTGCTGTGTGCATGGGCAAGCCTCGCGTGTAGTTTTGTTTCGAATGATGGATCCAAAAGAAAGAAAATTTTCTTTCGTGTCGAGGAAGCGGTGCTGTACTCCGAAACCAGATCAAGGCCATCATAATCACATCGTTATATTTTAAAAGAGGATCAGCTTACGGAGGCACAAAGCAGCAGAGCGCCAGACAAATGAGTTGGCAGACAAAGGAGGGTGAATGATAAGGCAAGTGAAGGCAGATAGGCCCCTGCTCGGCCTCGGCCCGCGCTCCGCCGCTCCGAGCTGCGCCAACTAATCCCACCCCGTCCGCCATATTACGCCCACTATCTTCCTCCCCCCTCTACCCTTCCCCACCACCCCCGCCGCTTCTACAAAGGCAGCCATTTCACTAATTGTGAACATAATTACCATTCTCTGCTTTCAGCAATTTAAGCCCTAAACGACAGTCCTAAATTGCTCCGTTATTGTTCCAGCGGCGAAACTTTGCTCGGCTCCGCGCCGGGCTCCGGGTCTCCTCTAGGCTTCCCTTTCGCCCGCACCTTCCGCTCGGAAGGCCGTTCCCTCTCCTCTATCGCCCTCTTCCTCCTCCGTTTGTTTCCCTCCCCAGCCCTGCCCCCCGCTGCGCCCGGTGCGAGGCTACGCACACAGTGCGGGGCCGGGCGGTGGTAATTGAAACACCGAGTAGTCAATAGCCTCGGTCAAGGCCCCTCTCCCCATCCAGCCCTTTCAGCCCCTAGCGATAAAGGGGGGTGAGGAAAACGGATGGAAAGACAGAGAGAGCGCTTAGCGGTATTAAATCACGCATCAATTCACCTTCACCAACTACAAACAATCTGCGGTGTGAACAGAATTCCCCTTCCTCACAAAATAAAACAAAATAAGATTTTCCTGATTTCGCGTAAACGCGATTTGCGACGATTTTTCCTCCTGCTGCTGCTGTGCTGGAAGCAAAACGTTTTCGCCAACATAATTAGTCATGATCCTCTCTCCTCTCCCATTCTGCTTCCCGGAGCGGGCGGTACGGGCCGGGGCAGGGCAGGGCGGGGCAGGGCAGGGCGGGGCCGGCACCTATCTTAATGACTCTCCACCCTCATTATCACATTAGACCCGGCGCTAAAGGCGCTGGCACGGCGCTAGAAAGCACCCCCCCCCCTCCTCCTTCTCTCCGCGACTTGTGCTGTTAGCCTGAGCAATTTGCGTGCACTTGATTAAATTGTAAATGTCGTGCGGCGTCCGTTATTTTTCGGTTTACCGGCGCTGTTTAGTTGTTTTCAACACGTGGCTAACCTTTCAGCGCCTTTGCTTTGAAACGGAACCTTTTTTTTTTTTCCCAATTTTTCTTAGGCAAAAAGTTATGACATGAAGGTAAGGTCTACATTCAATGTAAGAGTAGAGCTATATCGGGAAATTAACATCCGAGTCGTGTATGTTCCGTGCAAACTAGACGCGTGCAGAGGGCCGGGCGTGGCGTGGCGTCGGGCGGCCGCCAATAGCAGAGAGATAGCAATTAAGCATAATTATGGAGCCGGATTAGCGCGGCGCTGATTGCTTCCAGGCGATAGGGCTTATCTGCGCGCCGGCGCGCCGCGCCACCCCGACCCACAATACCATTTCCGGGCGGCGGCCGGGCAGGCACAGCGCCCCGCCCCGCCCAGGTAGAGCGCTGCAGAGGGAATTAATTCCCCGCGAATATTATTCATTGAGCCGAAGAGAAACGAGCGGAAAATCTCAAACAAAATGCACCGGAGCGGCGGCCGGCAGGGCGGCGCGGCTCAAAACTGGCGCGAGTTTTGTTACTGCACCCGCGCGCGGCGCATGCAAAACTGTTTCCACCGGAAGCAGAAAGAGGGGAGCTTCCGGCTGCAGAGTATATAAGCAAGCAGACGAGTTCGAGATATGCGAAAATAAAAGCAAACAATAAAGACGGCTGGGAAGGGGCCTTGAGTGCGAGGTGGGGGGGAGGGAGGGAGGGAGAGACAGAGACAGAGCGCTATTGGAAAATAACGACAAAGCTCGCGGAGGTGAGGTGAGGAACAAGGGCCGCAGAGCCGCCATAGCGCTGTAATTAACCCTCGCTTTATGATCTTAATGAGTCAATTCCGCGCCTCACAGCGGCGCGCGGCGCACAGTACGGCGGCGCCATCTTACGAATGCCTCTCTAAGCGGCGCCAGTCGCTGCGGATTGGCTGCGCGTTCGAGAGTACACGTCGCGCGGGGAATGAGGAAAAAAGAAAAGAAGGCTTTGTGTTTCAGAGTGAAATCCAAAGGTAATTAACAACGATAATCTGACACATACTGGGAGTTATACTTAAGTCGCCGCGGCGGCGGCGGGGCAGGGGCCGTGCGTCAACTCATAATAGAAATGTAGCATTATATCGCCGTCATCGTTTTGTCGTGTTTGGTTTTATCGCAAAGAAATGCGATGAATCATAAGGCAAAACGGGTCGGTGATGTGCGGGCGGGGCGGGGGGCCCCGCGGGGGGTGCGGCAGAGGGCGCCGTTACAGGGGATCGCTCGCAGGCAGGCACGCCCCCGCCCGGCACCACCGCCCCGCCCCGCCCCGCCCCGCCAGGCCCTATAGGGGCCGTGCGGGCGGCCGGGCGCCAGTTCGGCCCGCCCGCCGCCCCGCCGGCCACCCATTTCACGGGCCATCGGATCACAAAAGAAGGGCCAGCAGGGCTCGGCGGCGTTAAACTGCAGAAAAATAACAACCAGGATGACTTATGCGGGGCGGGGCGCCTCCTCCGGGGCTGCCGTACACACGTATGCCTGCCCGGGGGATTCCAGGAACATGCGCACAGCAGCGCGGTGCCCAGACCGGAGGGGGCAACCCCGTCTCTCATCAGAGAGACAGAACGGCCCGTACCTTAATGTGACCTGCCCCAGCGACCCCACAGCCCCACCCCGCGGGGCGCTGAGCGCTCTAACATCACCGAGGATTTATTTTTGCAGTGTCGGGCACGGAGGGCTCGCAGTGTCAAGGGGGCGCGGCGAGGCAAGGCGGCTCAATTCCGTATAATAGGGGCCGGGCCGGGGGTCTGCACTGCGCTACACCCCTCTCCTCCGCGCCACACCGCGCCACGCCGCGCCACGCCACGCATGCGCAGAGCGTGCAAAAGCACAGCGTCTGACATTTGAATGCGTATCGGGCTGCACGGCGTCTGCCCTGCCGTATTTGGTATTCTGGTCCGGAATGATCTTTCTTTGCAATTATTGCATTTTATTGGTTTCCTTCACGCGCGTCACTCGCAACATCCTTAGGGTACTTTTCGATCCGCGATTTGACTCGCTGAATATATATAGGCAGAGCTGAAGGGTCGTTGACATTTGGCTTGGCGCGCAAGAGCGGTGGCCTTTAGTTTCAAAACAGAGATTGTCGTTGCAAAAACGAAAATTGCTTGCTAATTTTAGTTTTTATTTTTATTTTTTATTTACAGGAAAGCACCTCGGACCAGTTAAGTCTGGTTTTAATAGTGGCACAGAGTAAAACTTAATAATAACAACAAATAAATAAATTTAAAGCTGCAACAAGAGTTTTATGAAACATAATAGACAGAAACAGTAGGGTCGTATATGCACTATACTCTATTTTCTTCAAGAGGAACTTTATCTTCATCACCGACCGACATATAATTTGAGTACTCCCTTATGAAAAAATACTCTTCACCAAGTTGATGCACCGTGCATATTTGCAACACTGCAACTTGAGTAAAGTATCTCCTGCGAACATCACGCACGCACGACGGCTTGACGCGCTCAGCGCTGCGGCGAGGGCGGTGCCGCTGAGGCGGGCGCGGGGTGCGGCGAGGGCAGTGGCGAGGGCAACGCCGGGGACAGCGGGGCCCCCTGCGGGGTCGGGGGCGTCGCGCTCGCGGGGGCAGCGGGGGCCCCCAGGAGGTGCGCCATCGGGTGCCTCGCCAGCAGCGCGCCCAGCGGCAGCTGCGGAAGCATCTGCAAGTCCACAAATTCGTGATAATAGGTTGAGTGTGTATTTTTTTTTAAATTCAGTCTTTTATTGTAAGTTGTGCACCCACCTGGTGCTGGAAAAAGTGCGGTCCCGGCGAGACAAACAGGGGATGAGGCCTTGAGGCCGCCACAGCGGCCATCTTGATCTTCTCCAGCTCGGCCTCCTGGAGCCGCTTCGCCTTGGCCCGCCGGTTCTGGAACCAGATCTTGACCTGCGTCTCGGTGAGCTGCAGCGACGACGAGAACTCGGCCCGCTCCGCGATCGACAGGTACTGCTTCTCGCGGAACTTCTTCTCGAGCGAGAGCAGCTGCTGCGTGGTGAAGGGCGTGCGCGGCTTGCGGTTGGGCTTGTGCTTGCGCAGGTTGCACCGCAGCTTGGGCGGCCCAGGCACCTCGCCATCTGCAACAGAAGGAAATCAAGTTTAGTTCGAAGAGTAAAACTAGTTTTTACTCTATTTTAAATAACTGCTAAGGAATGCTAACCATTACAAATTCACCCATTACTCCGAATTAGGTCTTCATCTGTCTTATTCTGTCATCGTCCCACCTGCTAGCATAAATGCATCACGAAAAATTACCCCTTTTTAACATTTTGGCCCCCTGCTTAGCCCTGGCTGGCTGCACACGTCAGACGCATCCTGCTCGCCCTGCTTCGTAATTTGCAGCCGACTTGTAAAAATCACTGCATCTTCACCGACTATGCATGAACGCAAGAGTGGGAGCAGCCAGTGAGCCTCGTGTGTGTGTGTGTGTGTGTGTGCACGCGCATACCTGCACGGCCCCCAAAACCGTCTCGCCGTTCCCGAAACGTAACATTATAAAATTTTATTCAAATGACGACGCTTTGTTTTGACGTTTCTTTTGGTGCGGCGCGGCGGCGTGAGCAGCTCGCAGCTCGCGTGACAGCGAATCATATACCTCGAGCGTGTAACACAGTGTCTGGAGCCTCGAGGGTCGCTACACACGGCTCCGCCCCGCCCCGCCGCTTCAGGGGATCAGTCGATATGAGAACCGCCACGGCATTTCTGCGACTTAGTAATTTTAAAAAAAATAAAAATAATGCGGTATTTAAAACGCTAAGTTGTGCTTATTCAACCCGCGGGGTAAATTCTGGCCTTTTCGGCACGGGATATCGGCTAAGAGTCAGGTAAGGTTGGGTTAGAGAGGGTCAATTCTGTAAAACAAAAAAATAATTAATTTTTTGTTTTCTTTATTCGGGCTCTTTGGACTTGCTACTTTCTTTTTAGACATACAAGAAGGTGTCCTGTGAGTTTGGTCAAAATAGGAGAAATTTGCTGCTGAAAAACCAAAAGGATATGTATAGACTTAGGATTTTTGCAACTTTCGCGTCGCAGGACGTCTCCTCTAAGTTAGACCTAATATACCACCATACAAGTCAACCGGTTTAGCAGGTCAGTACCGCACCTGTGAACGGAACGCTTAACAATGCCCGCTGCCCCCCCCCCCTACCCTCCCACACACGTGTACGGACGCGATGAACCCATCAGGTGAAAAGTCTACGGCTCAATCGTCCCGGATGGGGAACTTAAACGCGGGGGAGATTGCCTGCAGCGGCGCGGGGCGGTGGCGGCGCGCGGGCCAGGCGCGTCAACTTGCAAATGAAGCGAATAACGAAATGCTAAGTGCCCACAAAGGGGGACAGCTTTGTTGCTACCGTGCGACACACACACACACACACACGTTCATACAGGTGGCGGCCCCCCGCCGCACACACAGGTGCACAGAATAAAAACGATCATTACGGTAACGCAGAGGGGCAGCGCTAAAGTTATTCCGAGCACACCAGCCGGCCCGGCCCGGCCCCGTCCGGACGGTATCGAGTAATCCCCACCCCCTCCGGTGTAAATTAGGACCTGCGAACTGCGCGCTGCCGGGCCGGGGCGGGGCGGGGCGGCCAGTACCCCCACGGTCGGTTAGCATATCGTCCTCACGACCCCCGCCCCTCCCCTTCCCCACCTCCTTGCAACCCCTTTCCCTCCCTCGCCAAAACCACTCCGGCGGGACATTATCACAGAATGCCCTCCCCACGCCCGCGTGGAGCATCGCCGCCGGGAGCGCCCCCGGGACATGCAAATTTCCGTTTCTATTGCATAATAATCACGCCCGTTTCATTGTGTGTGTGTGTGTGTTTGTAGGACGCGCCGCCATTGTTGGCCGGCGCACGGAATGCGCGCCAACAATTGGTCATTATGACCACTAATCCAGCAATAGCGGCGGGCGCCGGCGCCGCCACTTGCTGCCTCCCCGCCCCGCCCCGCCCTGCGGCTCTGCCTGCGGCCGGCCGGCCTGCTCCAGGAGGTTATTTTTCACTTTTCCTAGAATTAAGAGGGGAGCGAATGGAGGCAGAGCGGAGAAGAGGGTGTTAGAGGGAGAGAGGAGAGGAGAGGGTTGGACGGGAGAAAAAGGAAAGGCGAGCAGGTCTGCAAGAACGGCCTGCTGCTGCTGACACTTCTGCAGGAGAGTGCAGCAGGACACTGCGGCGCGCTGTCCTGCTGCGGGGCGTGCGTGCGTGCTAACAATGCCCGGAAAAGGAGGGGGCCCCTCCCGCCGAGCGCCACGCCGCCACGCCCCAACAACTCGCCAACAATATCGCGGCCCCTATTAACGTATTCCCCCTTTGTGCGAGCGCCAATACGGGAAAACAAATGGAAAATCAAGATAATGCACACGGAGGTGGTGGCGCGCTGGGCCTGCTTCTCCTCCTCCGCGCCCCGCCGCACCGCCCCCCGCAGCAGGCAGGATAACGATTTCTAATTCAGAGACCGATCGGACCCCGCCCCGCAGCGAGGCGCCCCCGCACACCTGCCTCACACACACACACGCGCAGAGGCTAGTTTCGCAATGCCGTGTACACCGGCCGGCTCGGGCTGACCCGAGGATCACACTACTCACTTCCGGTCGGCCGCGCATGGGGTCAGTGGACGGTGGACGCGGACGAGCGACGCAAACGCGACGGCGCGGCGGGCAGCGCGGGAAAGTTTGAAATAATCACGGCCCTCTGTATGCACGGCAACAAAACGGCCGGCCGGCCAGCAGCAGCAGGTCTCTATAGGTCTGCCGGGTCTGCCCTTCCTCCGCGCTGGCCGTCCTGTCGAAGGCTCAGCGGGGCGCTGACATTTCGCATAATGCCATCGCGCGTCGCGCGGGGCGGGCAGCGAGCGCAGTGCCTCCCAGATGTCTATCGCGCTCACCTGTCTGCCCGCGCGCCACGCCGCGCCACGCACACCGCGCCCAGCACACAGAGAAGTCGCTCCGCGGCATCACTAATTGCCGATCCGATTCTCAAAGCTAGTGCTGCACAGCCTTGCGTAAGCCCGGCCAATGGCCCTCGACTTATCGCACAGGTGATTTTTCCCCCTATTGTACCGGGTGTTTCTTTGAATGCGTAACAGTGTTGCGGGTTTGCCTACCCCATTCGCCCGTAAGGCGCCATGGCCCCTGCAGCGGTGGAGAGTATGCAATACCGCAACACTGTTACGCATTCAAAGAAACACCCGGTACCTGGCGCGGCAGCGCCCAGGCAGATCGGAAGGAAACTGCCTGCAAAGGTATCATTATTATAACACGAATGATACAAGCTAGACACGTTGCAAGCGCGTCTGTTTACAGTTGGCGAGTCGTTTTTTTAGTTGTTCCACGCAGACAGCGATCCGCATGAGAACTCTTTTTTTTTCTATCGCCTCTGAAGCGCGCTTCGCGCGGTGTCGGCGAACCTAACCTCACTCTCTCCCCGCCCCGCCCCGCCCACGAGTGCAGCGGTACTGTCTTCTGCACACGACTCGCCCCGCAAGAATGTCGACAAACTGCGGGCCAGAGGCACAGGAGTGCCAACCGCAACAAAACAGCGACACGACGACGGCCAACTGCACGCCGAGCCGCGGCGGTGGCGGCGGTGGTGGCAGCCCTGCCTGGCACCGCAGGGCCTTGAGTCACGGCAGCCAACCAAATTAGCGCCCGCCCCGCCGCACCACGCATTACTATTTGTCCCTCTAAATCACGATCACGTTAGCGTTTTATTTTAACGAGCGCTTTTTATACTTTATCTCACGCCATACCGCCGCCGAGCAAAACGCGCGTGCACGGCGGGCGAGCTGCCCCCGCAGCAGCGCGGCGGCGGCCGAGGAGAGATGAAGCAGAGAGAGAGAGAGAGATGGATAGAAAGAGAGAGGGGAAGACGAGAAGGAAAACGAGAAAGATGAAGAGAGTGGGGAAGTATAAAATTAACGTGCTAATGCGGGCATTCCCCGCGCCCAGACAATGCCGGCGGACTGGCCCGCTGCGCCCGCGCCCTCTGCCCTTCATTAGTCTGTAATGTGTGACTATGTGCACAATGCCCCGCCCACCGGCCCCGCCCCGCCCCGCCCCGGACCAGCGTGATAGAGCCCTCAAAGGCAATGGGCGATCGCCCCTAATAGTGGCCAGCCACGAGCGCAGCGGCGAGCGCAGCACGCGAGGGAGGGGCATAACAGTACACTGCAAAACTACTACTCCTATGCAGAAAGAAACTGCGAGTTCTTCGAATAAGTGCAGTGGCGGTGCACCATCGCGGACCAAAGTTTTCGTTTCTAAAAAAGGTAAAGTTATACTACTACCCGTATTTATGAAGAAAAACCTCTGTTTCCTCTTCTCCGCTGCCCCTGATGGGTGCGGCCCAATACACCTACATAATTTTCATCTAATCCGATTTAGGGGAGTTTTTATGAAATGTGAAAATTTGTTCTACATTGCGTAGATGAGGGTTTTTTTTTTTTTTGTCTACATAAGGTCCCAGGACGTTCCAGGACTAAAAAAAATTTAGTTTCTGAAAATAATGAAAATAATGTAGGTGGTGCGGTCACTAATCCTTGCCGATTTAACTTAGTGGAGTGGCCATAACTTTATCCCGGTAAATTCATAACCAGGTTCTGGCAACCTCCGCGTCACAATTTGTCAAGGAACATAGTGTGACGCCTGGACGCAGAATGAAAGGTACCGAGTGGACTGTTTACGGCGCCACGACTGTCGTCGGTTCATAAAATTACCGTCAAGGGTTATAAGCTTACTCGGAGGATTTAGAGCTGAATAAAATTCGAGCTTTCCCTCGCTCGACGATATGGTAAGCAACTTTATTAGAATGAGTTCGAGGCGCGCGAGAACGCCGCCAGGTTCCTTTTACGACCAATGTTGGGGACATATCCGTCCGTCCGGCAGGAAGCAGCAGAGCGGGGGGCGGGCCGGCAGGAGTGGGGGGAAAAGAGGGGGAAGCTCAGGAAATCGGCAAGAGCGCCAGATAATCACCCGTGGGAATGCAGGTGACGTGCATTCTAATTGACTACTTTCCTAACTCGCGTGCTGGGCGGCGTGGCGTGGCGGGGCGTGGCGGGGCGTGGCGGGGGACACACGACACTGCCGCCGCCGCGCCGGCCGGAGTCAATAAAGACCGCAATGCCAACCTCCCGAAACACGCGGCAATAAAAGGCGTTGCGCGCATCGTGCATTCCTGCCGCTTGCAAACAAGCTGCCGCTGGCGGGCCGGCTGCACGGCCCCTCCCCCGCGCCTCGCCTCACCGCCTGCTGACTCGGTACGCACGCGGCCCGGCCGGGCGGACCTACAGCCCCCTCAGCCCTTTCACCACGATACGCGAATGAAATAATTTGACCGGAGATAGCCATCGCGCTGCCGTGGGGCGCGCCCCGCCCCGCCCACCCCCGCCCACCCTCAGCCCAAGACCAAGGGGGTTGCAGTTTTTACGACGGGAGGCCGGGCGCAGGGCAGGGCAGGGCCCTCCCGAGATGGAAATCTGGGCGGCGCGTGCGAGGCGCCCCCTGGCGGCGGGGCGCGGCGCGGGGCGGCGACAACTCTATCGAGTGGCCGGGCCGAGCTGCTGACGGAGGGAGCGTGCGAGTGCCTTGTTGTTCCCCGCCCGCCCCCGCCCCGCCTGCAAAAGCTGCTTCTCGATATAACTACTCTTTTCTTTTAGGTACATTATACGCGGGGCGGTGAGGAATTACCCGCGTTTCCCGCCGCCGCCGCCGCCGTGCGCAACAACAATTTATGGAGCATTAACACGCAGCGCAACAACAACTCTGTCCAGAGTGCTTCTGTTATGGGCCGCGGCATGGCGCGCGCGCCCGCACCGCAACACGCCGCCGCCGCTGGTTTTCCGCGAAATGCTCAGGATGAGAGGTACGAGAAGGAAGGAGGAGGGGGACGGGGCGAGACGAAAATCGGTTATCATACACGGGGTCGGACAATGCTTAATTAGGACGACACAGGATCGACCCGCCGCGGCCGGCCCGGCCCGGCCCGGCCCCGCATAACCTCGTTAGCCGGCTGCTGCCTTTTCTACCAACTTGTTCCATGACACGGCACGAAAATTTAGTTGCCTTCCTCCTGGAGCGGCGGAGGCCTAAGTCTCCTACCCTCCCGATTGACTGATTGTCCGGTTCGGTTCGGGAGCCTTTTATACCACAGGAGGCCCAGAGTCAAGCGGGTATCGACCGTAACGTTACGCCGCGCTGGCCGCGCCGGCAGCAGTGATACTTTGAACTGGTCGCGGCCCTGTGGGCGGGGAGGTGCAGGGGGGAGAGGGCAGGGCGAGTCGCGCCGACAAATACCCGCCGAGATGACCGGGATAAAAGTTGGAGGGAGAAAGAGAGAGAGAGAGAGAGTGAGGGGGAGAGGGGAGGGGGAGGCTCGCGAGGTGCGCACCGATAAAACGCACATGCAATTAGACTTTGCGTTGGCGATGTAATTCCAGTAGTGGCAACACACACACACACACACACTCACGCACACCATGGGCGTTCTGTCGCCTGACTCTGCCCTCGCTCTGCCCCCTGCCCCTCTCTCTCTCACACACAAACGTTCTCACACACACACACGAGATATCGGTCCAACCATTTTTATGGGTGTGCGAAGCTTGTCAGTCGGCTCGGCTAACATCGATAAAAGAGTGTCCCTTTCCGAAGCTCCCAATATAATTGGGATGGTACGGGGCTGCTGCTGCCGCTGCCGACCGACCGGTTCCCTCCCCCCCCCCCTCTTGTTTCTCTTTTCTCTCGCCGCCCGCCGAGCCGACCTAACCTCCTCGGGCCCCAGGCTGCTATCGGACCTGCGGTCAGGTCGCCGCCGAGCCGTCCCGTCCCGGCCCGGCCCGGCCAGCGTCGCGTTAGGCGATCAGGAGAAAACCGAAAGTGTCGCTGGTGCCTTAGACCTTTATCGACTGCAGCGCGCCCTATCGGGCGCACGCCGCGGCGGGCCGGGCCGGGCCGGCACCGTCCCGGACGAGCAGTCCGTCAGCGCGCCCGCCGCGCCGCACCGCCGCGCTGCACCGGGGACCCGTCATGAGGGCGAGCATGGAGGAGCGGAGAGCGAGGGAGGGAGGAGAGCGGGAGAGGATCCCCGGACTGGTTGAAAGAAAGATTGAAATCGCACAATTTATGTGTTTAATTTGCATATCTGTGCGTGGATCGCGGTGGCTTCCGCCTCCCGCCCTCCCGGCCCGGCCCGGCCGGGCCCACGCGTTTGCAGACGACCCTCCGGACACCCCGACGACGACGACGACGACCGGCAGGTAAGATGGTCGTCGTCGTCGGGAACCATCACGGAAACCATCAGGGGCGATCAAACTGCTGAGTTGTAACGACTTTGAGCGGCGCGCGGCGCGGCGGCGCGGGCTTGAAAGACGTCAGCACTGCGGTTTCGATACGCCGCGCCGCGCCGCGCGGTGTCATTGTCCCCGCGACGTTAGAGACTTGACCTCTTTCGAGAGTGCCCCGCCGCCGCCACCGATATGCGGCACTGATGCCCGTCGCGTCCGTCAGAGGGCGGCACGACCGTGCGCGACGCGTCACTTGTTGGCTAGCTCTCACGGCTGAGGGTGTTTCCCCGCCCGACCGCCGCCGCCGCCGCCGCCGCTCATAGCTCTCCAGATAGACTTTATCCGACGAGCCCGAAAGTGGGGCCCTCTCGCCTCGCCTCGGCTCGCCTCGCCTCGCGTGTGAGAGGCGTATTGCAGCCACCACCGAGTGCGCTGCGCAGCGCCGCAGTCGCTATCGGCCTGAATTGTGGTGTCTCCCTGGACGGAAGCGCCGCCGCGCCGCCGCGACACCGTGCCGCGGGGAGGCAGGCGCTGCGCAATGGCGGGGAGCGGTCCCGCGGGCAGGCGCCGCGACGCTATGGGTGCGGGCGTCGCGGTGTGGCGTCGGGCGTCGCGGCGGGGAGGGGCACTGATGGCCATGCGGCTGCGCCACCGCGAGCGTGAAAGTGCGGCCACCACGAGTCGAAAGGCGCGCGCGATAGCGTCCCGTCCCGCGAGTTTGAATCTTATGGCGGCATTGCGTTCCACGGGGATGTCGGGCGCGCAAGCGCTATGCAGACACTGGCCGCGGGGCCGGGGGGGAGTAACATATGGGCACCTGAGTCGCGGGCACTATGACTATCCTCCTGTCTACACAGCCAAAATTTATTCCCTGCTGCAATTACAAAGGCAATCTGGACCGCGAAGCCCGCAGAGAAAATTGAGTGCTAAGCAAAACAAAGTAAAAGAAAACCAGATACGAAACAAGAGGAGGGCGAGGAGGGGACGGGAGAAGGGAAGGGGGGTAATACATCCTCGCGACCCCCCAGGCCGGTCAGAGATTGATTCATCTCTCTGCGCGCGTGGAGGGTCAAACGCACCATTGCAAATTGATCAACCCGGAATGCTAATTCCGCAATGTGCCAGGCGCGTATTTACGAGCTAGGCAGCGGTTGCAATTCATGCAAAACGCAATCGTTTGTAATCAATTAATTGCGCCGAGGGCAGAGGCGCCCGCCCCGCGCCCAGCCCGGGCCCGGCCCCTCACCTGAACCAACAACAACAACGTGAGCTTGGCAACGCCGCGGAGCGGAGCACCTGTGACGCTCGAGAGCTAGCGCGACCAGACCGCAGGTTAAAGCAATCAGCAGCAAAAGGCACGTAAAACTATTCAGGTGGCGCGCCAGTCTCACTCCCAGGGAGTGCGGGTGAGACGGGACACGTGCGCCCTCTCTGTCTACAATAACGCTCCGAGAACAAAAGTCACCCACCCCCTTATGGGCTTTATGAAAGAGAGGGAGAGAGAGAGAGAGAGAGAGAGAGAGAGAGAGAGAGAGAGAGAGAGAGAGAGAGAGAGAGAGAGAGAGAGAGAGAGAGAGAGAGAGAGAGAAGCAGACGGAATAAGGCCGCTCGTTGACTGACCAATAACGCGGCGCGGCGCGGTGTCTGCCCTGCCTGCCCGCTGTCTGCCACCGCCGGATTGCCAATTCCAACTCATTTTAACTGTCTCATTCTCTCTGGCCGGCCGGCGTTTTGGACGTATTTCGGTCGCTTTTGGGGCCGCCGCCGCCGCGCAATTAGAGGTGCCGCACGCGCTGTTATTGCCCGTAAAGCCCCCGGCCCGGACGCATTCAAATGACTCCCGTACTTCTGAAACGCGAGCCGCTGCTGCTACGCCGCCGTTCTGGAATTCGCGCTTCTTGCCTTTTACCCCCCCCCCCACCTTTTTCCAACGTCCGCGCTAACACCGCAGCGTTTACCCTGGCAGCGCAGTCACTTAGCCAGGTGCGTACCCCGTGTAGTTATGCTGTACCGCGCGCACGCGTGCCGGCGTGTTGCCTACTCGCAAGGGGCCCTGAGGAGGGGCGAGCGTCGCGGGCAGGACGATGTGCCGTCGAGAGAGGTGTTTGCGAAACGATGATTTACACATTCAGCGTGGGGCGTTTTTTATCCGCTATGATACATGGGCGCGTGACCACATAGTGGTCATGCTGCACTCAATGTGTTATAGTCTCCGTACCCCATGACGACGCTCAGTGCGAGAGAGAGGTCGGGCTGGGCGTGTATAAGAGCCTAGCCTCGGGCGGGGTGTGGACGCGGGGCCCGGCCGCCGCTCCCGGTTGGCGCAGGCCAGGCAGGTAGCCTCGCTCCGCCCCGCCCCGCCCCGCTGCTGTACTCCGCTCTCTGCTCCCGCGCGGGATTAGCATACGAAATAGAGATACGCAGAGCCGCAAAAAGACGACGGGTACCGAGAGGAGCTCCCGAGCGCGCCCCGCCCCGCCCCTGGGAAGCACGGGCAGGAGCAAGAGCATGAGGAGGAAGGCAACCAGTAGCGGACGATTCAATTGCATCTGCTCATGCGGCTAGCGACGGTCCACAGGATACCTTCTTCTGGGTCTAAAAAACATGTGGCGAGTCCAAGGAGCCCAATACCGGACTTCATTTGGGAGTTAATCGGAGAATAAATTATTTTTAGTCCTTGCACTTGCAACGTGCTTTTTAGACCTAGAGGAAGGTATCCTGTGAGTTTGGGCGAAATCGGATACAATTTGTACTCGGCCGAAAATCGCAAAGAAAAAAAAAAAAAAAAACTACGCAAAGCCTTGGCTTTGCATTTTGATGATTTTCGGTCGGATTTTCTTTTTCTCCGAAATGACGGGGGTTGTGCAGGGGCACTTCTAGGTACCCCTAGACCAACACCCTGAATTCTCCGCCACGAAGGATACTCCCGGACGAAAAATTCGAAACGGTAATGGCAGGAATGGACGACGGGAAATAGGAGGGGACGCGAGAAGGTGGTGGGAGGTTACTGGTAGATTTCAGTCGGGGCGCAGAGAGGCACGCGACGTCCTGACTATCAAACTATTAACGGCCCTCGTAACGGGTGACAGCCGCCACTTAGTAGCACTCTCTAGCCTGTCTCTATTCCCCCTTCCCTCTCTCTCTCCCTCTCACCTCTCTCCGCGCTGCTAGCGCCCGGCGCGCCGTGGCCCGGCCGCACGCGCTCCCCCCCCCCCTCCCCCTCTCTCCTTCCCGCTCACTCACACGTTCGCCGTAGTTTTCCTCTTTCCTCCCGCCGAAGCGGAGAGAAAATATTTAAAGTGGGATAATTTATGATTTGACTGTTATGACGTATGAAACATAATTTCATAAATCTGTGTCGACGGGCGACACTCAAAGACGCCGACCCTAACATCGGCGCGACTGCCAGGCCCGGCCCGCGCCGCCAGAAATACACATCCGAGGGACATCGGTAAGGCCGTGGCGGCGGGCGACGCGCAGCGGGCCCCGCGGGGGGCCTCCCCCCTCCCCTTCACCTTACCGCCCCCCCCCCCCCCCAACCGATTAAAAAAAAAGAGGCGCCGGAAAGAGACGTTTCGTAGCCGAGTGCGAACGGCGGGGCCCCATTCATTGGGCGTCCAGATATGATCGGAGCTGACAAGCATCATGTTCGGGGCCGGGCCGGGCCGGGCCGGGCAGGACCCTGTCCGCCCAGCACTATCCTCGGCCATCGGCATACGGATTTGTCCACAGATATATCTGTGCCGACGGTCGTTGATGTCCGTTTTCGGCCTCCCCGCCCCGCCCCGCCCCGCCCCGCCCGGACCGCTGCTCGCCGCTCCCCTCCCTGTCTTATCCCCCCATAAGGGGTGCGCATTTGGATGTAAGGGTTGAACACCTGTCCTGATAAGGCATCGCAGCGGACCGCACAGCGCAGCGCAGGGGATGATGATGTCCCTACATTCATTACAGACAAGCGGAGACGCGCCACCGACCGGCGATAAAACCTAAAACTCTCAAAGCCCGCCGAAAATAAGAACTTCAGACCTAAATACCCAATTCGATATTTTACATTCAAATATATTTGAAGGAGTTGGGCGGGGTTAAATCGTCCTGAACGTCGTGAAGAGCCCGGGTCGGGCCGGCCGGGAGGTGAGGTACGAGAGGCCCTCCGAAGAGAGCGAGAGGAGAGGTGACACCGACCGCCCCGACCCGACCTACACCGGCGATTGGAATGTGTTAATCAGAGGACGGGGAATAAAATTAATCTCCCGTGTGCTAACTCGGTAGCAGCGCCTCTCTGGACATCTGCTCCTCGCTGCTCCGCCACACCGGATCCCGCCCCCCCCCCCCTCTCTCTCTGTTCTCGGAATCCTCTCCTCCCGCTTCCACCTCATTTTTATTTTTTGAGTCACCCCAACACTAAATCGGCGTTTAATTGGAGGGGGACCACAGCGGGACACGGTCATTAGGTGTTTGTTTCTCCTCATGGCCTCATACCTTTCTAATTCGCGTCCAGCACAGGTCCAACCTTATTTTTCCTCATGCGGCCACCTCTCTCTTTAGCGTTTATTTTCTTTTCAGTATTTTTTTGTAAGGAGAAAATGCGATAAAGTCGAATACTTTTGACCTACCCTACCATCCATCACATTTGCGAGCATGGACGTTTAGCTCACTTGCGCAATTGTTTAGTCACATACCGTGAATTTTTTTTTTCTTAAATTCACGTGTGATCCCGTTTGCACGTTCTCTATAGACAGTCTTGTTGTGTGCGCCTGTGTGAGTGTGTTTTCTTCCTGGTTCCTCGTTAAAATTCTTGGACCCCTGGCCGTCGTGTGCGCGCGCCCCCTCCCCACTCTCCCTCCTCTTGAGGGCACAAGCATCACTTTGTCCCTCCTCTGCCCCCCTCCCGCGCATCCTATCGAACGTTCAATATTGCAGATCCCGCAGTCAGCTGTCCCTTCTATGGAGAATATAAAGAAAAAACTCGCGTTTGCCGACAAACCCTTATTGGCGGGACTAGAAGCATACAGTGGTACGGCACACATTAGGACCGGAACCAGCGGACGTCGCAGGACGTCCCAGGACGTTCCAGGACTAAAAATAATTTATTTTTTGTTTTCTCCCGAATGAGGTCTTTTATCGGGCTTTTTGGACTTGCTACTTTCTTTTTAGACATACAAGAAGGTGTCCTGTGAGTTTGGAGAAAGAGAAAGAGAGAAAGAGAGAGAGAGAGAGAGAGAGAGAGAGAGAGAGAGAGAGAGAGAGAGAGAGAGAGAGAGAGAGAGAGAGAGAGAGAGAGAGAGAGAGAGAGAGAAGGGGTATGCGTGCTTCAGCAATGAGCGCGGGGGTGGTGCTTCGGGTGAGAAGGGTAGGGGAAGGGGTGGCCGATAACACATATTGCTGATGTATCGCGCGCGCCCCGCCCCGTCAGCAGTCAATCGCCTGCAAACTGCGCCGTCCGCCCCGCCCCGCCCCGCCCGCACCCCGCACTACTGTAGGGCGCGTCGGGCAGATGCTCCGGAGTCAGGCACTCGTGGACGTGCTCCCGCCCCGCCCGTCCTGTCCGGCTGCTCGCATGGAATGACGCGGGGGAAATGGGACTCGCCATCAGCTGGCGGCACTTATCCAACGATTGAACAATATCGGACGGACGCGGGGCGGGGCGGGGCGGGGCGGGGCGGGGCGGGGCGGGGCGCGCGGAACCACCTGAGCGGCCGGCCCCGACAGGATACGCCATCACGCGGCGCGCATCCTGCCGACGGGCCGCTCGGGCGGGCATACAGCACATCAGGCAAAGTACGCAATAACATCGACATCATGACGCATATGCACACGGTCAGCATGACGGGCCGGCCAGCCGGTGTGCAGAGCGCGCGCGCACACACACAGGAGGGCGAGGGACGGACAGGTGGGTGGGCAACATTAATTTGTCTTGTAAAACGACGTCATTGATCCGCCCATCATCAAAATCGCCAGAGATGGGAGGGTGGCGGCAGGGTAGGGGCGTTGCGCGGTGGACCCGACAGACCCGAGCGGTGGTGGGCCGCCCGGCTGGGCCCCGCCCCGCCAGCTGCCACGGCCCATCTGCCCAGCTGCACATCTGCCCGCGCTGCTGCTGCGATGCGGCCAGGCTGATTGGACCAATGGCCGCCCACACGATTAATTGAATGGGACAGATAGGCGGTTAGTTAGCCGATTGTCCGTCTGCTACAAACCACCACCACCACACCCCTCTGCGCGCGAGGGGGCGGGGGGGGGGGGGCTACGCGCGTTGGCGGTACAAGCTAATTTGCGCCCGGCCCGGCGCGGCGTCCGCTGCCTGCCTGGCGTGCTCTGCCAACTCACGCCGGCCTTGTGCACTCGGCAGCCTTCAGCAGAATTATTGAAGGCAAAAACTGGGAATGGAAACGAGGTAGCTGGTTTCTTTTTTTTTTAAAGCGACGAAAATATGTCAGCCGCACGCATTTTGACTAATTACTACCCCGCCGTCCATGATTATACTGATTAAAAAACAAAAAGCAAAACAAATGGAAACGAGGGGGGAAACGTGCGGTCAGGGAAGCGAAAAATATGCTGAAATCGATCGATCCGCGCCGGACCGGACCGCAGAGCAGACGGCCAATAAATCTAGAGATGAGCCCTTCCTCGTTAGCCAGAGTCAGAGTTCGGAAACGAGCAGACGGCACAAGAGGGATCGCCATCGCTATTTTCGACCAGCTTTTAGCTGCCCGACAGCATCCCGATCCCATATTGGAACACACCTGCAGGTGCGTTACCCACGAGCCATCCCGTCCGTTTTCTGAAAACTCGCCTCTCGCTCCGCTCCGCGCGCGCGGTGCTTGCTCTGCATAGCGGAGGCCCCGCGCCCGGCCCGCATCAATTTGCAAATCAGAAACCTTATTTATTATTTCGTCCAGCCAAACAGACCCTTTGTTCGTGTAGGTAGGGTCACCATTGTTATATTGTGTTCTCCTTGATCGTAACATCTCTCTCCCCTCTCCCCTCCCCCCTCACTCCTCTCTCCTCTCTCCGCTGCTCCTCTTCAGCAGAAAGCAACACCTGATGTTACCCGGGGCCCTGTTTGAAAATGTACATCGTCCTCCAAGTCTTTGCCCCGCTGCTCGGGCGCCCGGCGGCCCGGCGGACCCGTTCAGCAGACTGCGCGATCTCTTATTTCGTCCCGTAAGGCCCTTTCTCGGGAGGGACTGGACAAGGCCTTCCTTGCTGGGGCTGTCATGCCCCCCACAAACACACACACACACACACACACACACACACACACACCCACACACAAAGAGAGAGAGAGAGAGAGAGAGAGAGAGAGAGAGAGAGAGAGAGAGAGAGAGAGAGAGAGAGAGAGAGAGAGACAGAGGACTACAAGCACCATCACGGCAAACGGCGCGGCATGACGGAGAGCTACCGTGATGATGGAGCAGAGCAACAGCAAAACCCCCGCGCCTACGCCGTTGGCACGCTAACTGGCTATACGCAGCGACACGCCGTTCGGGCCGGGCCGGCCTGCGCGCCCCGCCAACGGCGACCGACGGCGACCGACGGCGACCGACGGCCTACAGATTGGCGCCGCTGGACATGGACGGCCCCGGCCCTGAGCGGCTCGCCGCGCCTCGGCACCGGCACGCGCTTTGTCGAGCCATCCGGGTCCATAAAGAGAGCGAGCTTTGCGCGGCCGGGGAGGAAGTTCATCAGTCGCAGCCCCGCGCCGCCCCGCGCGCTATTGGACTGGACGTGTAATGGAGGCCTCACTACCGCACAAACGAGTCGCAAGCGCGTGGTTTAAAACCTTTTTCCATTTTTTTTTTGTTTGTTAAATGGTTCTCGCTGCCTCGTCCCCTCTTGTGCGACAGTCGTCCATCTCGCTCGCACGGCCGCCACTTCTCCTGCCGCACGGACATATCAGCGCGGACTAAGTGTCGGGCACGCCTGCGGCGGCTCGCAGTGCGGTGGTGCGGTCCGAGAAAACGAGGGGGCAGTTTCGAGAGGGCGGATGTTTTCACGCGCGGTTAATGTGAGCAGGTCGGAGAATCACGTCACATTGAGGCAGAGAGGGGAGGGGTAAAAACAAGGAAACAAGGAGGAGAAATACCTACATGCGCTGGATTTTCTCGCCGTATTGGTTTTCGAGAACGAGAAGCGACCCCCAAACGACGCACCATTACGTGCGGTTAAAGTGAAACGAGCTGACTCAGGATGGCGGTGCACAACGCGTATGCGGCTATGGTTACTTTTAAACGCGTTGGCGCTTACCCCTAAACACTACAGCGGCATGCACACACAACAGAAACGATACTACTCAAAAATAGTGAAAGAGTAACTCACCTGCGGTTCTGCTGTGGGCGAACAAGTGCGGCTGGTAGAAGGAGGCCTGGCCCGCCCCCAGGCCCGCCCCCAGGCCCGCCCCCAGGCCCAGGCCCACCCCCGCCCTCGCCCAGGCGGCGGCGCCCTGGAGCGCGGTGGCGGCGTGCGACGAGTATGCTGCCGCGGCCGCCGCCAGCGCGGTGAACGGCGTGGGCCTGACGGGGCCCCGGGGGGCGCCGCCCGCGGGGGAGGGGGAGGGCGAGGCCGAGGCGGGCCGCGCGCCGTCCAAGTCTTCCACGTCCACGACACTCCCCTCGGTGCCCGAATCGCATTCCTCTTCGTCGTCTTGCTCCTCGTCAGAGTGGCCGCGGTCGCCGCGGGAGCGCGCCGGTGGCGGTCGCGTGTCCGCGAGCAGCGCCGCGACGCTGAAGCTGATGGCGGCGCGGGCCGACGGCGGCGCGGCGCGGCTGTCGTCCCCGGGGCCGGGGTCCTCCATGCTCCCCGCCATGACGGTCATGCTCGCGCCTGCAGGCCCGTGCCCGGCGGTGGGCCCGGGGCGGGACGCCCGTCACATGTTCAGGCCCGGGCCCGGGAGGCGTCCCGACGGCGGCGGGAGCGCGGCGGCGCGGCGGCGAGCGCACAGGACCGGACGGGCTCTTTGTTTACCAACAGCGACATAACCTAACCAGCGCGCACGCTCCGGCCAACGCGACTGTCAGACAGAGAGGGAGAGATCGCGCGCGCGGGGCCCCGAAACAAAACAGCAGCGGGCCGGGAAAAAAGAAACATGAGCTTCGAGCAGGAGGAGAAGGGGGGGCGGTGCTCAAGGAGGAAGGGAGGGGGCAGGTCCGCAGCGCGTCCCGAGCAGCGTCCAGTCCGAGGGGTCCTGCCCGTGCTCGCGGCGGCCGGCCGCAGCGCCAGCGCCTTGCCTCGCGGAGTGCTGCGCGGCCAGCGCGGGGCGGCCAGCGCGGCGGGGCGGGCCTCCCCTCTCCCAGCCGGGCGGGCTCATGGCAGCGTCGCCGCGACGCCGGTGGAGGGGAGGGGGCGCCGGCCGGGCCGGGCAGGGGCCGCGGTGGGCGGGGCCTCAGGCGCCCTGCTGCCCCCACCACCGGCAGCCTCGCGCAGCCGCAGGCCGCGGCGCCCGCAGCTCAGCCGCCCGGTAGAGGGCGCCCTGCACCGCGCCACCGCGCTGCTGCCGCTGCTGCTGCCGGTGCTCCCCCGCGCCGCGACGCCCGCCAGGCCAGGTGCGACACCCGCCGCCCGCGAGTCTGGCGGGGCGTCGGGGCGTCAGGGCGCCGTGCTGGACGGAGGGGACGGCCTCTCCGCGGGGCCCGGGCCGGGGTGGTCGCGGGGCGACGCACAGGCGTGACCGCTCGCTCGGCCCCCACCCGCCGGCCGGGCCCCGCGCGCCTGGCGCCTCCAGACGGGATGTCGCCACCGCGCTGGACCCTCCACAGGCCCCGCGGCGCCGGCCCCAGTCACTCCCCATTAAAGCTGAAATTGTGACGGTGGCTGGCTGCTTGCTCTCCTTTTGCTCACTTCGCCGGCTCTCTTCCTCCTCGCGCTACCCTGTCACGCACGCGGCTCGCGCACGAGAGAGAGAGAGAGAGAGAGAGAGAGAGAGAGAGAGAGAGAGAGAGAGAGAGAGAGAGAGAGAGAGAGAGAGAGAGAGAGAGAGGCAGGGGGGGGGAGGAAGAGGAAATCAAGCCGGCAGGAGGCGAAAGGGGTCGGAAATGAAGAGGCAGGGGTGGCGGCGGGAAGCATACCGGCTGGTTTTAAATTGTAAGTGGTCGGAGGGCGGGGGAGAAAAATGCCTCGTCTCAAGGTAAAAGCGCGAGATAAAAATACCGCTGCTTGGGCGCGCCGCACCGAACGAAAATTAATTATGATTTCGTCACTGAGTGTCTTATTATTCTTTAATACGCCGAAGGTCCCCTATTTTCGGGGGTGCGGGGTGAACTGTACTGAGCGTTCGCAGCGTTGCGCCGCTGCTAAAGTTCGCATTTGCAAAGAGTAGGTGACCCTTCGTGATGACCTTTCTGTGTTTGCTACCGGAAAATTAATGTGCTTGCTGGCGCCAACAGGGCACCGTTATCTCGAAACTGTCCTCCGAAGCTCTTATAATATGTAGAGAGAAAAAAAAAAACGAAGAAAAAAGATAAAGCTCGCAAGAGGGAGAACCAACGCTGAAAATAAAACCACGGCGGTCAAGTTGTCAGTAAATGAAGTCGTACTGACATTATGAATCAGACGAGGAGGAGGAAGAAATAACGAGAGAGGAGGGGGAATGATTGACATGAATAAACACTAATTTAGGAGCGTGAAATGCTTCATAGCCCCACAGCGTCACGGGGGCGTGTCATTTCGTTACGCCAATTTATCTCAGCGATAACTGGGGTAGAGAAAAATTCGCTGTTGAGAGCTGTGCGCGGGACGCAGAGCTGCTGAGAGAGATAAGATAGTGATGATGCGAGCTCATTGATTGCCGTAACGGTTTGCATGAAAAGTGAAACCTTCATGTACGTAACACTTCAGTCAACATGGGGATAGGCGGAACTCTACACATTCAAAACTAATACTTTTAAAAGTGTATAAGACCACAGGCCATTGGTACCTTTTTCGGGCTTTCCATAAGGACGTCTTACGAGACTTTTGGGGCAGCAGGGGCCGGAAATGTTTTTTTTTCCATCTATCCAAATGAGTCTGCTGGTCCGTCCCAACGATTATTGACTCGAGCCCAAAAAAACCAGCGACAGTCGGAGGGTGCGCGCGTAGTGCATCATTAGGCTGCTCAAACGTCAGTCTTCTATGACAGATATTTGCGAGAGGCGCCATGGCACGCAAGTGGGTGTCGCTCAGTCTATTAGGCCCAGCAGGACCCTGCAGACCAGTTAGTGTATCCTGTCGACGGATGGGGTAGCCTACATTCATTTATTAGGTCGGGCCCAGCGGAAGGCGTAAGTAGTGCACCAAGCGGGCGAAACCGCGTGCGGCTGCATGGCAGATAGGATTTTTGTGGTTGACTATGACGTTAAACTGACAATGTCACGAAACTTTTCTAAAATTAGCAGCGCGGACAGTAAGACTGGGTGTACGACATGAAACCGAATATAAATCTCTTCCAACGTAAAATCTATTTTATTGTTTCATTTCGACAACGAAGTCGTTCGTCGTAAAAGGGCAACATTGTGAGATCGGGGTCGACATTGAACAGCATATGTTGTTCAGCGAGCCTCTCTAAATCTCTCAAGGATGTTCATGGCACGCTATGACGGTGCCACAGGGTCACGTAGCCACCCGCAAATGTGGTGTGAACCAAAGCCAGACTTTATCTTTCGGAGCTGCACGCGGTGGGCTGTCTACTCCCCACCCCTCCCCTTTCGCTCCGAGAGCCACCCACTGGGTCATCTAGTTTGAGGTCGCCGAGGGTAAAGACATTTACTGGTCTCAATTTGAACTCCCTCCGAGGTCCCGATATTATCGTTCTACAAGAGGTCACCTATACAGTATGCCCGTGAATATAAATACTACACCATTTTCAAGACCGTATTTTCGCCGTGTATAAGGGAAAACAGACGGATGAGAAGTGACCAAAAGACTATGCACACGTACCTTTTTTTATTTAAGGAAACATGCTCTTTCTGACCTCGGTACTCTCGGTAGGACTTTCCCTACTGTTGCCGAAACAAGAGTGGGGCGCAAACAACAGGGGGAGGAAAAAGCACGTACAACGTTAAGGCTTAATTGATACACAAGCGTTATCTATTTGGGTGCTTCCAACGAGTCATTACACACACGAGATATTTTGTTTCGCTTTATTGTCGCCGAGATAAACCATTTCTTGCTTATACTCCACCCATCCCTCATCCCTTTATCAGGCCTGATATCCTTGCGGAGCTAACGAACAGCGTACGCCAGAATCGAATGACGCCCTTCTCTCTCATTTTAATTTTTTTCTCTGTTATTTATTGAGAACGGGAAGTGAGATTGTGCCCCGGGCCTATAGGAGGGCCATGCAGTCACCAGTCGGCTATAACTGTGGTTCTCCGCGTGAATATGAGCAGAGATAAAATCACTTGCGAAATGTTAATTCATCCAATAAAAAGTAAAAAATGGCTCTCGTACACTCTCATCGGGCTGTCGGCTTTAGTTGGCGGTTCCTTTAAAAGTCGGCGCGTCGACATTTATTGCAGTAACATTGTTGCATTTTAACTAAGTGTTTCGTTTCCCCGCCGGCGCTTCTGTCGAGTAGAACTCTCAAAAGACAGGAAAAAGAAGTGCGTAAAATTCTTTTGCCTTTCCCAGCTAAGATATTATTTACATTCAACCGTTTACACAACCACAGCGTTTTTATTAAATTTCCAAAATTGCCATAATGGCGGGGTTGTTGGCCGCCCTAACCCCTCGGGCCGCTGTTATACTATTACTATACTATGAGTACACGGCGATAACAGGACAATACACCGGCAAAATATAATAGGGCGGTCGCGCTACTATATCCATCCAGCACACGGTGGCGCCCCGCCCCGCCCCGCCCCACCAGATAAGACCGCGGTGCTCACTGGCGTGCGGAGTACCGCGCCGCGCAGCGATAGCCATCGGGACAGAGCTAGTAACACCTCCCAGTGACACACACCTCGCGCCCCGCCGCACCCCGCCGCACCCCGCCCGACCACCGCCCGACCACCGCCGGGCTGGACACGGCTAGCGATTTAGAGAGAAGACTGACGACCCACCGCAGCCAGCCAGCACGGCCCCTGCAGGGAATGAGCGTGAGCGGAGCGCCCCCAGCCCAGCCCAGCCCAGCCCGCTGGTTAGGTTAGGTTAGAGGTTCTAGGTGTGGCTCATACATACCAGGAGGGAATGCTTCATCGGGCCGCTGCCGAACCCGCCACTGTGCCCTGCCCTCAGCAGCGCGCCGCGCCACGCCACGCCACGCCACGCCCGACGCGTCCGCATGTGCGTATTTATAAACTCGACTTACAACGCGCGCGCAAATGACTTAATGGGTCTGAAGTGAATGAGCGCCCCTGTGACGCGCCAGCAATGTGCGTGTGAGTACGTCGGACAGCACGCGCGTGCGTGCGTGTGTGTGTGTGTGCAGTCGTGGCCGTGCGATGAACATAAAGGTGAAGAGCACACGCCACACACACACACACACACACACACACACACGCACGCGAGGCGTTGCGACACGCACGGCGGTCCCTCACCTCACCTCCGCCATTCATACGCTTTTGATATGGAGCAGCGGCGGGCCAGGCCAGCAGCCCAGCCCGGTACATCATCATCATCATCATCATCAAGCAGATCCACAAACGGACCTCTTCCAGTCTATAAAAGTTGATTCACGCTCCGATCAAAGTCCTTGTGCACGGCGATGAGGACGAGGAGGAGGAGCGGGAGGAGGAGGAGGAGGAGGAGGTGGAGGAGGGGCCGGCGATGCTGTCACGCTGGGCGGGGCGGCGGTTAGCGCTGCGTTTAGTGTTTGTGTTGTCGTCTCCCACCTCATCATCAAGCGGGGCGTCGTCATCCCGGCGCGTCGCGTCGCATTTTTCCTCCATAAATCTCATCGACTGGTCAGGTCGGGAGCGCGTCGGGAGCGGGTACGGGACGGGCAGGGCACCGGCGGGCAGGGCAGCAGGGCAGGGCAGGGCTCCTCCCCCTGCTCTGCGGCCCTCATTGACACGAGGGCGAGGCGGTGCGGCTGTGCATGTGTTTCTTCATCCCTATAAAACCCCATTTGTGAGGGAGGGAGGGCGATGAGACGGACGCAGCGGACCGGACTGACTTTTCGGTCGCGTTGTGGTTCTCATGATGTCGCTGCCTGCCAGCTCGGTCTCTCAGTCTCTCAGAGCGGCTCCGCGATGTGGCGGGGCGGGGCGGGGCGGGGCGGGGCGGGGCGAGGCGGGGCGGGGCGCTAATTCGATGTGTCAACCATTGAGCGCGCTCAGTGAGGCGGCGAGCGGCCTCTCCATTCGCTGTTGTCGCTCGCTGGATGCCACACCAGTTTGAGCGAGAGAGCGAGAGAGAGAGTGAGTGTGAGAGAGAGAAAGAGAGACATTACCACGGGAGTGCCGCATAACGTCGCTGCTGGTCTTCAAACGGTCCAATGCGGCGGCCGCGCTGCACAGGGCCGCCAAAGCCCCGTCTCTCCCAGATGTTCGAAACAAGGCCGAAAACCGCGATTCTGGAGCTGCCAAATGGGCTGCCTACCCCGCAGGCGCGGAGACACGCGAAACTGACCGGGTGATACCCACGATTGTAGCATACGATAGAAAAATTATGGTTTCAGAAAAAAAAATATACAGTTGGCAGTCTATTGAAAAGGTCAATAGTTTAAAGATACTGAACGATTTATTTTGTGAGAGCTGCCGTTCGATATAGTCCAGATCCGACTTCTGCCTCCCGCTGCCTGATTGGGTGATAATTAATTACGTTGAGAAAGAAATCCTCCTCTTCTCTCAACACAGACACACACACACACAGAGGCGGCACGGGGATGTAGCAACGGACGGCAACCGGAAGTACTCGGTGCGTACCCGTGTACTGATAGCGTGGCTCCTCTGTCAATTAACGGCGTGTGCACACACACACACACACACTCACAGTACAAGCTAGGCCCTTGCACGAGGCGTCGACCGCTGCGCCCCGCCCGCCCCACCCTCGGCCGGCATCGCTAAGTAGGTTGCTTATTGCGAAAGGGGACAATGCGAAGAGCGGTAAAGCACGACAACGCCGATAGTACCAGCAGCAGCAGCAGTACCGGCGAGTACCGAGCCGACTATGAGGCGTGCAGGCGTGCGCCCGTGCCGTGCACGTGTCGTACAAAGTAGTACAAAAGCGTGGTGTGTGTAGGCAGCCGCGTGTCTGTTACTAACACCGCGGCTGCGGTCACTTAAACAAGGCCGCGATAATTCACGTCAGCGGAGCAGTATCACATTTTCCATCGAGATTTTACACCTATTAAAATATGATGATGCCTTGTTTCCTTGCGAGGCACCGGGCCGGGCCGGGCTCCCATTTCGGGCCGCATTAGTGGCCGAGAAACGCTCCACGCACGTCGCTTAACTGACCGGGATTTGTGAAATTAATTGATCGTTTTCCGTCATCCTGCCGTGTGTGCGGCTTCTCGGCCCCTCTCTCTCTCTCTCTCTCTCTCTCTCTCTCTCTCTCTCTCTCTCTCTCTCTCTCTCTCATGCGCAAGATTTATCGTTCCGCGCGTCGTACTGCGGCACCACGCCGCCTCGGGCCGAGCGAGCGAGCGAGCAGCCCAGGAAGCAGCCGTAGTGGCAGCAGCAGCAGCAGCAGCAGCAGCAGCAGCCGGCTCCAGCCCAGCCCGCCAACTAATTCAATTGAAAGCGCAGCAGCGTCGCGTAGCGTTACAGCCACCTCTTGTAATGAGCACGATTATTCCATTATGTCCCCATTATGGCGTGTTCCAAGTACGGCGCGTGGAGAAGGAGGAAGAGAGAGAGAGAGGGAGGGAAAGAGGATAGGGGGTTAGTCGTCTCTTCCGAGAGAAAGAGAGGGGGGAGGGGCCGCTCTGAGCGGCAGAGAGCTCCAACGAACGGCGTAAGCAGCACTACGGCGAGCGCATCTTCTTTAACACAGCCAGCCGGTACGACTGCAGGGCAGGGTGCGTGAAGAGCAGCAGAGCACCGCCTTCTCATCCCCTCCTCCTTTAACCTTTCACTCCCCGCCTTTTCACCGACATGGCGGGCGCGTGTGTGTGTGTGTCCGTGTCCGCACTTCTAACAGGTCGTCGTGTGTGCGGCGCGGCGTGGCGTTCCCAGCCCAGCAGCACGCCCCGGACGAGCCGGCCCGGCCCGGGCCCCGCGCGACGTGAAAGGAAGAAAAGGCGCCGGAGAAAACAAAACGGGGGCGCTGCGCGCTGCGCTGCGCTGCCGCCATAGTGCGGGTGTCAGGTCAGGCACTCAAAGGCTCGCGCCTACAGGGCCCGGCCCGAGCACTTCACAGGCACTCCGCGGCGCCATACTTCAGGCCCGCCCCGCCGGCCGCGCCGCGCCGCCCCGCGCCGTATACTGTACCACGGCGAAGACACGAGCCAGAAATGTGTACGTAAAAGTAACAGAACTAGTCACAGTTGGCGGGGAGTGGCTGTAATTTCTCTTTCTTCCGGTGGTGGTTGAAACGAAAACGACACTTTCAACTCGTTCAACTCAGCAAGCGAGTAACCGCGACGACTGCCGACTGCCGTGAACAGGCTTTTGCAATGGGTAGCCCTTGTATTTTATAGAATTATTTTTGTCTGCTGAATTTTTTTATTCTCCGAGACGACATTTCAGGGGCAAGCAACGATTCCTTGATCCCATTAGTGTGACCACCCTACGTAAACCGCAAATCTACTCTCGCGTTTAGCCGACGATAATGTTTTGATTCTAGAGAACCGTTTGCGTCACGGCGCGGCGCGGCATGACCGCGAGCCTGCACGCCTTGGTAGCGACGGCCGACGGAGCGGGGCATGGAAGGACATCAATCAGTGTACCTACATACCTAGGCTCCATGTCGTGAGTTATGGAGCTCTGCCTTTCTCTCACTCTCCATCCCGCTTCGACCTTCCATCTCTTTCTCGCACCACTCCCCTTCAAGAAAGGCACCGTAGCACAGCGCCAGTTCCCGCGCGCGCAAAACGACCAGGTATATGACGTATTTTTGGTGTCACGTGTGCAATTTTCGCGACTTGGACATGCAGTCTCGAGGCGAGCAAACAGATCTGCCGGCGGGGCGGGCCCTGCTCTGCCCTGCGGGGCCCTTCCCTGATGACTTCCCTCTGCTCTACCGGGAATGGCGGCGCAGTGTCGTCACGTCGCGCTAAAGAAAGCTCATTCCACGCCTCGACGCCAGCACAGGCCGCGATCATTACCCCACCACGACACCGCCGCCCCGCCCCGCCCCGCCCCGCGTCTTTTCTAGAAGAAAAGCAAAGAGATAAAAAAAAAATACCCTTCCCTTCGCCTCGTGTCTCTAATTGGGCGCTTTTCGAAGAATGCCTGAAAAATTCTCCTTCGCCGCAGCAGGGCAGGGCGCGTCAGTCGTCGTAGTGTCATATCGAGCTGCCCCCTCCTCTCCTGCGCCCTATACCCCCCCGTGTAATGATTCATAAACCAGGGGCACCCAGAGCGCCGGGGACGCATTTCTCTCCGAACGTCGTCGAAACCATTAGGCTCGCGACACTTCCTTAAGTTTTCGAGTGATATTTGACGCCACCAGCCGCGGGGACCATTACAGAATTCCGAGCAGGAGCGACGGGACGCACCGCGAGAGACCGCGAGAGCCGCCGCGGGTCAAAAGGTCGCGAGTTCACAGCTTTAAAAATAGCAGGAGCGTCACACAGCTCTGCGCCGTGGTCGAGGCCGCGTACAGCAGACCAAAAATTGTCCCATAACAATCTAGCATTTATTCTGACTCATGTCTGGTGACGCCCCCTATGGCGTTCTCATGTCAGTCTAGCTCGTGTCACACCTCCAGCAGAAGCAAGTGTGACGGGGGTGCTGGGCCGATGTTTTCCTTTACCATTCCGAGAAGCGGGTGCAAAAAAAAAAGTCTGCATTCCCCAGAAAACGGTTCGAGTGTTTCCAATTAGCTTACGCAAAGTTTGTGTGCCCCCGGGACGGGCCGGCGAGTCCGTCGACGCGTTCCATTAGCTGCTCTTTCACACCAGACTACAGCCTCGGCACAACATCCAAGTTCTGCCAATAATTGGCAAAAGTGTCACCGAGCAAGCGAAAGCGAGCAACGGATGAGCGCCAATAGACGCTGCCCCCGCCCCACCCGGCCCCGCCCCGCCCCGCCCCGCCGCCACACCACGCCACGCCCCCGGACATCAATCTCAGATGCAGCGCTCCGCCCTTATTCCAACCCTTTTATCGCATCGCCCACCCCTTCGCACGCTACGCTACGCGCTACGCCACGCCACCGTAGGAAACAGCGCAATAAGTTGTTTGAAATTCCCGCCAAACTTACACCTCACCTCCCGTCTTGACGCGTCCGCCTCCCCTCCTTAGTCGTTCACGCATCAGTGGACGAGCAAACACACATATAACCGCAGCGCCTGTGGGCACATGTGGGGCCGAGTCGAGGGGCGTGGCGGGGCGTGGCGAGGGGGGGGGGCAAGGGGGAGGGGAAGGGGAGTAGAGAAGGGGACCAGTCAGCGGTTTGCTGGTAATTTATAAGTTGGTGTCGGAAATAGAGGTGGTGCCGTGTCACTTGGAACAAACACAAGTTTGTTCGCTCTTCCCAGGGACACACGAGGCGAAGAGAGAGAGAGGAGAGAGGGAGCGGACAGTGGGAGAGAGAGTGGAGAAAGGCAGAGAAAAAAGACAGTCTATCACAGTTCATGGGAACGAGACACATAACTCCGCTATCAAGCTCTAACACCAGCTGTTTGCCATTCGCGTCAGGGGTGTACGTGCTTCTTTTTTTATGAGCCGTGATCGCGGAAAAATTATGTCGATTGCATAGACGGCTGAAGTTTGCAACACTTTAACGCTGTAACGCTCGTGCAGTTGAGCGCGTGCGACCCCCGCCCCTCTATTATAGACTTACGTCAGTGACTTTCGCCCCTCTTCCCTCTCCCCCGCGAGACGATGACCAAACGAGTCTCCGATGACTGTCACCCAGTATGTCACACCCGCACGGCGTGATACTTGAACGGCGCGCTGCGATACGCTGGCCAGATCAACGAACGACACAGTGTCGCCTCTGCTCGCAAGGACAGGCCAATCAGCGTAGTGAAGGGAAGGGAGGTGGGAGGTGAAGGGAGGTGAAGGGAGGTGAAGGGAGGAGAAGGGAGGAGAAGGGGGGTGAGAGGAGGCGGGGAGGCACGAAAACTGAATAACGGGCACGAAGGTCACGGACCACTACTTGGAATCAAAACAGAACCCTTCCCCAAGAAAATTATTACCCGCGAGAAAAAAAAATAAGATAGCCCTTCGGGATTTTCCGCTTTTACGCAATTTCGAATGTTCCGGCACAGAAAATGATTTTCACGAAGAAAAATGACGTCATTGATATTCAATCTGATCAAGAGAGAGAGAGACGACTGATCGGGTTTTTACCCACTGCTTGAACGAAGAGGTTGTAACCGTGGTTTGGTATGTTTTAGAGCAATAGGTCTTAGCGTGCAAAAAAAATTGAAGGGCCTGTCCGCCCAGTAGTTTTAAGTCACAAAATAGCTCTGTGCAATTTCTGAGAGAAAAACATTGTAAAATTTTGCACGCTTTCCGAAACATCAAGATCAGGGGTCCAATATTTTTTTTAAAAAAAATACAACATTAAAACAACACAATTGCACGTGCCCGTCTTTCATTACTTGCCGCTACACTGTTGCTGAGTAGCGGGCCTACTCGGCCCCATCCGGCCTGCCCTGCCAGGGACCCCCGCGCACCCACGAGTAGGCGCCGTGATAGGGGACCCCGCCCCGCCCCGCCCCGTGTGACCCTCGGACCACGCGCCCACTCGGCCCCGCCCGGACCGCGGCGTGACCTCCCACCCCACCCTTTATTTTGCCTCATTTCATTGTAAGCGGACGAACATTAACTTATTTGTCACGAACGCCTCAAGATAAAAATGGGTCAAGCATCTCGACACTCGATAGGCGATAAATATAAAAAAATGCGGCAACGGATCGTATCGTATCTGTATACAGGGGACGTGCGGGACGTCAGGGCGCTCACCGTGCGCGCGTGTGTGTGTGGGAGGCGGGAGGGAGGGAGGGGGGCGGACGACGGGGTGGGCGCCACATTTTACACCCTTTCTTTCCGGAAGGGGTGCGGCCGGCGGCGACTCGAACAGCGACGAGAGTTCGTTTTGCGTGACAAAATATGACACCTCCAGAGTGGCAGGCTGGCAGCCGGGCCGTTAATAAAAAGGAAGGACGTCTCGAGTTTACATTTCCGAAAAGCGCAGCGGGCGGGGCGGGGCGGGGCGGGGCGGGGCGGGGCGCAGGGCCTAAACGTGCTGCAGCGCTGCGGAAGGGGCCAATTTCTGCGCCACACATGTTCTCGTCTAAACGATTTTCTTAGGGGCCACGAGCCAGGCCAGTGGCAGCAGGGGCGGAGGGAGCCGGTGGCGGGGCGGGGCGGGGCGGGGCGGGGCGGGGCGGGGCGGGGCGGGGCGGGGGTGCGCGCTGACCCATGACCGCACGCCGCATGCCTCGCGTCGGGTTTCGACGCGCGGGAGGGGAGGGGGGAGGAAGTGGATGTGGAAGCTGCGAGGGCGCGACGAGAGTGACGCGAATGGCCTAAACTATCTCCATACCGCACTTCAGGGTGCGTGAGAAAAAAATTAATAAAAATCGTCCGAAATGTGTGTGTGTGTGTGTAACCACGGGACGATTACTCCCCTCTCCGCCGCCGTGGCGCTGACCTAATTCATTCGGAGCTCCGCCTCCTGCCCTCCACCCCTCCCCCACCTCCCGCCCCCCGCCCCGGCCTCACACCTCAGAGCGGAAGTCGTTCCAAACGAGATACTCAGAGGAACACGCCCACATCACACATCGCGCGCACACACGCACACGCACACACTCACATACACCATCGTCGAAACGCCATTTTGCTGCTCGTGGCGCTGGGCTGAGCACCACACATTTCACACCTACCCAGTTGCGCGCTCTCTCTCTCTCTCTCTCTCTCTCTCTCTCTCTCTCTCTCTCTCTCTCTCTCTCTCTCTCTCTCTCTGTCTCTCTCTCTCACACACACGTTCATAAACAACCTTCAGTGTTTTCTTATCTGCGGGGCGCGGACACGAGCAAGCGCGCGCGGGTGCAGCGTTAAGTGTGAGTTATCTCCACCTGATAATTCACCGCAAAACGAATTGCAAATTTTTCGCGGGCGTCGCCCTTTAGCAAGAGGTTAGGAGGCCCGGGGCCGAGCCGGCGCATCCACTGAGGTGTCGCTGGCAACACCAGGAAGCAAAAGAAAATTTAAAGAAAAAATAGAAAAATAATTATAAGGCGGAACGACAGGAATTAACGAGATGTGAAAATAAGTAATGGTCGCTTTGACAGGTAGTCGCATAGGCACCTCATCTGCCCCGCCCCGCCCCGCCCTGCCCCGCCTCAGGGCAGCTGATTATTTCTCGCCCTGCAAGTGGTAGATGCGCCCCTGAGACAGGCGAAGGCGGGGTGAAGTGGCCGCTTAGGGGCGGGGCGGGCGGGGCCGGCGGGGCGGGGCGTCGCGGATGGGCCGCAACATGTGCGGGGCAGGCTGGGCGGGACGGGGCGGGGCGGGCTGGCTGAGAGGGGCCGTAGGGTGTCCGGCTAGGCGTTCATGGGTGACGGCCAACAAGCCGCCCTGCTGGAGCGCCGCCTCCGCCTCCACCCCCACCCCACCCCACCCCACCCCACCCCGCCCCGCGCCGAGATTTGACGGAGAGGGTGCGAGTGAACTTCAACCGGAACCAGCGGGGCGGAGCAGCAGCGCAGAGTTCGGCACAAAAAGTAGCCTGACTGAGGCGGCCTGCAGGAGGAGGCGCTGCTGCACGGCACGGCGTCTGCATGCAAAGGCTTGAGCGGCCCGAAGCGGATCGCGCGCATCGTTTGGCGTAGGGACGCCTCCTCCCCGATGACAAAGCGGCCGCTGCCTGAGCCAGACGGCTACAGCGTCGAGGCCGAGGCGGACGACTCGGAGGTGTCCCGTGTAGGGGAAGGGGGTGTTGAGGTTCTTGCACACATCGCGGAGCTGACAACCGAGAGGCAGCCTAAAGCCCTTAAAGCTCGCAGCTCGCCTCGCCTCGCCTCCGCACACGAGCATTAGCATAGCGTTATCAATCAAAGAAACGCGCCCTTAATTAAGAGGCGCGCGCCCCCGCCCCGCCGCAGCCACCGCCGCGACGGACCCCGCCGTCGTCATCGGCTTCCTTCGGCGATAAATTTTAAAAAATGCAAATTTCGTTTAGTTTCGCAAAGCAGGCTATAGTGTTGTAGGGCGCGAGCAGCAGCAGCCCTCACGTGGCCGTTAGCGAGAAACAGATGCAGAAACATGCGAAGGAGATAAGGTTTCGCGCGGTCATCGCGGGTAGGCCTGCTGACGCGGAAGGCGCAAAGCAACAGCAGCCCTTCTCTTCAGAGACACCAAAACGTCGCAGAACACACAGCCCCTCCCGTCAAGAGTAAGTACGAAATTCCTCAGACAATTCACACCACTTTTCTTCTTCAAGAGCACGTGCGAACGGGAACTCACACGCCTGCAAGTGTGCGACATGCACTCACTTGGGGTTTCCAGGGTATGACTGGATGCGCCGGCGCGGCGCCGCCGCCCTCGTCATTAGCGATACGCGCGCAATTATGCGCGCCCAGCACGGCCAGCACGGCCGTAAAAGGCGTGAGCTGCGGAGGTGAGGTGAGGAGAGTGGAGGGCGGGGCGGGGCGGGGCGGGGCGGGGCGGGGCGGGGCGGGGGGCAGGATCGTAAAGGTTTGTCGTAAAAATCACAATCCATCATCGCATTCGCCACGGCCGGCCCGGCCCGCCCCGGCCCGCCCCGGCCAGGCCCGAGCCGGCGCCGACGCGCTCGGGCGCCACCTGCGGCCTCCTCCCCCGGCCCCTGCCCCGGCCTCGGCCCCGGCCCCGGCCCAGCACGCGGTGGTTAGCATCAAGTTTATCCTCGCGGCCGCCCCGCCCAATCAGCGCTCGCGCGCCAAGGTAAATCAAACAAGTTTCTAGTAAAATACTGGGGTCGCGTCGTCTGCTAGAGGCCGAGGAGGACGTCTCCTCGCGTGGGGGATGCTCTTCACGACGTGGTCGTCCCACCACCGCGAGAGGGAGGGGGCGGTGGGGGGAGACAAAGACTGCTGCTGCAGCTAATGAAGCTCACCTCCGTGTTAAACCAACTCTCCATTAATCACAACGCAAGTTAGCGCACGGCAAACGTGTGTGTGTGTCAGGGGGAAGGGGGGGGGGGGTCAGCAGGCGATGGGCGGAGCGGACGGGACGGCACCGGAGGGGCCGACGCCTCCGACGCCGACGCGCCGGCCGACAATGGCAACCTGACGCCTCCGACGTGAGGGTAAAAGAGTCCTCGAGGAGAGGGTCGCCCCTTCTCCGGGCCGACCAGCTCAGCCAGAGTCTCCCGCTCGGGGTGCTAGCCGGCGCGGCCCGGCCCGGCCGGCGGCGCATCAAGGGCATAAAGGAAACTCGGACCCAAAAGGAGGACTCCCCGGGCGACACGGGGCGGGGCCGGCACTTTGCGGTCGCGGCGAACGTGCAGCGTTTGGCGCCGCCTCGGCTGGAGGGTCCCGGGGGCGGCGGGGAGGGGGCAGGGGGGGGGGGGCGTTCCGGGTGGTGCAAGCGCCTGTGGCCCTGCAGACACATGTGTCGGTCGGACACAAGCCGGTCCCAGTGCAGGTGCGCCGGCCCGGCCCGGCCCGGGTGCGCCCCGCCGCCGCTGCGTCTGTCTCGCCGTGCCCCGCCCCCCCCAACCCATTAGCGCCACTGCGGTAGCACAGAGCATACCGAGACAACATGAGGTGGCACGCCGGGCACGCCTGGACGAATGGCACGGTCACGAGGTTCACCGCCGGGGCCCGCACGGAAGGCAACCCTCCCGTCACCGCGGCGACGAGGCAGCCCTCGGAGCAAGCGATCGGCGCTGATGTCCTGTCGTCCTACCCACTCGCGTGGCCGCGCTCAGGCCCTAGATGTGCGTTGAGCGGAAGCAGCGCGAGGCGGTGCGCCGTGCCGATCACCGCCCGCGCCGCGCCGCGGCGGGGCGGGGCGGGGCGGGGCGGCGGCGGACACCACGGGCGCCGCGCTGCATTCCTCGCAACGAGATTTTAGAGCGGGTCCGTGAATTGGCGCTGCTGGCGTTGGGGCGGGCCGGCGCGGCGCTGAGAGAAGTTATTGTGCTCCAGCACAGGGACGCCCATTCAGGGCCTTCCGGCTAACTCATACACGGCCATGGGCGTTCTCACGCCCGCCCCGCCCCACCCCGCCCCAACCTGGTCGTCGTCGTGGCGGAGGAGGTGCCCGCGGGCCGCTCTGCCGTGCTTGACTCATGTTCCGATTGTTTCCCCCCGGAGCGGAGCCGAGCGAAGCACGGTTCGATAAAGTCGCATCGACATAACGACGGCGACGTGCCAGCGGGCGCGCCGTCGTCCAGGAGAGAAGGCCCGTCCCTGACCAACCACAAGCACCTCGGGCAGGGGCAGGGCTTCCTCGGGCAGGGGCGCGGGCCTGGGGGGGAGGCCCGTGACCACAAGCACCTCGATAACGGCCTCCTCGAGCAGGCACGCACGCACGCACGCACCGCACGCACAGGGCGTGTCCTCGCACACATGAAGGAGACCTCCAACTCGCACTGAACACATTCGTTCAGAACTGGGGGGAAAGGGGGGCAACGGGGGCGGCCGGCCAAGAGGATAGGGATCTTGACGGCGCGGGGGCGCGTGCCGCCCTACGCCCTCTGCGTGCGGGCCCGATGCTGCAGGGCACAAATCGAGCATATAGTCATAACTACAGCTCGGGGAGCAGGGAGAGATGAGAGAAAAGATGTGACGGGGATTGGGGGGAGGGGAAAAGGGGGGGCGTCGTCGGGGCGCCAAGCAGCAGACGAGAAAGATGCTATCGATACAATATGACATGTAATTGGTGGGACGCTTCTATTTAGAGAGAGGCCCCCTTACAAAACGGGCAATTGGTTGTGGCAGTAGGCTGGCATATCTCGGAAAGCCACAGTAAAAATTTCCAGGTTTTTTTAAAGAGCGCGCTGAGAGAAAACCGCACAATCGTATGGAGATAATAAAATTGTAGGTTCTCACTCACCGGAGACGTCCTCGGCAAGGGGATGAAAACTGCTGAATCCTGGTCAGGTGGCTGGGTTTTGCGCCAACACGAACTCTGCGAGCTGCTGCGGAGGCGGTACTAACCTTACACGCATTCCACGGACGGCACAATACATTTTTCGGCGTGATTTGCAATAGTTCCATCAAGTCTACAATAATTAGAAATTTTAAAATGTTTCACCGCGAACTTCCGTTAAAACGTCGCGTAACAAAAGAAGGGAGAGCCAACGAATTTTAACGGCTACCGGCTGCGCTGTCCCTTCCGTACTTCCGTCCGTCCAGCCAGACGCCCGCCGGGCTACTGAGCGGTTGAATTCGAATCGGTAGGGTCTCGAATGTTCTAAACATAGTACCACCATTTGATTCCAGAGCGGATACCGATTTGTCAGACTTTTTCTCATGAAAAATCTAAATAATATGATTTATTTGATATTTGAAATTATTGTAACATATTGTACTCGTGAATACATTGTATACTTTCGTTTTATTGTTACGTAGTAGCAGCATTGGTTAAATTGGCACAGTTGGCTAAGCTGGAGCTAGTTCAGTTATCTTGAATTTCTTATGTGCAAATGGCGGAATTTCCTGTTTTAATTTAATTTGATATAAAATTTTTAATTTGAAATAATTTTAAAAGTTTATGATATTTGATATTGGTGAATTCTCAGTCGCCATACTTTGTAGAAGCAGTATCTTCGTGATATGTGTGAATTAATGTGACGTTAATGTAAACATTAACAATGGGCCCGAATGCCTTTCATTCAATTTATAAATTTTTAATCCATTTGAACGCTGAAAAAAACTGAGGTAAGTGTCCCTTAATTTTATTTCTTGCAAACTTTCGTTTGACATTGAACACTAAGTAGGCTAAATGATCTGCTGAGGGCCAGAGAGAGAGAGAGAGACGTTCAGATGTTTTTGGCCTATGGTGTGACCAATGGTGCTGAGGGCCAAGAAGGGAAAAAATGTTGTCTGCCTCAAGACCATAAATAAACTAGGCTATAAATAAATAAACAAAGGTTAGGCCACGTAGGAAAGTTTATATCTACTTCAACTTTGATCGTGCTTCAATGTGACCTTCTTATATCAGATAGTCTATTCCTTCGTGGGCTATCAGTAGACAGCAGACATTAATTTTTTTTTTCATTTTCAATTTTGCCAAGTCCCTCATAACGTACAAAGAAAAGTTCAGTCATTCACATGGGATATTTTATTTTATCAGCTCTGTCTGCAGCTTTAATATTACATTATGATAATAGAGAGGTTAGTTCATAAGGGCAAAAGCTTCGTGATAGTCCAACAGATTTTACTCAATACTATAGTGTGCCCAAAACATCAAACAGAATTTCTTATTACTAAACTGTTTGTCCTCTGAAACAAATCTTAGTCATGTTATGTGGGCAGGTATGACCCTGTTACCGTGAGTGCAAGACTGCTGTACTCTAGCTAATATCGAGCACCCACAGCTTTTTATTACCTTACATCGAGGAACCCAAGTTAGATTTCCTAGTGTTTAACGGTATGTGCTTCACATTACCATGTGTGAGATAATGTGTACCACCGTACTCTAAAGGAATTTCCTTAACTTTGCCTATTGTATAGCAGTATTCCCACTTAATTTACCAGTGTATTTTACCCAACTTTTTTTTAATGTCTTTTTATTAGCCGGTTATGTTTTCTATCACAAAAAAAAAAATGTTTTAGAAGGTTATATTTTTTTAATGAAAAACCAAATACTGAGGTTGGTTTAGTCGGGCCGTAGAGATGATGAGGCAGGTGGGTGGTTTACCCCTCACTCAAACTCTTGACCCCCCAGCGTCTGGTCGCGTTAAACGCTTGGAGTAGCGAGCGAAATGAGTGGGGGCTCGGCCGCCCCGCCCGGCCGCCCGCGGGTCCCTCAGGTGGTAGCAAATTGAATTGGCTCGCAGCCACAAATCTGGTCGTGCCGGCCATCAGGCGCGCGTCGACCGTCGCACGGGGGTAAGGGAGGGGGGGGGGGGGGGGCGCCCGCGCCGGGTCGGATAAGCGTCGACTCCTGGCCGGCGTCGGCCGGAACTTGGGAGGGAGTACCCTTCGCCGGCCGATGCCATGGGCGTTGGGCGTATCGCTCGGCCATCGCCTCATTGTGTCCGCCAGTCATGGGGGAAATGACGCCCCTCTACGCAAATTAACACTCAACTGCCCCGAGCAAATTTCGCAGCCCGGGAAGCATTGTCTCTGGTGGCGGGGCGGGGCGGGGCGGGGAAGCCGCGAGGCGTTCTATTGGGCGTGGCGATGCCGTGCGACCTGCGCAGCGCACCGTCAGCACGGACTGCTTCTGCTCCTCGCGTGCTTGTGCGCGCGCGCTCTGTAGAGGGGAGGGGGAGGGAGGTGCGGCGCGGGGGCGGGGCGGGGGCGCGCCCGCCTGTGGCAGGCGGTAGGCAACCACCCACACGTTTGCGCCGTGCGGTTGCCTAGGCAGCCGGCGCTAAGCAACGCGGTAAACCAAATTACCGATACGGAGGTAGCGGAAGAGGGACGCGCAACGGCAAGGAGCCCCTTCCCTTCACCCCCGCCCCGCGCCACGGCGCTCTCACTCCACAGATACTCATCGCAGGCGCCTTTTTACGTCGCTTGCTTTGAGTAATGGAGGAGCTTGGGGGGAGGGGGGGGGGCTCATCATTAGGCTCATTGTGCACGACGCGAATATAATTAGACGGGTCTCACTTCGCAACCGCAGCCCCTCCCCCCTCTCTCCCCCTCTCCTCTAGCCCGGTACTTCCTCTCCTCCCTCCCCTCCCCTCCCTCCTCCCCGACCCCTCCCACGACACCCACAGTACCCTTCACTCAACAGCTGCTTCTGTCGCCCGCGCTCCCTGGTGGCTGCCCCTTACCCCCTCCTCCTTCCCTCTCTCTCTCTCCTCCCCCCTTCCCCTCTCCCTCCTCCCCCCTAGAATCCCGGAGTGTCACAGCAGCAGTAGCAGCGTGCTCGGTATCTGATGGGGGCAGGAGGAGAGCGAGAGGAGGGAGAGAGAGAGAGGCGAGAGAGGCAAAGACACTCATTGCTTCCCAGAAGTCGAGCCTTACGCCGCGTTCACATGTAATTTTCATCACGACAATCCTCTTTATTCGCCCCCCTCCGTCTCCCCTTGCGCGAAACATTCTTCAGTGAATTATTGAAAGTCGGAACAGTAGTATCGGGCAAGCGCAAAAATTCTGCAAAAAATAAAAACAGGATGGCAATACTGCGTTTGAAAAATAGTCGTTCGTGTTTGGCCGGAGCGCGCGCGCCTATTCGTCCACCCGGCCCGGCCCGGCCCGGCCTAATCAGCAACACCAATCCTCTTCGATTGAGACGGACTTCGAGGAAGCGGAGTAGTCGTCCCGTCCGGTCGGGCCGGACCCCGAGTGCACAAGTGTTTGGGGACAGGACAGGTCCAGCTGGTCGCGCCCGGGTCGGGCCGCGCCGGGACCAGCCGGGACACGAGTCGTCGAGCGAATCTTAATCCGGTCGCAATGCGCTCTGCTGTAATGAGCCACACCCCGCCGCATGCCATGCGCAGCGCACTCTTATTTACTACGAATTTCGTCCGGAAACTTACTGCGCTCACGTGTTTTGTACTTTGGACTCATGCGCGCGGGTGGCTGGCCGCAGGAGGGGGGTAAAATCATCACGCGCGATCATCATCTTACCCCGTCCTGTTGCGGCACTCTGCAGGGCCCGCGTGCGCGCCGCGCGGGTGCGCCGCTAGACGTGTAGGCGCCCGGCCCCTCCCCTCCCCTCCTCCTCGCTGCACGCACACAAAAGGCTTTGCCCAATTATATGAGGATGATATCATAAAAAGATCGCCCGGAATTATACGCCGAGATGTCTGTTCCTTTTGCAGAGGAGAGGACCTCCCCGTGGACGCCGCGCCCGCGCCGCGCCGCCGTCGTTAGCGCCACCGCGGCGCCGTATCGGCGGCCAATCCGGTGTGATGCGAGCGGAGCGCGGCCCCGGACCTGAGCACGTGTGGGACCAGCAGCAGGACGCAGCAGGGCGCAGCAGGACGCAGCAGGACGCAGCAGGACGCAGCAGGGTGAGTCTGACGTCCTCGCCGGTGCTGTGCAAGGCGGCACTTTGAAAGAGCAGCGGCAATAAGGGCGCGGCCTGGCCTGCTGCTCTTGCCGCTTTGCTTTCGCCTTCCGTCATTAATTTCCTAAGTAAGCTGATTATGGACTCCTGTGCGTCTCCCCAGCCGCCGCCCGGCCGAGGGGGAGCCTCAAGCGCTATCGGCTCTCAGCGATCGGGTGGATATAGTGGAACCTTGTGTGTAGGACTTGACCCCTTCACTAGCAGTTCCGTTCTGTTTCTTGTCGAGCTAGTCTACGGTGATTTCATGCGTGCCGTCGCCCGAAAATTGCCACACTAACGCCCGAAATGAATCTTGAATCTCGACCTACCTCAGACCGCGGGGTGGCCGGCTGCGCGCGCCTGAGTGTCCCGGGGGCGGGGCGGGGCGGGGGCACATACTGCCCTGCCCTGCCGCGCTGCCGCGCGACGAATGGAAATCCTTGACTTGATGGGGGGCTTTGGCCATATTGCATGGCGGCCCAGCAGCAGCAATATGTGGGGCCCGGTGGGGCCTACTGGCCCGCGGCGGGCAGGAGAGGAGAGGGGAGCGGGGGTAACCCACGTATCGAGCCCATATAAAGGGCTTAGCAATTATGGTTGTGGCGTTTTAGTGGACGAAGTCTTCATGCCGAGTTATGGGGCTTAGGCCGCAGATATGGGCCCGGCCCGGCCCGGCCGGGCCCAGCGACACTCGCGCGGCTACCGGCTGTCGGCAATAATTATAATAATTACGCGATTGAAAATCTGTTAGCGACGGGAGTAGCCGCCGCCGCCGCCGCCGCATGGCCGTGCCGTGCCGTGCAAGGCGGTGCGGTGGTCCGGGGAGGTGAGGATTTGGGGAAGGGGGGGGGGGGGGGAAGGTCACACATCAAAGCAGGACGCCGTGGTGCGCGGCCCGGCGCGGCGCGGCCACTTTGTACGGCTGAGATTGTTAACGAAGCCTCGGCATAAAAAGCGTCGTCAGATTGTGTTCGCTAATAAATTTCCACTTTGTCACGCTGGAGAGGACTGTGAAGAGAGAGAGAGAGAGGGAGCGAGTCGTGCTTCGCCCCTCTCATCTTTTTCTTAGTCTCTGTCTCTCTTTCCCCTTTGCCTTTCCGACTTGTCTCTCTCTCTCCGAGGGTCCCAAGTCCGAGGAGGGGATGGGCGACCCTGCTGCGCCATTCACATCCACCTACCTACCTGCGGCCGGCCCCACCCCGCCCCGCCCCGCCCCGCCCCGCCCCGCCCCGCCCCGCCCCGCTAGGCTACGCCGCGCCGCGAGCGGGGCGGTGGCGGCGGCGTGCGGGCGGCCGTGCCGGATACCGTATAACTCTCTCATTCAACACGAGAAGAGAGAAAAATACGCGCCAACGATATCACAATCGATAAATCAAAAGAGGGACGAAAAGAGAAAAATATGAATGGGTGGTGGAGAGGAGGAGAGACAGAGAGAGAGAGAGAGAGAGAGTGAGGAGAAGCAGCAAAGTCGAGTGTTTGTGACGCGGCGGGCCGTGCCGGCGCGACCAGCCGGCCGGCCAGGCGACAAGTCATAAAATTAGGCACACTCGCCTAACCTCGCCACACCTTGGCTCGTCTCGTCGTCATCCTCTTCAATTCTACTTATCTTAAATTCGAAATGAAAATCCACGGAACACGCGGCTGACCCTGATCTGATGTCGCGCTCTTGCGGTTCCGGAAATGAAATCATGGCCCATTGAGCGGCGATGCGATGGCCGAGCCGCGTCTGCAGGCTGGGAGGTCTGACACGAAAACAACGCGCCGAGCCGCGCCGTGCCCTCGCACACACACACACACACACACGTGCATGACTGAAAAAGTTTTTATTACTTTGCATCCGTTTTTCGACCGTCCATTACACCTCTCTGTGGCGCGGTGCCAGCCGCGGTGAAACGAGAGCACGCGCAATTTTTCATGCAATCAAAGCAAAATTCTAGACCTGTTTTAAAAATAAAAGAAAGGAAAAACGCCTTTCTGCTGTACGGCCATGCAGCCGTCGCTGGGCGCGGTTTACACGTATAATTTTCACGGACTCTAAACCCTGAGAGCGCGGCCCTGAAGTGTGTCGGCGCGGTGGGGGCCGCGGGC
This sequence comes from Frankliniella intonsa, assembly GCA_033675135.1. NCBI lineage: Eukaryota > Metazoa > Arthropoda > Insecta > Thysanoptera > Thripidae > Frankliniella > Frankliniella intonsa. The sequence goes on along the minus strand of CM066245.1, from coordinate 6,608,886 downwards.
CGGGCGGGGCCGGGCGGGCGACCTGGAAGAGCTAAACTCAAACACGAGTTGACAACGTGGCGTGTTATTTAAGGCGCGCTAATGAGCGAGTGGGACGTGCTTTATCGAGCAGCGTGGTGCGGGGGGAGGGCGGGGCGGTATTGGTAACTTATAGCTGGAACTTCACACCACCGGTGGCGGCGGGGCGGGGCGGGGCGGGGCGAGGCGGGGCGACTGACTCCAGGTGCGGTGCTCACTGCCTGGCGCTGCGCTGCGCTGCGCCGGCCTGGCACGGTCCATTGGTCCTCCTAAATGGGGGGGCTGGCCGGGCCGGGCCGGGCCGGGCCTGGGGGACCCGCCGGACCGCCGCGCCGGACCGCCGGCACGTGAGATACGAGGAAGGGGGTCTAAGTGATGGGACTAAGTACATGAGCTTATCCGCTTTAGCTTTCGATTCAATATATCGGGTTTCAGAGAAGCGCGCGCCCACGTAAAAGGCAGGGGTGGTGTGTGTGTGTGTGGAAATCTTTGTCGTGAAAGAAATTAAATGAATTCCGGTGTCTTTTTTCCCCCTATTTTTACCTGGTCCCAAAGGCTTTTTTTTTCTTGTTTCTAATAATTTTGACTTTCTGAATCCGATGGAGATGCGTTATTTTTCGGAGTGTAGGGGACAGAGGGCAGGCAGGCACAAAGCGACCGGAACTCGAGTCATAACAGGAGAGTGTCCTAATGAATGTGGCCCGCGCACCTTTAGCGATGTAAATGAAGCGGACGGGACGCACCTTGCATGTGTGAGCGCCTGACCTGAGTGGTGAACGTCATAAATCTCGGCGGGAGCCCGCGCCTCACGGTATTTAAAGGTGCAAGGGAAAAAATGTTATTATTATTATTATTCGACGCAAAACAGTGAGTGCGCTGGAGTGAGGGAAGGATAAGGACGCCCCCGATTGCGACAATTTTGGCTGCATGGAAAACATCGGGAAACCTACGGGGGGGAGGGGGGCAGTAAAAGCGCTCGCGCTCGCGGGAGAAAGGGGAAGCGGCACGACACGACACGCTTCCCACTTCGTAGACGCCGCAGGCCCCGCCCCGCCCCGCCCCGCCCCGCCCCGCCCCGCCCCCCGTCCCCAGACAGATAGCCGTGCCAAAGTCTATGACGCCCCCCTCCCACCCCCTCCCCCCTCACGCGCCGGGTGGTCCCCCTGGCAGCCTAAGTAAACTGTCGACACGTCGCACTGCCTGCCCCTGCCCCGGCCCCACTGTGCCCGAGCTTTCCGCTGCGCGTTTTCCCCGCTTTGTCGTTCTCACGCATATTGCTCAGGAGGAGGGGGCGGCGCCCGGGAGGTAGGCAACACATTCGACGTCATCCCTGCGCGGCCAACTGGGTTTCGGTCAAGGCAAGGTCGCTGTACTCCTCGGCGTGGCGCTGCCCCTGCCCGCCCGGGCTCACCCCTGCTCCCCGCGCACGGTGGTCCCGTGCGTGTGTGTGTGTGTGTGTGTGTAGGGGGGGGGGCTGCAGCTGAAACCCGTTGATTGCGTTTTTATGGCACCCCCGACGCCTCGCCACGCCACGCCATGTCGAGGAAGCGACGGGACGGGCGACACCGAGAGGAGAGAGTGCAGTCTGACTGAAGCATAAGCCGCGCGTAGAGACCGTGCCGTGCAGTCGTATACTGTTTCTATCGTTAATATTTGTACACTCGAAGCGCTCTCTGACGCGTACGCGTGGTGCGTGTGTCGTGTCTATCCCGCTCTCTCTCCCTGACTCCCTCTCTCTCTCTCTCTCTCTCTCTCTCTCTCTCTCTCTCTCTCTCTCTCTCTCTCTCGCACTTACGCCCCACATCTACAAACAGCACAATGATTGCGCGCCCTGGCTGCGCGCGACGCCCTGGGAACATTCTTATTAATACCGGTCAGTCATAAGGCGCGGTATTGTGCGGGGCCCGGCCCGGCCCCGGACCGAGTGACTCGCCAGTTCAGCCCTATTGAAAAGGCCTTTCAGGTTGTTGGCTTCAATTCAGCCCTGAGTGAGTATCAATAGAGCCGGGGCCGGGCCGGGCCGGGCCGGGCCCCAGCTCTGCTCTGCGCTAGCGATACGCCGCACGTCAGTTAATTATATTGGGCTTCAAGAGATTATGTGGTTTGTTGGTCTTGGGCGCGGACGCACACCGCGCCGGCCGACCCGGCCCGTCATTCTGTAGGGGTATTCGTACCCTCCTATGCGCGCGCGCGCGTGTGTGTGTGTGCGTGTGTGATTGATTGGCCGTGTCTTTAGATTTTTTGGCCCAGGGCTGCTGCACAGAAGTGCGCGTGATGGATCGACAGACGCACGTCGGGTCGGGCCGGGCCGGGGCGGGCCGCACGGCAGCACCGGCACTGTTTTGTTTCTCAGTGCGAGGAGAAGTGTGTATCTGTGTGTCTGACCTGGAGGAGTCTCTTACATACGAGCGTACCCGCTGGAGCTGGAGCGTCCCGGCGCGGCGGGCGGGGCGGCTGCGCTCGCGCCTGCGGAGTAGGCAACCCGCTCGCACGGCTGTATTCGCGTTGCCTACCCGTGGCGCGGCAGGCGTGAGTGCCTATAAGCATCTTTCAGCTCGCGGCTTTAGACTCTCTGCGTTTTCCCGGTTCCAAAAGTTTCCCGCGCACAAGTCGCTTTCGTCCTCGGCCCTCCTCGCCTCGCGCGTTGCGTCTCACCCATGAGCCCTTATTATGTAGAGTAAGAGTGAGTGAGTGAGTTGTCGTGTTTAAAGAGTGCGCCGGGTGTCCATGAAGCTTTAGTCACTTTCCAAGTGAGTCACCCTCGTCACGGCACGCCCGTGATGATGTCCGGCCGCCGGACGGGACCGGACGGGACGGGACCTCGCGGCGTGCCGCACCGCCGCGCCCCGACCTTTCACATGGAGATGAACCGCGTCACATTCCACTCGAGATGATTTGTCATTGAGCTGACGGTCGGGGGCAGCACTGGCTGACCAGTGGCGGGGCGGGGCGGGGCGGGGCGGGCCCAAATCAAAAGCGCCTTTATAGACCTGCGGCGGCGGAGGGCGGGGCGGGGCGGGGCGGGGCGGCTTAACACCTGTTGCTGACGACGTGACACTCATCCGTGGAGGCCGCCCCGCCCCGCCCCGCCCCGCCCCGCCCCGCCCCGCCCCCCCCGCCCCGCCCGGCCCCGCAGTGTGATATGGCCGCTGCTGCCCCGCCCGGCAGCCCGTTTTTCTCAGAATACGGCCCGATGAGAAAATCCTTCAAAATTGTCGGCCACGCCGCCCAGCTCCACTAAGAGTGATCCCCTCGTTTATTTGAATTCCGTCAAATTGACCCCCTTCATCACGTTCCTCGTGACGTCATCCGTGGTAAAGATGACTATTTTTCTTATATTATAAAAAAAAGCCTCCCCTCGTCTCTAAGCGCATGACATGGTTCTATACTGGTAGTCTGGAGAGAGGCTGCCAGCACCTCACCTCAGCCCCTCCGAGCTGGCCTGCACCCCCGCAGGCAGCCAGCGCGGCAAATCGATTGCCATAACCGCGACAATGCCTCCCGCCGGTTACGCGATACGGCCGCAGACGGATTTCTCATCCCCGTATCGGGCCGACCCTTTGCCTCGCCCCCGGCGATACCGGGAGCCTAGCGTCCTCGGCGTGTCAACAACTGATCGTAAATTCGGCGTTTCTGACACTTTTTCCTCTCTCTCTCTCTCTCTCTCTCTCTCTCTCTCTCTCTCTCTCTCTCTCTCTCTCTCTCTCTCTCTCCTCTCCACGACGGCATATGTTTGAATGGAGTGTGGGTTCTGAGCTCTATCGCGCTCGTCCTCCTTGTGGTTTACCCTTTTTGTCTCTCTCTCTCTCTCTCTCTCTCTCTCTCTCTCTCTCTCTCTCTCTCTCTCTCTCTCTCTCTCTCTCTCGCTCGTGACTGAGGTGGGTACCGATTGAACACCGTGAAGCGGAGCTCTGTTTGCCGCGCGTGCATCGGGGGCCTCTGTGTAGGAATCCCCGCCTTTCTCAACCGGTTGATTTCCATTTCCTATTGAACGCCCATCGAATTGATTGTGCTGATCGGAGTTTTATCAATTTTGTCCTCTACTCCTTTTTATAAAAAATATTAAGTACGGATCCTTTGCACCATTCTTGTGCTCGTCCGCGTCCCCCTTCTTCCGCGCTTGTGACCGCCGGTGCGTTACGAAAACAGTCCGCGGCAAAATATTTACGACAAGGCAAAAACAGCCCAGCCCGCCTGCTCGGCTGCGGCTGCGGGCGCGGGCTGGGGACGCAATGAAAAGGTTGACATTGTGGGAAGAGGAGCCCAGCGCGAAACCCTTGAGTGTGACAATGCAACGAGCCGAGAAGTGCCCGAGGGGTGACTTGAGGCAGGCGACTTGCTATTGCTATTCGACCTCGACGCGTCGGACTCATTCCATCGTTTATCCAGCATTTTAGCCGTGAAGTGGAACGGTAGTGAGACCTGTCATATCTGTCGCGGTAAATACAATATGAATCCAGATCAAACTCTCTCTCTCTCTCTCTCTCTCTTGTGGAGAATGCATCCCTCTAAAAGGCCATCTCTCTTTCCTCCGCGGCGCTGCTAACGATTTGGCCTCCTCACCATACTTTGGGCGTTCACTTGATCCTCATGCGTTTGCATCCTCCCAGGAAAAGGAGTCTCGAAACCCACACCACAATCCTCCCGCCCCCACCACCGCCGTCCGGCCCGGCCCGGTCGAGCGAGGTAAGCTCGTTAATCCCTCGTAATCCCGTGTAATCACATTCCCGAGCACAATGTGAATCGGCCACTTGAGCGACAGGTGAGCGAGGGAAGGGGCCACACTACACTACACACACTCACACACACACACTCATGCACACGCGTGCTTTCCGGAAAGTGGCCGCTCGCTGTGGCTGTGGTCCAGCAGCTTGTTTGGATGGAGTCATCGCGTGAATGGCCCCCATAGCGCCGGGCGGGGCGGGGCGGGGCGGGGCGCGCCCGCCACCCACGCCGCGCCGCAGGGCTACTGTGTGCGCTCAATAAACTCGTTCGCATGTGGCCTCATTCAGGGTGGGGGGCTGTCCCGGCCCGGGGCTCCCTGCCAGCGCGGCCCCGCCGGCCCTGCCCTCGTGTCGCGGGGCGCACCCCGTGGCCCCTACAACACCTGTGTGAAGTGGGGCCTTTGTGCAGCGGGGCCCCGCGGGGCCACCGGGGGCCACCGGGCGCGAGCAATCTGCCTGCAAGGGCTCCCCGCTGGCAGATGAACTTGTAGAGCCTGCTCGACTCTATCGCCTGGCCGGCCGTGTCGTGTCGCGCGGAGGACAAAAATGAGGGATGGAAGTAGGCTGGAGACATGTCGTTTGGATTTTTTGACAGTCTATTTTTATTTTTCGCACAAAAAAAGCATCTTTTTTGATGGAGTGCCACGCTACACTGTAAAAAATTCGGGGTAATTTTATCTGAAAAGTATTAGACAAGTTTACCCCCGTGGCGTTGACACACATTTTGCCAATCAATGGACTGAGAAATCTTTATTCTCTGTCCATCTAAAAACATTGCCTGTCACGATGTTGTGAATATTGCATGACCACTGGTAAAAATACAAATGTTCAGGGAAGACTACTCTTTGAATACTGTTTGTCCGATTCCATATCCACATGGTAAATTTACCTTTTATGTATTGTTGAAAAATGCCGGGTGTTCCGGGAGACGCCAAATACACATCCAAATGGTAATTTTCGCTAGCACTTGATTGGTCTTGCCATTCAAGAGACTTAGTGACTCGAGACAGCCTACCGAATGCAAGAGGGGGACTTGGGTCTAGAATGAAAGTCCGTGTTATGCTTCCGGTCACCACATAAGCAGAGACAATCTATGGATTTATACAGATCTGACCGCCGAAGAAAGACATCATCTATCAGCACGTTCCCTCTCAGAAGCAACCGATGGGTGAGGGGTAGCGTGCGCGCTCTCGAGCCCGAAGGTTGCGGGTTCTAATCCCGGCAGTTCTAGCAAGATTCGGTAGTTCGACTAGAACAAGCGAAACTAAAGAGATATGAGAGGCAAGGAGTACAGCCCGACAAGTAGATCATGAATATTTTCTTGCTTTTCTACATGTGCACATTCAACTTTACCATGTGGATAGGTACATGTGTACTTACCTATCCACAGTTAAAACTACCACTTGGATATGGAAACGACATGGAAATATACAAATGGAAATTTACCATGTGGATATGCAAAGCAGTTTTCTCTGACACTGTTCATGTAAAATTTCTATCACATGTATTGCGAAATTTATATGTAATCGGATTTGTAAATTTTACTCTTGCGGTAGGCGAATGGGGCGTTTACCTACCCACTGGGGCAAAATTACCCCAAAATTTTTTTACAGTGTATGGTCTAGCCAGCCGGGCCTGTCTGGTGGCGGTGGCTCTTCCTGGAAGCGCCGCGCGGGAGGGTACTGGTCCTTTTGCTAATTGGTCTGCGATTGGCAAAAAACCAATAAGGCTCCTCGAAAAAAGTGGGTGGACGTGATAATTGCAGAGGGATGACGTGGCAGCAGTAAATGAAAGAGGGTGTTTCCGTATTGGGGTTAAGTTCTACTGCATCCAAGAAATGGGGAATTGATTGCGAAAGCTCAGTCCGATTAAAATGGATGCCTTTTTGCCGTCGTTTTCAAGTAGGAGGAAGGTGTTTCTGCGTCGAGACACGCCTCCGGGCCTCCGGGCCCCGCCTCCCTCTGACCCGTGCCGGGCCGGGCCGGGCCGGGGGCTCCGTGAGGCGTGAGCTCTTCAATAGGCGATCAGTAACTAATAGTGTTTACCTCAAAATTTGCTGCCAAGAAGCGAAAGACGCTAAAGCCATTCTTCCCCGCCCAGCTGCCTTTTGCTAGGAAATGGCCACCTCCCACTTCCAGCTGCAGATGTCAGACTGCGAACTGACATGTAATTTAAACTTTCCTTCAGGTTTGATCAAAAAAAAATTTCAGTCTGGCTCATGCATATTTTTAGCACATTGTGAAATATGAATAAGTGCGGCCCACATACTGGAGCTGAAATAAAAATGTCGCCTCGGCTCGAGGGACCACCAGCGCACAGGACCACGTGTCCCTCTCATTGTCACGTGTCACACGGTTTGATTTCGCCCTGATCGATTAGCCGGGCCGAATAGCTTATGAAGTGGCAGGCAGTCATAGACTTCCACCACAATGCGCGCCGCACCGCGCCGCGCCGCTGGCGGGGCTCCCGTGTGCCAGCGGGGATGACGATCAAGATTGATCTGCGCTGCTCGCGAACCAACCGCACTGGTGCTGCCGTCTCGCGGGCCTGGCGCGCAGTGCTCGTGCAGAGAAGCCTATAGCGCGACTCGAGAACGAGAGTGAGGCAGAAGCTAAGAAGCTGGAAAACGCGCAGGAGGATGCGGGAGAGAGGCGGAGAGGAAGGGGCCGCGGAGGGGGAGGGGCAGCAAGAAGGTGGACAGGAGACGAGCAGATGCGAAGGTGTGGTGGTGTGTAATTGTTCTGGATTGTGTGCCGTGGGCGGGCCGGGGCAGGGCGGGCGAGCAGCGGGCGGTACGGTCAGCTTGTATGGCGCACGCCCCGTGCTCCGGGGGAGGAGTATCAATGCCCTCAATAGGTCAATTTTCAAGGAAACGTTTTGGGGCGCGGCGGGGCGGGGCGGGATGAGGTCCATCGGAACCGCGTCATTCAAGAGGCTGCGCTCGCTCAAGTGGGCGGCTTTGTCCACCTGGTGGTCACGGGGCGCCCCGACCACCCCCTGCTTTCTTTGGCCGCAGACGAGTAATGACGATCGTCCATGTGATTGCGACCCATTCAGCGCGGGTTTATGCGTGTTCGGGGCCAAAACCAGCTGCCTGCTCGAGCTTGGAGTGCTATAGCAAGTTGCCAGGGCGCTTGTGCGCGACGCCCCGACGGCGTGCGTCGTCCCCGCCGCCCGTCGTCGTCCTGTGTAAAAAAAAGTAAAGCGCGCTGCGCACGTCTTTTACGACGCCGGCCTCTTTTCTCATCAGCATTTCAGGAAGCGCCGGTGATTACTGAAACTTCACGGAAAAGAGTTTCGAAAGGAGCCGCGCACCGAGCGTGTGCTATATGAGCTAGCGGCGAGGAAGTCCCCCTTCTTCTTGCTGCTGCAACTCGACGTCGGCGAGTCGGGTGCGCGGCCCCGGGTCCCACACATGCGCCCCGCCCCGCCCCGCCCCGCCACGCCCCGCCTTCCGCAGTTGTTTCGGTGATAAAATTTGTCGAGTGTGCATGCTGCAGCAGTGCGGCGGCGGCTTTTACCATACAGACATGTGTCCATCGCACAGCGACCCGCCTGAACTTTTCCACCAGCGATGCGGCCGACTGGACGCGGGGTAAAGAACCCATGCATGCGCTCCGCGCGTTCTAGACTGTGACCCCCTCAGCTATTTGCAGCTGTCCAGTCGGCCTGGCAGGTTTCTACTTTGAGACGAGATTAGAGGTTTTGCGCCTCTCTTCAGTGTCTCAACCGTCGCAATAGTCTCACTGTGTCGCGTCCGTTTGTGTCGTTATGCCTCTGCGCCTCTATCCGTGCCGTGCGCAAGCGCCAGTGCAAGGGTGCGTCGTTACTTGAATGGCCGTGTTTTCGATCGAGGAGAATTAATTGGGACATAACATCTTATGCGTCTGCTGTGCTGGCGATTGACAGACAGGCGCCCAGGGCTGTTTGCAGGCCAGTCTCATGTCATGTGGCCCGTGGCCTCGGCGCTGAACCGTACAATATATTTATTGCTGATATCGCGGCGCTCAGCCCGCACAGCCCCAGCCCTCCCCCCAGCCCGCATTACTCAAGGTTTCTTTTTTGTCTTATTTGACTTTTATGAATGGAGAGGTCGTTTCAAAGATCGAGCAAAGTGTCGCGGCGGGTAATTGAAAAGATAGTCGTTACTGCTAGACGTACTTGTCACGTGACTCCCGCGACACTTATCGCCAGCCAATCACGTGCCGCGTCCTGTAAAAAAAATTAAAAAAAATAAAATTGGCGGTAAATTTATTCACAACATAAGAGACAACAAAAGGCGCTCGCTGCTGGAAGTCTCGCCGAAATAAGTTGGCGGAGGTGGGCCGTACGTTCGCCGAAGCGCACAGAAAAGTGTCGCTGTAATTGGACGAGGCGCATACGAAATTAGGAGCGTCGAGCCTGGCCGTTTTCGCTGTAGGTGATGGCCGGGCCACCGCAGTGGGTGGTGGGGGCAGGACAGCGAGTCCGGCCCGGCCAGCCGGACTGCACCGACAGAAAAGTGCAAGCTACCGCGTAACGAGACGCGCGGGGGTAAGTGAAACCCATGGAAAAACTTGACAATTAGTCTGCGCGGGGTTTACACACAGGCAGGCGTCCTGGGAGTAAGGACGCGGGGAGGGGAAGGGGAGAGGGGGGGGGGGCGGCATGAGAGCAGGACGACGGCGGTGGAGGGGAGGCTCCGCTCCGCGCGCGCACCGCGATGCATTTAATTGCGCGCCGGCTATTGGTCGGAGCGCTGCGCGGGGAGTGGCGCGGCCCATGCGGCACCATTCGGAAGTAACTTGATAGCAATAATATGGTGGGGCGGCGGTGCGTGAAGCTTTTTACCGACGGGGAGGGGAGGGGGGGGGGCGAGCGCGCGAGGTTCATATGCGCGCCGCTGCGGAATACAATAATCCTCGGCAAAAGCGGGTGACTCGGCGCGCTGCGCTGCGCTCCGTCGTTATTTATGATTTCGATAAACATTACTGTATCCGTATCTCATTAGCTCCTTTTCCCTATGCTCGCCGCGCCCCGTTATCTGAAGCACCAGGACCAACGCCTATCTGGCCGCTATCGACTGCGTCGTAAAGTGAGGGATTATCGACGGAGATGATAGTTTTTGATAGCTGTAAAGGACATGAAAAAAAAATCTTTTTCGGAAACATTACTTTTGACAGTGTTGTTCCGCACGATGGGTGCAGTGCCACTGCTGCTGCTGCTGCTGCTTGAATAGCGGTGCGCGGCTCGCACTAATGTGCCATTTGAGCGGAAGAAAATTGGCCGATTAGAGGAGCGTTTCGCTAACGACATGTCAGCACGGCATTTGTTAAAAGGTGCAGCACGGGAACCTCACCGCTTTCCCGAATTTTTGTGCCGAAAGCTTTTTCTGTTTTTTGTATTTTTCCTCGCATGAAGGCGAAGTATATTCAGATTTTGTGTACGTGTTGGTGAGGAACCAATCCAGTACGTACAACGCGTAGAGGACCCAACAATAATTTTTTCGTCGAAAAATTTCGCTGCATATTAGTATGGCCTCGAATGTCAGTGCAGAAGCAGATTTAGCGTATCGCCCCGGCTGACCCTGCGACGGGTCAGTAGCCATGAGCGCCGCTCGCTGCGTCGCGGCGCCCCCCGCCGTCACCAACTGCCGCTGCTGTTAATTGGCAAATCGAGTCAGACAAAGACGGGCCGTGTCGCGCGGCGCCTAATCTAGCGCAGAGGGCCCGATAAGGGAAAGCAAATGGACGACAGTTTCGGCGGGACGCACCGCGGCACAGTACCGCGGCCCTCCCTCCCCCTCCCCGCTCTATACACGGGCAATGAAGTATCAGCTAATTTGATTTTAAATACCTAGAATGGACCAACGGCGTGAAGGCTCTGGGCCGCGCACCCCTGTGTGTAGACCCCACCCCTCGACGTGCAATAGCTCCCTCCTTGCCCTGTCGGTTACGTTTCGACGAGTCCCTCCCTCTCATCCTGCTCTCCTTATTTTACTCGTTAAAAATTTAACAGAGAACTGACTTTTTGCATACAAAATAATATTTTTTTAGCGCCGCACTGAACGCGCATACCTGAACGCATATTTTAATGAAAATAGATTCAATAAAAGTGGTAGCCATGCGGCGCGGCCTAGAAGCTGGAGACAAATTTGTTTTCGCAAGGGACTCGTTACGTGGAAGGGGAGGGGGTGGTGGGTCTGGGAGGGAGGGGACCCCGCAGCGTGGTCGTCCGTGTGTGAAGTGGCACGGTGATGAAATTTACGTTTCGGTCGAGTCCCCGCCATATTGTAACAATAAGTGTCCGTTTAGGACGATAGTTAGCGACTGGAACTCCCATCTCGCCCCTCCTCGCCTAGCGCGCACCCCATCAGTTTTTCTTCTTCGCAGGCGCTTTGCGCGCCCGCTACCGTGCAGAGGCACAGCACAAATTGCTTTATTTGTGCATTTTGGAAAAGAAAATTTTGACCTTGCCGTCGGTAGAGGTCATCTCCGCCCGGGCCTTCCTTGAGAGCGGGGTGAAGAAGGCGCCCGCGATGCGAGATTGGCAAAGTGCCTTACCTGGCCTTGCATTAGCATCACAAAAGTGACACGGCCAGGTAGGCACCTGGGTCTCGCTAGAGTCCCTCGGGGCGGGGCGGGGCGGGGTGGGGCGGCACACGCTGAGGCCCATGCCTAATTCATCTCGAAATATACGATTTGCAAGCTGTGAGAGACTCGGGGAGAGACCCGCTCTGGAGTAGCTGGTGCTCCTGGTCGGCGGGGAGCGTGAGCGCGGCCACTCTACACCCCCGCGCCTTCGAGTATTTGAATATTTGATGGCATTGTGTTGGCGCTAGAGCGGCTTACTGATGGTGGTTTATTGAAGGCAATAAGGTAGCGCTTTCGGTGCGACACCGCGGGGACTGGCGGGCGGGGACCCCCTCACCCTCCGAATCCACCCCGGGCCGGGGTTGTCCGTATCCCAGCTTCGATTTATGTATTTTCGTTCCCGTTGGGTAGGCTTGGTACAATAGTCCCTGCTCGTTTATGTTTAACAATATCGGTCTCATTTGAGTCCGATGCCCTGTGATTATTACGCATTATGCTTCTGTCCACGATTTTTTTCCCCTTCCCGAATAAGGAACACTGTTGATAATTGCGACCCTTTTTTTTTTTCGATGCCTTCTGCCAGCGTTCCCGTTATATATATACACGTGAGATGGCGTATATGTGTGCTCCTTGTCCCTTTGTGTCGGGGGGGACGCTCACCCTCCATGAACTGTGACATCCCGTTTTAATGAGATTTTATATAGCTCCTTATGGAGGACTATGAGCCGCCTGGTCCGACTATATTCCTCCCCTTCCAGCTCTCCTCTCTCCGCCTTTCCTTCCCCTACCCCCACCTCCTCTCGCTCATTGGGCAAAAACCTCTTTTCATCTGATCTAATGATGTTGATGTGCACCGTTTTGTCCGCACTTGTCGGGACGGCACTATTAGCGAGGCATTACAGAAAAGTTTATTGCGAAAGCGCACTCTTGCGATGCGCACGATTAGAATACTGGTAAATCGTGTTTCATCTTCCGGTAAAAGTAAAAGTACAGACTGCGGGCTCAACGTCTCGAGTTTGCTCGGCGGTAATAGGCAGGTATTAACGAAGCGCCCGCATAGAAAAGTAAGCTAACTACAAGGAGGGCACGAATGGTCAGCATGAGCGTTGAGGAGCAGTACGGAGGAGCCCCGCCCGCCGCCCCGCCCCGACGGCAGTAGTCATCAGAGTACTGGCCTGCGAAATTGTTATGTTTTGCAGAGTAGTTTCGCCTGCCGTGCTCAATTAGCCAAGAGGGAGCCAGGCCCATATTCATAGCAGCAGGCCTGTGCGACCCTTGCGGGCCTCGCTCCTCGTTCTCCTCATGATGGATGACCTTTTTCTACAGCAGCATCCCTACAGCAGGCAAGCGCCGGCCGCCCCGCCCCGCCCCGCCCCGCCTCACCCCGCCTCACCCCGCCTCACCCCGCCTCACCCCACTCAAGGAGCCGCAGTGCTTGCGGCTTTTTCGCTGCGGGCCTAGGCGCTTTGGCTAACTGATCGCATGGCTAATTTCCACCTGCAAATGGCCCTGTCCCGTCGGGTAGGGCTTTGTGTCTGGCTTTGCAAACACGAGACATTCCATACCCGGGCGGTCGAGTACTGTCTTGGAGAGAGAGAGAGAGAGAGAGAGAGAGAGAGACAGAGAGAGCAAACAAAAATAAAGATTTTTACGAGAGCGCAGAGCGGTCCGTGTGAGGTCAGGTTCTTATTTGCGCGCGCACATGTGTTGCAGGCGTGGCGCCGCCCTACGCCGCCGACACACCTAACCTCAAAGTGGACGCAGGCCGCCCCGCCCGGCCCACGCCGCCCAGACGACCCGAAATTTCATGCGTTTTATAAATGATGTAGTTTTCCCTCGAACTGGATATGTGACCACGCACCTCACGCCCCCCTCATCCTCGCTCACCCTCTCTCTCTCTCTCTCTCTCTCTCTCTCTCTTTCTCTCTGCTTCTCAGAGTCAATTTGTCAGACGCATCGGAGACGTCTTGTGCCGCTTTTAAGAGTTCTACGCGTATAGTTGTTTTGGGAGAGATGGGAAAAAATCATGCCGTACGAGAGAGTAGGTGTATGTCGGACCATAAAAGTAGTGATGTTTGGTGTGGCTGCCGCCGCCCACACGAGGGCTTGCTGCCACCTCCTCTGAAAAACTCGGTAAAGAAGAAAGTAAACACAGCGCTTTTGTGAAATCCCGCTGCACCTGTGTGTCGAGCAGCTGGGCTCAAGGCGCCGACCGCCCCGCCCCGCCCCGCCCAGCCTTCCCCACTCCACGGGCTGATATGGGGGTGGCAGCTCGGAAAGTAGATGCTAATTCAACATCACGCTCAGGCGAGAGCCAGACAGAGATACGCGTTCGTTGAAAAAAGAAAAATGGAAAAAAAAAAAAAAAAAACATTGGGCGTGCGGACTTGGGCGGGGCGGTAGGCGCCACAAACGATCATCTATCTGGCCTGGTGCTGGGGCGGGGTGGGGCGGGGTCAGAGGGTAGGCCAGGCGGCGCTGTCGTTCGTGTCGACTAGGATTGCTCACCAATATTTCAGCCGCGCCCCGCCACTCCCGGTCGGGACAAGAGCCGCCTGTGATCCTTGGGGCGCTCGACTCGTGTCCGAAGGCAGAGGCAAGGGTGGTTGTGTCTAGCGCCGCTCGGCAAAACAACTTAACCTCTTTTTTGGCCGAATTTTTTTCGTATTTTTTTCATTGCTGCTTAACTGTTTACAGGCGGTTAGAAACGTGAAAGTTATCATGTCTTTCTGATTTTCGAGAGGAAAACGTATGGAAATGTTTTCCTAGCTGCTGGGCGATAAGCCACTCGATTTATGAGGTCGACCTCTAAAGGGCGTAAGCCGAGGCTTTTCGACCACACAAACAAAAAATAATTGCCACGTATCGCCGTTCTATTTGAGAATTCAGACTGAGAAGCTTTGGTGCGTTAAAGGGACTATATCTGATGATGTGCCACATAATTGGTTGCAGTCTGTTTTCCAAATACATTTTTGGGAATCCTCCCTCGTATCCTCGACCATCGCAAAATAATAGGGTGTGCCCCGCCCACATGATTAGGTCGTTTCGTGTCCACAAAAGGCGAGTGAAAAGTTGCAAAATTTTGCACTCCCACTGTGCTATTTAAAAATATATTTTTAACTTTTGCTGACGTTTTAGCTTAAAGGGGGAAACCCCCGTCGTGTTCTTGATAATGTTTTGAAATTTGATAGGCCAAAGAGACTGGGTGCCCTTTTTATTGGACCAGCCCAATGGTCAGCGATAAACGGGTAATCTCCGAAATACAAGAGCGCGGGGACTGCGGGGGCAAACCGGGGGCGCGCTGCGGTAAACAGGCCACCATGGGCCGACAATTTATTAAGTGATAAAGCCACGGCCCTTCTGCAGACGGAAGCTTTTGCCTGTTATTTATTATTTATTTCCAACACAACATGTGGAACAGATTATGGTGCGCTCTCTGCTCGCTCGTATAACTGGCCACGCTCTGCTTTCGCCTGTGTTTTTTTTTAATATAATTTATTTTTGGCCGGGTCGTCATGGTGAGCGCTATCCGGGGGGCTGATATGGCACTTGGGAAGTATTGCCGGCCAGGTCCGCCGGGACACGTGAGCCCCACGAGGGCCCCACGGCCACTGTGCTCGTGGAGACAAAGCTGTTGGCATTTTATTTTTTGAAAGCTTACACATAAAACCGCAAAGTACGTACAGCTCTAATAATATGTAGACCCGCTACAGAGCTGTGGCGTCACGTCGGTTGGGCAGACTGCTGCTGCCGCTCGTACTCCGCCGGACATCTTTGCGAACGATTATAAATTATTCATCAATCGCTCTGCACCTGGATGTGGAGGGGGTCCACCCCGCTCCGCTCGGACCGCGGCCGCCCGGCCCCGGCCCCGGCCCCGGCATGGCAGTGGATCATGGCACAGATTGGCAGCCATTGCTGAGGTTGGCCAGCGTGCTTGCACACGGGCCGGCCGGGCCGGGAGCGGTTGGCAGTACTGGAGCAGTGTGACCGCGGCACGACTGCGCGAGGCCAGGCCATCTAATTTGAATGTGTTGCACTGCAGTGTCGTGAGGTGGCGCTGCAGACAAATGGAAAGCTTGCAAGAAAAGCCGTGGCGGTGCCCTGCGGGCCAGGCCCTGCCTGCGGGGAGCCCCCGCCCCGCCCCGCCCCGCCCCGCCCCGCCTCGCCCCGCCCCGCCGCGTGGACACAAGATGCAACATTTCTTTTTCCGTCCCCACGTCACGTGTAATCGCCGAATACGCGCTTTAGCGCGCGCATGTTTCGGATTCCTGTTGCGGCTCGATTGCCGACGTGTGGCCTTTCTCCGCACGTCCGATATGAGCTGCGCTTATTGCTGCGCGGACACAGGACAGGAATCCGAATGGAAGTGCGGCGCAGCCGGCCGGGTTGAGTGACTCGCAACACTGCGGCCAGCGCGGCCGCGTCTGTCCGCCACGCCGCGCCACGCCGCCGCGCCACCTCCGCACCTCCAGCACCACACCGGGCCTTCCCGGAATCACCGCATCGCATACCTATTATATGCATGACCAGAAAGTTGCTTGCACTCTATTTAAATTAGCTAAGCGGCGTAACGTATGCTAATTCCGCGACGCGCACGATTCACAAGTCCGTATCTCCATCGAGCGGGAGTGAGGGCAAGGAAGAGAGACAGAGAGAGAGAGAGACAGGAGGGGGGAATGGCATGACGTGGAGCGGGGTCCCGGGTGAGTGCAGGCTTGCCCTGCGATTCGATCACCAGCTTAATAACACAGCTTATTAGGTGTGCGAACTCATTCTGTCCCGAACGATAAAGTCATCACTCTGCGAAAAGTCGCGTGTCACGGAAACGTATGCACTTCCTTCGCAGAGTGTTATTTTTTATTTTGTTTTGCCTGGCAGGGAAAAGTGTTCTGGCTAGTGTTTAATTTTTATCTTAACATAACGCGAATATGTTAATCACTGTGGGGCTCGGGTTACGAGACGAGACGTTGGTGCGGCTTTAGTTCTGACTGATCCTCATTCTATATGTAGTTTTACCAACTAAGTGAGCGTTGAACGCCACCTTCCGTTCGAAGCGCGCTGCCAGGCAATGAGTGGGGGACAAAGCTGTATCAATGTGAGGAAAACAGAGGCGCGAGAGTGCGAGTGAGAAACAGAGGGAGGAAGAAAGGAGTAAACGAGGGAGGGAGGGAGAGAGAAAAGAGCGTCTGCTTATTAATACCGGCTGGTCAGTTCTCTGAAGTCAGTCTTAATTAGGGACATTGTGTGCACACTGGTCTCACCGCGCTGTCTGTGTACACCGTTGAAAAGGATCGGCAGAAGAGGGGCCCTGCCCGGCGCGGCCCGGCCTGGTGCAGCCCGTACGGGCCGTAAGGGCCTTACCTCCCAATCAGCGCTCGTCGCCTGATGAATGGAGCTCTCTTTATCACGCCGGGGGCCCGACAGGTTGGGCGCAGCGCATACGCCACTGAACCGCCCCTGCCCCGCCCCGCCGCTAATAAACGAGACTCTGGTCGCGGCCGGCGCGGCGTGTGTGGCGTCCCGTCACTGCGGACAGCGCGGAGGACATAAAATGCTTTTCTCTATTTCGTTTTTTAAATTATTTAAAAAACCAGCCTGATTTCGTGCAAGAACTAATTCATTTATTGCTTTGTATTTTTATTCCTTATGGTTTAATACCCAAACGTGCTCTCGATGTGTTAAAGGACGTGAAAACGGTAGCGTGGTAATTGAGTATTGGGAGATAAACACCCCGTTTCCCGGTTCAAGTACTACTCCAAAAACATTTTCTCTTCCGTGGATCAGGGCCGGGCCGGGGCGGGCAGCACACTCGCCGGCCCGGCCCGTCACGCATATGAGTCACGCCCAGCGGAGCACCAATGGGCGCCCCGCCCACCGTCACGTGACGCCCTTCTCCGGCCAATCGCTGTCTCGGGTCGTTGGCTGCCATCGCGGTTGCACCTCTCACACTACCGCGCGCGGCCAAGTCCTTTCGACGGACTCTGAAAAAAAAAAAAAAGAGACCGGTACTTTGCGAGTGTCAGTTAAAATTGAACGGAAGCTTAATTTTCTTAAAATTTAACTCGTAAAGAGTAAGGGGATATATTGGATTAATAATAACTTTTCCAAGCTGACGCGCGCGTCCGGCAGTCATTGATATTATTAAGCCGATTGTAAGCAAGCCACTCTGTGTGAAGGGTTGGCCAGCCACCGAGCCACACACAGCCTGGCCCTTTGTGTTGTTAGTGGGATGATTTGACAGGTGATTACAGCCTTGCCGCATTGTGCCCACACACCTCACACACACGCTCTCTCTCTCTCTCTCTCTCTCTCTCTCTCTCTCTCTCTCTCTCTCTCTCTCTCTCTCTCCCTGTGCGTTCTTGCTCGTTTGCTCGTTTATTCTTCTCTTTTTCTCCTCTCTCGCCTCTTCCTTTTCCCTGCCCATGTTCCTCCCGCACAGAGCGTGTCCCTTAGCGATTATCCTTTTACCTATGACGTACAGACGACAAGGTCAGTGGGCACACGTCTCCTATATCCACCCGCATCGCCACTTCGTGGTACGCGGTGGCGTGCTGCTTCTCGCGAAAGTCTACGCTGGACATATGAGTTGTGTCTTCTTTTTTTTGTGTTGTCCCTGAAAGTGAAAACGTGCGCAAAGCGCTGCCTTATGCCTGGGTCCTGCTGCGTCGTGTGCACCAACAATTATCCAAGTGTGGAGGCCCGCCGGGCCCGGGCCCCCACTTTGTTTCAGCGGGAGTTCCGCGAAGGGGCTAGGCCCTTTGTCGAATTGCGCGCTTTCCTTTGGGGACCCCTCAGATTCCCTTTAGGATGCTCTTTGCGTAGCTCCGCCGCAGCGGCGTTGGTGGCCGCCGCCTCCTATGTGAGTCACCGTTCGTTCCCGGTTGCGAAAGGGTAAAGATTTGTGTTTTTATCTCCCTTTTTTTAAAGTCGCAGGGGCATATTTTTCGTGGCTAGAACCTTCCGCCGCCTTATTCCCGACGACCTGCAATTTTTAATAAAACTAAAACTTTTAACTCGTGTTGATTTTGCTCTTTTTGCCAGTCGATGGCGATCCCTCTCTGAGTCATGATGTGGCTCGTTCCCTTTTAGGCGCGGCACGGGTGATTCAGCCTGGCGGAGCGGGTCCAGCCCCACGCGACGCGTCACACACTCCAGCGCCCCCCGCCCCGCCCAGCTTGTCTTGTCACTCAGAGCGCACCTCGCAATATCTTGACTTCTCCCTTTGTAACGATGCGATTACTTTTCGGGGAATCCTTTTTGGGCTCAGTGCGGCGTCTTGTTTTCTTGTCCGCGGATGAACTCGCCCAGAGAGAAAGGCGAGGCAGGATAACTAAAACATAAAACTAGCAGCAGGTAGTCCTGCTCCTACACGCTGCTGCGCGGGATTTTAATTACGGAATTCCTAGATAAACGGGTATGGTTTTCTGCGCTGCCAAACTCCAGCAGCAGCGGCGAGCAGTGTGTTGTAGCGTCGCGCCCTGATCAACTCTACCGCCTCTCCTCTCTATTGTGCGGCAGCGTGCTCTCCGGCGTGTGGAGCCGAGCCAAGCCAGCTGCCGCCGGCCGGATCAGCACAAAACTCGGCGAATCGAAACGTTGTGCGAAAACAAATTTAGTCGTGGCCGCCTGCTCGTTAGGCGTGGACATGCAGTGCTCTAGGCCCGGGCCGGGCTGGGCCGGGCCAGGCTGGTCGGGAGGTGTCTATCAAGCCAACAAAGCGGTCCTTGTCGAGCGCATGACAGGGTTACTCGCGAGCGCGCGCGCGCACCGAGCGTATCGACTGGCTTTGTCCCTCGAAATGAACGCCAGCGCGCCAGCATTGTGACGATCGCGACAACATTATTTGGATAATTCATGTTTGCTATTGCCCGGCCGGCTGCCTGCTTGCTGCTCGGACCGCTGCCTCCAGCAGGCACAAAAGACTCGCTCCGCCCGCTACGATTGTTTGCTTGTTGTTAGTTGATCGTGCGCTCGACTTTGACGCGGAAAGCTTATTTTGCAGCTATGATTTGAAGGCGTGTTCAGCTTAGCGGTTGAATTATTTTCGAGTCGAGTTTCGTCGAGTGCTTATTTTGAACGCGTGTTGCTGCTTTTCGGGTTGCGTCTGATTCATCTCAGTCAGTGCTACATCTTATCCGCATGGCATGTTTGCTAGGGCTGAGTTTTGTAATCCTGCGCAAATCTTCACAAATGCGTCGATGAGCTCTGAATGGTCACAGCTCTGACTTATCCTCGTTCACCGGAGATCCTCTTGGGAGGGCCGCGTAATCCCCGCCTTATCAGGTCCTTCCTTGCTTCACAAGAAAACGTCATCTGCCTTTTGGTCGCTGCTGTTGTGACTGAAGAGGCAGGGCTGCTTCTTATGTCTCTGCGACGAGCCCACCGACGGAGCGGGAGCTATCGGAAGTCACTGAGCTTCCTGCTTGTGACTCTTTGTTCGCGGCGCCTAAAATCTATCGTCTTATTTCCAATGCAGTTTCAAAGCCTTTTTCGCGTTGGTCCGCATTTTGTTTTGTTAACACGGAGCAGGCACTCGTGCAAACTTAGGCTTGACACATCCCAAATTAAAAGTTGTCTTTTTAAGACTAATGCTAACAAACTCTTCTAGCTGCAGTCATTAGATTGACATTTGGAGAGATGGTTTGGTAGCGGAGGTGCCTCCGCCCGGTGTCCGAGCGCACGGAGGCGCTTAGCCCCGGCTGGCCCGGCCTCGGTTCCTCGCCTTGTTAGGTGTACTTGGCAAACCGTCTGAAGGGAAACCAACGTCATTAGCCGCAGGGCGCCTCGGACGCATCACGGCCCCTGGGCCCAGCCGGGCCGGGCAGGGAGCCTCTCGGAGGGAATAGCGAGGAGCGTGACCCCAGATGTGCACAAGGCGCTCCATAAGTAGGCGGGACCTAAGCCTCAGCTCATAACTCTTCAACATGGTGTAACGCGCATCGCCGTGGTGCGGACGCAGCGAATCATTTCCTCGTCGCTAGATTTGAGTCCGTACCTGCGTTGCAGTGTCAGCTGATTGCTACTACTTAATCAGTGAACGCTTACTTTCAATTCTTATTTTCATCATTGCTCGTTGTTGCAGGTGTATAGAGCCTCTACTCAGCTACATCAAGAAAGCATTCTGATGGAGGACGCTGGAGGATGGAGGACGCTGGAGGATGGAGGACGCTGGAGGATGGAGGACAGAACAGGCCATCTTCCCCCCCAGTGAGTATTGCCAAAGCAGTTAGCGACTACTTATTGTCAGCTGAATTTTTCTGTAGGCTAATTTTTGTATTATTATTTTTGCAGGGCCTTCTTCCATCTGAGTTACTGTCGCTGTTTGGTAACTTGGCAACCTGGTGAGTACATTCTTCAGGGGTCAGCAGTGTCTTCGCTGCTAAAAGCTTCCCTTCGTTGAGTTAGGGATTTATTGGGATTATAGGGATTATAGGGATTATCCCACATCACACACTTTCGCACACCACACAACACTCATTTTCATTGTAAAAAATAAAACATTTACCGACGTGTACGGTGCTCTCTTACTTAAATGAGCTGAACAATTTTTAACGAAGAATGAATCATTTCTACGGTTTTTGTGGTAAGAACTGTGAAGTGACTGGAGTATATGTACCATTGCCCCATTTTAAAACTTATTTTTGTTTCAGGATTTTTAAAAGTAATAAGCCGTGATCAAAAACTTAGTTTTTTTTGGAGACTGGTGGTTTTTCCCTCTCTCAAAGACTGTTTAGAGATTGACAATAATTTTGAACTTGTGTGCAGTTGCGCACCGTTGGGCTTGTGTTCAAAGCGAGGGGGCCTCCACTTGGGCAATCCGGTGTACACCCACGCTGGCAATCCATTTACAATCTTCGGCAATCTTCACAATAATCGGTGCAAAGCCGTACGTATTGCCTACATACAGGGGTCTTCTCACGGAAAATGCAAAAAATACGCAGGCAATCTGGCAATCTTGGCAATCCGGTGTACTCTGCAGGACCGAGTTGAGGCCCCCTCGGTTCAAAGACTGAACTACTACCGATAAGGAAGCAGAGTAGTATGTCAAGTCAATGTCAATAATGCACACAAGCATATTTTTTAGACATCGCTGTTAAGTTTTATCGTGGCATGTTATTGGCTGTGTTGGCTTGTCTGTCGAGGCGAACGCCGAAGACACTAAGACACGACACGCGAGCGCTAAGCGTGCCAAGCTGCCAAGCAAGCTCAAATGCTGGGGCGGGGGTTCTGGCTTCAGCTGCAGCTTCGAGAAACAGTCGAGTCGGCCGAAATGCTTTGAGTGCCGAATTTTTCATACTTGAGATTCCTCTACGTTCACAACTCTGGTACGGAGTCAAATCTAGCTTCCTCGTCACTCTCATACGTCTCTGCGGCGATGCCTTTGAAATCAAATCGACGGGACGCGCGTTTATTGCGCCCAACAACGACAGAGCGTGCCGGGGCGAGAGGCGTGGCCTGCGTCGAGAAAGAAAGCCTCTGCCGAGCATGTTCGCAGCATCGTTAGTGCAAACGGCTGACTGTCGAATGGCGCATTGTGTTGCCACACGGCGGGGCCCTGGCGGGGCGGGGCGGGCCGGAGCGCCGCGCCGAGCCGCGCTGCACTGCACTCGATCACACGGCAATGTGGGCCAGGATGTGGGATGAGTCCGAGGATCCGAGGCGAGCCGGGTACTCTATGGCCAACTTACTTTGTACAGCTCCATTCAGCCTCACGACTCGCCCCGCGGGAGCCCTGCAGCGAGGCTGCGGCAGCGCCCAGTGCAGCGCGCGGGCTTGGTTTAGCCTTTCAAATGTTTTTTGCTGGCCCCCACAATGTCTTGTTTATCACACGTTGCTAATTTTCCCCACCTTTTCGCGGCGCCCCGCTGCTGCGGCGAGTCGCCTCTCGAACCATAACTGCATTTCGTGCCTCACATTTTCTGCTTCGCTGTCTCGCGTGGTGGGACTGCCAACAGTGCGCAGGACACTGTCGACGAAACAGGGGCCGTTGCTGTATGGCGCAAGTGAAGGATTTTTGGTTTAGTGATGTCCAAGGAAAACAGACAGACTTTCCCGTTTTCAAAGGCCGATACTTTACAATTGTTTTTTTAAATTCATTCCTACTTATTTGATATTTCATGCTGGCTTGCGATTAGCAGAACCGTGAGCCGAGCCGCATGCAATGAGCAAGGAGGTTGTGTTTTGCACGTTCCGAACCATTGCACCTCGAAGTATACACAAAACGCCCTGCAACATTTGAATTTATATCGTCAGGGCATCGTTATGCAACACACGTTTTTCGCGTTAGGAGCATGCGAGGTGGTGGTGGCCGCGTTCGAAACACTCGTGTTCGCCATTTTGTTTGGTCGTTGCGTGCCCTGTGCGGCCGTGTCCGAAACATATTGCGCAGCGCACCCCTCAATCTGTTTTTATATTTTCTATCCAAACTGACCGTGCCGTGGCCGCCGGTGCCCGACGTGTTTAGGCGGCCGTGGCTAATGTCTGCCAGGGCATTGTTCTCCGCGCTGGCTGGACACAAGCGAGCGCCTGTTGTGTTGCCCTGACCGCCTCAACTGATTCCTGAGCAAACACGACTTTGCCCGCACCAGATTTTTTTCCCACGCCGGCCGTATGTTGTTGTGACACAGTGTTTGTTCAGGTACGCGTTTGTGCCCGCGAGTGTATGGCGTCTTTTCCAAAAACGGCTTTAACACACCCATATTTTCGACGTTATGGCAGCGTGCACTTTGTGTGCATTCGGGGTGTCATAACTCCGTACTCTCCACATTGACTTCTGCAAAAATTGAACGGAAAAAAATGTTGCTTTTTTACTACTCCTTTGGTGCGTCGCGTGGGGCGGTGGTGAGTTTGCGCCGACTTCGAGAGGTGGAGGGGGGGGGGGGGTAGGAGAGCGGGTGACACAAGTACATGCCATGGCCCAGCCCGGCGGAGTCGCTACGTGAAAGCTATTTACATGGAAATCCGTGTTACAATCACAGCCGCGACCGGCCGGCCGGGCCGAGGCGAGCCGAGGCGAGCGCTCGCGCGCCGAGCGGAGAAGAAGTTGTCACAAAGCAATACGAGCGAATAAAACATGGCAAGGGGCTCGCGGGGCGGGGCGGGGCGGGGCGGGGCGGGGCGGACACGAGCAACGGTGTGCGGCCGAGCCGCGGCGAGAGCCTGGGCCGCTGTGGGCCTGCCCGCCCCGCCGCTTGCTGCCGTGGGCCGAGAACATTACCGAGGAAAAGGAAGCTTATTTCAATGATTTTTGGTTAGTGACGATATTAATTCTGGCGTGCTAGATGTGGCTCCCACGCACACGTCGGCTCTCTTTTCTCCCCCCCCCCCTCTCTCTCTCTCTCTCATCCCCTAAAAACCACCAGACTGTTTCCCCCTCCCCGACGGGGGTGGGACTCGTGTGGTGTTTGCTCGGGGATTTCTGTTGACTCTTTGCGCTCACCGGTCTTCTTTCCGAATCGGATATACATGTTGACTTTTTGCGGGTGCGGAAGGAGAGAGGGGGAGGGGGTGGCTGATCGGATAGAGTCTCTCTCTCTCTTTCCCTCTCTCTCTCTCCTCCCGGGGCCGCCGCCGCTCTTGAGGGGAGGATTTCCCACGGTATACAATCGGATTGGAAAACGGAGAGCGGAAGGGGAGGGGCGCCTGGAGACGCCGGAAAGCGACGACCGAGGCGACGACAGTGTGGGGCGACTGTGTGAGTGTGATGGCGGGAGAGGTTGTGGGCGGTGACGCTAGCAGAGAGAGAGAGAGAGAGAGAGAGAGACGAGTGCCAAATAGTGTCCTGCTGGCAGGGTACTTCCCCGGGCGGGTACCGGTACCACTATTGCCGCCCGCGCCGTCGTCGGCTGTATTTATGACGAGAAAACGTTCGGGTGTGTGCCGCTGCGCTGTGCTGCGGCGCGGGGTGTGAACGGAACAAACTCCGGGGTGGCGCCGCTGAGCCGCGCTGTTGCTCACCCCCTCCCCCCTCCTCCCCTCCCAATTGAATAAATCATGAGCTTCAGATGATCCGAGGGCTCAGCGTGTAATACGGCCTGCAAACACACGGGATCAGCCCGGCGGGGCGGGGCGGGGCGGCCGGCGAAAATATAAAGTTTAGTGGGCGCGGCGACGAAGCGATATTATATGAGACTCGCCCCCAGCTAGCCTGCCTCCCCCTCGCGGCCCGGCGCGGCGGCGCCCGGCCCCTGCGGCCGTGGTTATGAGTGTAATTGCGAGAATTAGAAAAGAGAGTTTAGCAGCGCCGGATAAAGAAAGGGGTGCCTGCGAGGGAAAATTCTCACACGCGCTGTGGTTTTATGCTGTGCTGGGGTATTTCATTTTTGAGGGAAATTCGTGCTCTCTGCTCGCGGTGTATGTGGCGTTTTCGGGGAGTGAATTTATAAAGCAGTATAGAGTGTCAGCACATTGAGTGCGGCATGACCACTATGTGGTCACGCGCCAGTTTTAAATCATAGGGGATAGAAACGCCCGGCACTGAATGTGCTTATTTACAAAGCGGGGGCGATGTAATTTTACAGATTCCTCTCTCGGGCGATATTAAATAAACAGCCAGACCCGGAGTGTGATGCTGCGTCCCCGCGAATTGATATCAGCTGCAGCGAGGGGAGCGGCCGGCAATAACGCTCGGCATTCCAATTCATACGCGCCAGAGGGAGGGAGTGAGAAAGAGACGGGGCGAGAGAAAGAGAGGGAGAGGGAGGGAGAGCGAGACTCATAAAAAGTTACGTCAGCGAAATGACCATTGATGACGGTATCCTGTTCGGGGGGCGGGCAGGGCTGGGCTGGTCGGGCGTACGGTCCCTCCCTGGCAATTTTCTTTAAATACCAAAAATCTGGCGCTGACCACAGTGCGGTGATACGTACCTGCGGGGCGGGGCGCGTGCGCCCCCCGCTCCCCGTGCAATTGGCCTTGCGCCGGGCGGGGCGGGGCGGGGCGGGGTGGGGCGGGCCCCATCCCCTCGCGCGCCGCGCACGGCAGCTCTGCTAGCTCGATGCTAACAAGGATAATCGCGCCAATTAAGGTCCCTTCCCTCGCATGCTCCCTCACCACCCCCTCCCCTCCCCTCTCGCACGCGGCTCCCCCCCCCCCCCCCCTCCACCACACAGCAGCAGCAGCGCTCAGTGGAAGCCACTCCCGAGATATCCTGGTCGAATCTGATAAACAAGCCTAACCATCCCAAACAATCGGCGATGATCCCCGCCGAAACCAACCCCCGCCGGCCGCGCTACCCCACCCTGCTGCCTCCCCCTCCCCTCACCCCGCCCCCTCCCCTCCACCCCACACCCCTCTCCACCCTATCCCCGCCGCTGCTCTCCAGCGGTCTCACTCTCCTCTCGAGTACGTAGTACTACCCGTCGCTGCCTGGACCGATATCATCGGTCAGGTCTCAATTCCCGGTACTGACTCGCGGGCCCGACACCGCCCGTGGTACCCGCTCGAGGTACCCGCCGCCGCGCCGCCTCGGCCGGTACCCACAGGTAATGGTCCCATTGACACGCAGTGCACCAGCCACACACGGTATAGGTAGCCCGCATGCAGCCCGCCCCGCCCCGCAGTCGGCCGGCACATAGTCGAGCACTTGTAAATTTGTCGCCGCTGCTTCGCCTGCTTCTTCTTCTTCTTTTTGCTGAAGAGATTCGCCACTTTGTTGGGGGGTCGAGTTAGACGGAATCACGCACACAATCATGATGAGCCCTTGAATGAGCGAGTTTGCGTCGGCTCCTCTATTCCTCCTCGCCGCTCCCCGCCCCAAGGCGATTATGGAGAGGAAAGACAAAGTAGTACGGGGTCCGGATCTTGACGCAGCATAGTCAACCCTTTTCGGTCCGCGGAATTCTGTCTGTCTCCCCTCTTCCACCCTTTCATCCCAACTCCCCCCCCTCTCTCTCTCGCTCTCGCCCTTTCTCCGCCTCGCCGCCTCCATTCGCTAAAGAGCGCTTCCGTTAAATTTCCGCTGCAGGCGCCGAACAACACGCTCAAGCACTTCCGGACCGCGCCACGCCACCCCCCCGCGACACCCTCCGCGTCAAAAACGAAACGGATTGGAGCCCCGTATCTATCGCGGCGACGCCCGCGGCGCCTGTGCTTTCCGTCGACGCACAAGTAGTCTCTCTCTCTCTCTCTCTCTCTCTCTCTCTCTCTCTCTCTCTCTCTCTCTCTCTCTCCAGTTTCCCCTTTCTCCCCCGTTAACTCGCTCGTCCTCCCCGCGCGCGCGCGCGCTACACGTGGGGTGCGCACAGCGCAGGGCCCGTTTATATTTGCAGACGATAACATTGAGCTCGGCGGCAAGCATGCCGTAATTTCCGCCGCTTTTAAAACTCGGGTGAGCTTTTTGCTATTCCCCGCGGCGGGGCGGCGCTCTATAATCATAGTGTGGTCGTTAGTCGTGAGCGCGCCCCGCGGCACATGTGCTCGCCCTGGAGCTGAGGCTGAGCCGTGGACTGTGTGTCGGAACCTCGTGCATGTGGACTGACTCTTGTGGGCGACGCAACACCCAAACACTAATTTTGCACCACGGGGATGGGGTGGGGAGGTGCGGCGTAAGGTGAAAAGGGCCGGAGAGAGAGAGAGAGAGAGCGAGAGACGGCGACGGGAGAGAGGGCTATGGGAATAAAATGTTATTACTGTTGGCTGGCGTTATGAGGTGGAATGACTCTGTGCACAGCTGTGGTGCCGCCGCCGCCGCTGCTCCGCCCCACCTGCACCGCCGCCGACGTCGTTGTCACATTATTATCATTATTAAATCACAATAAGCGCGAGGCGCCAAAAGGAAAACCATAAAAAAAGTCATTCCTTAAATAAAAAAAAATGTAGTACGGACTTTTAAAAATAAATAAATAAATAAATAAATAAATAAATAAATATAGAAATAAATAAATAAATGTAGGACTGTATAACTATAAAAGTGTAGAGTAGAAAATAAAATTGATAATTGCGGCGTGCAGGGTGGGTGGCTGGTGAGTGGCGTGGCTGGGGCCGCGGTGCGCTGCGCCGGCTGGCCGTGGCAGGCAGGTCGGGTGGATGCGGACGCGTGCCGCGCGGATTAGCCGATCAAACAGCTATTGTCGGGGCGAGTCAACGTCAACCTTATCCCACGTGTCATCTACGGCGTCATCACGGCCACGCACGTGGCCTCCCTCCCTCCCCCCTCCCCCAGTAACGCACTGCAGATTTTTACCATTATACCCTCTAAAAACGTTGGCGCGCAGTGACGCTGCGAGCGCATAGCGTTACGACCCAGACGGTGACGCGGGTAAACGGAACGGGGACGACCTGCTGAAGGGGAAGGGGCTTAACATCATCTGTCCCTCCCCGCGCTTCCTCGTCGTCCTGAGGATGTGTAACGTGACGCGGGCGTTGGGGCGATACGAGCGGCGGCGTCACGTTATCTGCCTTTTGCTCTGCTCCCGTTTTCCAAACGGAAAAATGCTGCATAAAAATAAAATTTTATTGTCGCCCGCTGCCGCGGCCCGGCCCCGGCCGCGCTTTCTTCCGCGGTTTGACGCGGCGACGGCGCCCGTGTCACGATAACCGCATCGACATATCGCCGCGAGCCCGGCCTGTCGCGGCCCGCGCGCCACCTACCGGCGGCCCGGCGATATCGCGGCGATAAAACGGAATGGCAGAGAGAGTGAGAGAGAGAGGTGGGGTGGGGGAGTATGCTGATCCAGTACCCAAGTGTCACGTTGTCTGCCTCACGGTGTGCGAACACTGTAGCGCGAGACACGTCGCCTGGGAGGTAGGCCACCCGCTCGCGCTGGCGTGGCCGGGTTGCCTACCCGGCGGGCGCGCGCCGCCCCGCACCACCACACCTCCGCCACACGTCCTCTCCACTTCATGTCCGGCACCGTTTTTCTGCAACAGCAGTAACAAACAACGTAATGATGACACCCCGGTGACCCACTTCACGTCGCCCCGCCCGTATGTGTCGCCGCGGCGCGCGGCGCGCTCTCCCGGCCTGCCCCATAAATCCACTTCAAAACGCCTGCAGAACAACATCTGTTGGAGCGCGGCGCGCCTGCCGCTGCCGAGCCGAGCCGAGCCGAGTCAACTATTATTGTGATACCTACAACGTTCATTTGGGAATAAATCTTTTAGCGGGACGGAGCGACGGCCGCGCTGAGTGAGTGTGATTCGAGGCCGGTCCAGGGCAGGCCGGGCCGCGATCTGAAGCCCCACAACAAAAATACAAAAGGATAATAGGTTTTATTTCATATCACGAGCAATGTATAAAGGTAGAGCCTGCCGGGCTCGATCCACCCCACCCCACCCCACCCCTCGCCGCGCCACCCCCTCCATCTACTCGGCCCGGCCCGGGGGAGGGAGGCTGGGTCGGTGTCGGGTTTCTGTCCGCGGCTCGCGCTGCTCCGCGGGTAGGGTAGGGGACCCTGCCCGGCCTGCCGCCGCGCCGCGGGGCTGCGCGGGGCCTCGCGGCGGGGGGCGGGGCCTGCCGGCCGAGGGGCGGGGCCTCGCCCACTGCGCAGTGGTGGGGGCGGCCGGCGGGGAGGGTGGGGGGCGGCCGCGGCTCTCCACCGTGGGGGTGGTGGGGGCAGGGAGCGGGCCTCGCCAGCCAGCCCAGCCCGCCCGGCTCCGCCGCCGCCACCACACCGTCAGTCTGAGAAAGTCCCCCGGCGACTGAGCACGCACATGTGTGCGGAGTGTCGTGCCGTACCGTGCCCGTCGTCCTCGTCGTCCGTGTGCACACGTCGAGAAGAAGGTGTTGTGATCAGTGCCAGTGCCCTGCCCGAGTGCGATGCGTGTGACCGCATGACCCTGTGACATGAGTGTGGCCCTATCCTCGGCCGAGTGTGTAACTTCCGTGCCCTCCGTCCCCGCCGACACGATGCGCGCCCTGCTCTCCGTCGGCGTGGGCGTCGCCGCCCCGGCGCCCATCACGGCCGCCGCCACGCCGTCGACGTCGCCGCCGCCGTCGCTGCTGCCGACCAAGATGAAGCAGAGCAGCAAGCTGTCGTTCAGCGTCGACTCGCTGCTGTCGTCGACGCCCACCTCGCGGCCCGCCGGCCGGCCCGCGACGGACCACCACCGCGCCCGGACGCCGGGCGACTCGCCCGCCACGCCGCGCTCGGACGCGGCCGTCGTCTTCCACAACGAGTCGGCCCTCAACCTGAGGCTGCAGTCGTCGCCGATGCAGCTGACGGTCCGCACGCCCGCCATGGTCAACGGCCACCTGCGCTCGCCCCCCGGGCCCGGGCGCGGCTCGCCGCCCTACGCCATGCACACGCCCCCGCACTCGCCCACCTCGCTGTGCGCCACGCCGTACCGGTTAAAGCTCAAGCAGGACAGCGAGGACAGCGACCGGGACTACCAGTCCTCGCACGAGGACAGCCGGCGGCACGAGGACATGGACAGCGACCTCGAGGAGGACGCCGACATCGACGTGGGCGGGCAGGACGAGGCCGCCCAGCGGAGGCTGAGCGAGG
Organism: Frankliniella intonsa; assembly: GCA_033675135.1. NCBI lineage: Eukaryota > Metazoa > Arthropoda > Insecta > Thysanoptera > Thripidae > Frankliniella > Frankliniella intonsa. The sequence goes on along the minus strand of CM066245.1, from coordinate 6,579,125 downwards.
ACGGCGGCGAGGCCCTGGACGCGGCCGACAAGCTGCGGCGCCGGAGGGACGCGGAGCGCGCCGGCGACCAGCACTCGGAGAACTCGATGGACTCCGGCAGCGAGGCCGGCGCCGAGGCCGAGGGCAGCGAGGTGGGCACGCCGCCGCCGTCGGGCGCCGTGCAGCCGCTGTTCCCGCAGCCGCTGCACCCCAGCGCCGTGTCCATGATGATGGCGAGGAGAGGGGCGCCCGGCTGGTCCGGCCTGCCCAACTCGCTCGCCGCGCACTTCGCATGGATGCCCAACTACCCGCCCAATTCTCAAGGAGGTTGGTACCTTTTCTTTTCATTACTCTCGCCGTGCACGCACACGGCACGCTAGTTTTAAGTGCAGCTCGCGTTCGCCACCCGCATTATTATTGCGTTCGCCACGCCTGGTTCCCGGGAAAAAAGAGAGCGAGCGACTCCGCTCGGATAATTGGCTGCTCTGCTCCGCAGTGTCGGGTCGGTTCCGCGTTTTTGAATGCCCTCTCTCTCGGGCCCGGCCCGGGTGATGTATTGACCTGTTGTCCGCCCCCAATAGAGACTAATAAGTCTGCGCCCTGAGACAATGAGTCTCAGCGACGCTCTGTCAGTCAGGTCACTCGCGCTCAGCTGCCTGCTACCGCTGCAGGAGACAAGCGTCCGATTATAACCGCTTCAAAATATTGATACCCAATAAATCAGGTGGCAGTGCCGGGCGGACGGCAGGCCGTCGGCAGGGCAGGGCAGGCCGTCCCCAAATTAAAATTCTTAGCATTGGAGAAGTCAGGAACGGCTGGCGGGCCGGGGCCGGGGCCGGTGACTCCGCCGCGCCGGGCAGGTCGGTCGGGCGGGCAGGTAAGGCTCCGACAATACGGGCGACAATGCCGTGTATATATAGGAGCACCCACACCAGGCCCGGGCAGACCTCTAGCAGGGGCTGAATGAGCCGGCGGGGCGGGGCGGGGCGACCTGCGGGTATAATGGACCCGGTGGAGCCGGGCCTCTTCAGGCCGCACTGTAAACAGCAGTTATGTGCACTATGGGCGCTGCACTCGCCCCCGGACCGTTTTTGTCGCCCTGTGTGTATGCGATTGTGCCGGTGCCCCGCCACGCCACGCTCTCCTGTGCGTCACCCATTTGTAACGCTAATTAACAGCGCAGAGTGAGTCACACCGTCGCGTACCGGGCCGCCGAGCGAATAACGTTTCGCTATTTTGTAATATTTTTTATTACATTATCGTGCTCGCGCCGCTCCGCTCGCGGGCTGTATGTATGACAGTGACTGCAGTTAATGTGGTATTAATAATGACGGGACGTCATCCCTCGCCGATGATGAATCGGATGTTGAACCTGGGCGGGGCGGGGCGGGGCGGGGTGGGGCGATGCGCGGGGCGTCAGCGACGTATCCGGCATGAGGAATTGTTTGATGTGACCACCAGCACGCGCGCGCGGCCCGAGGCAGGCGCCCCTTATGCCTCTCTGTGCTCTCTCTCTCTCTCTCTCTCTCTCTCTCTCTCTCTCTCTCTCTCTCTCTCCCTCTCCCTCCTCCCCCGGCCGCGGCTGCGCGCGCGGTGCAGATTGACAGCTGCTTGCTTGTTAGATTTCCACTGATCGATGTGGATGGGGCTGACGTTAATGATTTCCTTTAATTGCTTGTCGGACAGACGGGCGGGGCGGGGCGGGGCGGGGCGGGGCGCACGTCTCTGTTAGAGAGACTGCAGCAGAGCCGCGGCGGCAGCTGCAATGAGGGAGCCGAACCCAAACCGAAACCACTCGGGTTAGAAAGAAAGTTAAAAAAAAAAAAAACAACGAAAAACAAAAAACGCACCACTCGTAATAGTGACAATTGTCTTTTTTCCCCTCCACCGTTTATAAACGGATGTGTCTAAAGCACATGAGTTGCACTATTTGCATCCGCGCGCTGCGCTGCGCTTGGACATTGAGTGCGTGTCAGACAATAGACCGGACCGGGCAGCAGGCCTGCAGCGCTGCGGGCGTTGCCACTTGTAAGGTAACGCGGGTGCAGTCCCCTCAGACATACGGCGGTGTGACCGAGTCGCGCCGCCCGGCACCACCGGCACGCGTCACGTGATCCTAATTACTGGACACAGTGAGTTGGCCACCGTATATCCGGCGTGGCGCGGGGAGCGGCAGGTGAGCTGGGGCGAGATGGCCAAGTAAAATGCAAAAGTGTAAAAAAAAATAAAAAAAATTTGCGAGCAGGCCGTGGCGTGCCGCCGCCGCGCCGCCGCCTCACCCCTTGCCCATCGCACGCACGCACGCTCGCACTCCTGGCGGTGGTGGGGGGATCCGCGATGGTGGCGCACTCCGCGGCGCTGCAGCCAAGCAGGCGCGGCATCCCCTCCCCCCCCCCCCTGCAGCGCCCGCCGCCATCTTGTCTGGGGCAGTTAGCGGCTAGGGTTGCCAACTCTTTCCAATTTATAGCGTGATCGGTTTATCTTGCGACTTAAGTCGCGCGTCGCGGACGCACAGCGCAGCGCTGGCGTGGAGACAAACACACTTACTCTGCGGTTATTTTTCTTTTCGATTGTAGAACTAAAAACGCCGCTATAATTTGTTATGCACTTTGATCGCCTCCGTTTTTTTTTTTCATAATTACAATTATAATACCAAGAAAAAGCAAAATGTTTTAAGCGCAAGGTGTTTCTCACGATGCAAGCAGCGATCCGCACTGGGGCCATAAGTGATTCCATCATTCCTTCCTGCGGCTCGACTCTTTTTTTTTTTCTTTTTTTTTTTTGCCACTCGGTTCTTGACGGGTTCCGCGCGGTCCGGTAGCCGGTAGCTGACAGAGTGTCGGCGGTGGTCGTTTGCGCGTCTCGGAATAGGCGGCCGAGGTGTATAACGATCGACTAAACGCGTAACGGTGCTCGGTTGGCCGGCCGCGCCACGGCCTTAGTAACGATCGCGGGAGAGGGAGAGGAGAGAGAGAGAGAGAGAGAGAGAGAGAGAGAGAGAGAGAGAGATGGAGATAGATTGCTTGTAGTCCATGTCTCTAACCTTGGCCTTGTTGTTGTGTTGCAGTGGATGGCGCTCGCTTGGCCGGCCACCCTGGAGGCCCCCACGGCGGGCCGCCCGGCTCGCCCCACGGGCCCCCGCACCCCCTGCCGCTGCGGTGCAACCTGCGCAAGCACAAGCCCAACCGCAAGCCGCGCACGCCCTTCACCACGCAGCAGCTGCTCTCGCTCGAGAAGAAGTTCCGCGAGAAGCAGTACCTGTCGATCGCGGAGCGGGCCGAGTTCTCGTCGTCGCTGCAGCTCACCGAGACGCAGGTCAAGATCTGGTTCCAGAACCGGCGGGCCAAGTCGAAGCGGCTCCAGGAGGCCGAGCTGGAGAAGTTCCGCTTCTCCGGGCGGCCGTTCCCGCTGTTCCCGCCCGGCGCGGGGCTGTGGCACCCCAACCCGCCGCCCTTCCTGGCCGCCATGGGGCTGCCGCCCGGCGCCGCCCCCGGCGCCGCCCCCAGCGGCCCGCCGCCCCCGCACATGGCCGGGGGGCAGCAGCAGCCCCCGCACCTGCTGTCCGGCCTCCAGCCGGGCCTGCAGCGGCACTGACCTCCCCGAGGACGCCGTCCTCGCCACCACTGTGATCCCCCTCCCCCGCCAGAGACCGGGCCAACCCGGAGGGGGCGCGCCGGCGTCTCCTAGACCGGGCGCCCCCTGCCTATGTGATAATCATATTGTATAGTTTTGGTTTTGTGCGTCGCGCGCCGCAAATCAACTCAAATGTTTTGTTTGTTAGTTTTGTGCGTTGTCGCCTTACGGATTTTTGTTTATTATTTTGTTTCGTTGATGCGCGTGCTAGTCTATTGCGTATGGATGGGTGTGTGAGTTTCTTAATTTTTAGCGAGGCTTTTGAGCAGCCGTCTGTTCTCAGATTTTAGTTTGGAGCTTGTTTCGTTGCGCACTTTAATCTGCCACGTGTTTTATTCTGTTGGGACGCCCTCCGCGCGCCGCGTTTGTCCTGCAGTGAGCCCTTACTGACCCACCGCGTTCATGACCAAAATTTTAGTATTGTTGGATTCGGGCGGGACAGACACAGCCGCTTTACTGACTGATGCGCTCAAGCCCCGCTCAGGGTCAATTGTTAAGTGCAGCGTATACGATGGAAGATGTATCGTGCAACTGGAAGTTCACTTCTGAGCAAATAGACATACTGATACTTAAAGGTAGTGCGAATTTGAAATGACGGTGAACGTTTCAAATGTACTTAATTGTAGTATTTTAACTGCCAAAGTTCCAACGTTGTGTTTTTGATGTTGGTCGTAATTTATTACACCCCAGAGTGATAACTTCCATCTTTCCTATTCGTGAACAATTAGCGTCTGCGTCCACGTCCATGCTCTAGAAAGTTGCAGACACTGTCGATTAGCATAAAATTACTAAATCTACTTTTCTCCTTGAAGTACTGAACATTACCATGTACATAGAGGAATATAAAATATATGCATATATATACCTGAACAGCTATACGAGAATTTATTGCGAAATATTGTACAAAAAACAATTCTGTGATTGTAAAGTATAATTATTGTTTCTGTTTACATAGCAATGTTGTACTTATAATAATTTATATTAAATATATTATTCCGTGTAAATTACGACTCAGATATAAACGGATGTAAATGTGTATTAAATAGACAAAAATTATAATCATCCCTTTACTGTACCAAGACTGCTGATGAGTTAACGTGGTATTACAATTTTAAGAAACCAGTGATTCCCTTAAGACTGTTTTTTTACTGAACTTTTCCTTCTGCTCTCTCTTGGAACCTCCTGAAAACTTGGCATCATCGGTATACCGATGATGTTATAATTATAATTCGAGAGTTTTACCTAAAGCACGAAGCCTAACGCGAAAGCCGTAGGTCTTCTGAGGCCTAGTCTTTACAAATGAAGAGAAGTGAAATCAAGCCGATTAAGAGCGCTGCTGTCACAAAAGTGCACCTTTAATTGCGATCCGCTCCCAATGACCGCGGCCACTTTTTGATCACGTGCACGCACACTGATAGACAAGTCGCTATCGGTGGCGCGTTACACGGACAGGCCGCTCCGGCAGCGCGGCGGGGCCCGGCCGGCAGCGGCTAATTTCATTATGTTCCATCAACACGCCAGCAATTTTAAAAGCGCCATAAATTAGACCGGTAATTATGCACGATGCTAAGCCTCCCATGGAAATAGGGGCTGACATAAGCTTCTACTCCCACCCTCCCACCTCTCTCTCCCCCCTCCCCTTTCTCCCTACCGTCCTCTCTCTTTCTTCCCCTCCCTCCCTACCTCCCCCCGCCCCGACACCCCCCCCACGCGTAGTAGGAGTTTGCTTTTTCTCTGCTACTTTGTCGTCAAAAGCAAAAGTGTGAGGCGGCCAGCCGCAGCCCAGCCGCGGGGCGGGGCGGGGCGGGGCGGGGCGGGGCGGGCGTCCTTTCTTCGCAAATTAAATTCACGGCGCGGAGCGCTGCCGCTCCAGCTGAGCCCGCCCCGCCCCGCCCCGCCCCGCCCCGCCGCCGTGTGCATCCCGCGTGCGCGCCGCGTCAACTCGCCGCGAGATCCGCACGCTTCTTATCATAATACATATTTTAAGCGGAGGAAAAGTCTGCGCGGGGCGCGCGCTCCAGGCCAGGGCCAGGCCTTACGGCGGCGTTATTGTTGGTGTTTCTGTTATTATTAATATTATTATCAGCCCGCTGCCAACAGCACCGTGACTGCGGCCCGGCCCGGCCTGCAATATCGCCCGTACGGTAGCCGCGCTGAGGCGTGGCGCGGCGTGGCGACCAGTGGCGACAGCAGGCGGCCAGGTTCGGTCTTGGCTGTGCTGCGTTTGGCCGGCCGGTCGGCCGGCCGGGCTCCGGCAGAGAGCGTGTGGCTGGCCGGGGCCGGGGCCGGGGCCGGGGCCGGGGCCGCGGGGCCGGGCAGCGCACGGCAGTAGCAGCAAGATTTATCGTCCAATTAGTCCTCTAGCTTTAACCGGGGATCAAAACAGAATGCGCTGCAACGCAACGAGAGGAGGAAGGTGGAGAAAGAGACGCAGAGAGAGACAGGGAGAGAGGAGAGGACGCCTTGGAGGAGGGAAGGTGGATTTCGGATAGGGGGAGAGGTGAGGAAGAGGAGGAGGAGGTCCAAGAAGGGCTTAAGGTGGGGCGCGCGCGCTGCTTTTGTGGTCGCCGAGGAGAGGAGGCACCCGAGCGGAGGACAAGGGCGTTTGGGTGCCTGCGGGCCGGGCCCCGGGCCGGGCCGCGCGCGCAGACACTTTCTGCCGGCCTCCTCATCCTGCTCACCCTCCTCCTCGTCCTGTTGAAGGGCTCATCACGTGTAGTCGACAGTTAGGCCCTGTCTTACCCCTTTGCTGCCCCCGGGTACTTGCGACCCCTCTGGCACCACAAGGGCCACACTGAAACAGGGGAAACATTTTCCCCCAACCAAATTCTATGCTATTGTACAGTACGAGAGGTTTGGTCTATTCTGCGGTTGTCTCTGCGAGACACGATCGAGACGATCCCAACTAATACCATGCTGGCCGCTACAGAGCATGCGCAGAGCATTACCGGCCGTCTCTATTCAGGGCAGGCGACTCGCCGACGCTTAATTGAAGACCCCCTGGCCTGGCGGGCTGCGGCGCGGCGCGACGCGTGCGGCACAAGTGGCACATTTGGAGGCGGCGCCTGTCCGCGAGGCTACGACCCGCCCCGCACCGCCCCGCCCCGCCCCGCCCCGCCCCGCCCCCCGGCAGATGACGCGACGCATTTGGAAGCCTGCGCACATTAGGAGCCTCGTACTTGGGCAGCGCGGCCGGACCGGACCGGCTGCTCGCGAGCTGCCTGCCTCCCCGGCCGCCCCGCCCCGCCGCCACCAACGTCGACATGATGCACGACATGACCCGTACGCCATCGCGGGCCTCCCCTCCCCTTTCCTCCCTTGCTTCAGCGCCCCCTCGCCTCCACCGCGGCGGGAGGAGCCGAGGAAGTAGGCAACCCATCCGACCCCCCTCTATTCGGTCGGCTTTGTTTTTGAGTGGGCGGCGCCTGAGAGGTTGCCTATCTCCACGGCGCCTTGAGGGGATGTCCGTCGCCGAAGAGCAGCGCGTAAGTTTGCCCGAGTGATTTGGGTCAATCTGCTCGTTGTGCTGCTGTTATTGCGGGGCGCGGAAGAATATATGTAGCTATAAAAATGTCGCGGTGGCCCGGCAGCGCGCGCGGCGCGGCGCCTTTTTCGGAAAGCAGCGCCTGTGTGCGGCGCGCGCGTGGGATACAGCCTTGAGGGCAGCCCTGGAGGAGAGAGAGATCCTGCGATAGTATGAGGGGGACGTCCAAATCCAAATCTACACCGGGCGCGGCGGGGCGGGGGTTACACAGTCGCGCGGGGCAGGACCCGGACTCGTAACGACACCGACCGCTGAGGCCGATTGGCTCATTATAAAAGGACAATAAGACTTGAGTCCGAAGGACCCACCGGACGAAATCACCCGAGATCCTGGCTTCCGATACAGGTGTCGGTTTTAAAACACGGTTCGATGTCCAGCAGCAGCGGCAAAGCGGGTCCCCGGGGGCTTCCAGTCGTCCGCGTCTTCCCGGAGAAGGGAGAGAGAGAGCAAGTGAAGGGGGAAGAGAGAGGGGAGGGGGGAGAGAAATTCCCCCTGTTAATGCCGTGTGCCGTGGCTGCTGCTGCTAAGGGGCTCTTTTGTTTTGTGAGCGCGCCGGATTTGTCAGCAGCCGTTGCCTGTGGGGCCCGGCCCGCCCTGGGCCCAGGGCAGGCCCCTGGCGGGGCGGGGCGGGGCGGGGCCTCCTACACTACTATGCCCAATTATACGGCCCGGTAACGCAGCTAACGACAAAAGACACACGAAATTTAACGCATTCAGTCGTGCGGCGGGCGTTTTTGTCCCCTTTATAATTTTTCTTGTTTTCCACGGAAGCGCGACCATACAGTGACCATGCCGCGCAGTTCGCGTGTTCAAGTTGTAAACTAGCGGGAGTCTCGCCGCCTAGCCTCTCGCACAGAGTGCCGCAGAAAGCCCTTAGCCCGTCGTCGTTCACCTTCCCGCGCCACACTGTATGTGAGTGAACAATATCCCTTCCCCATTTTCGGCCCCCGCCCCGCCCCGCCCCGCCCCGCCCCACGCGGCCACCAGGGCGGCGTCGTGTCGCCCCGCTGCTGAAAATGGAAATGGAACAACGCGACAATATACATTTACGATATACGACACCACGTACGGCGGTGGGCCGGGGGCAGGCATGGCAGGCAGGGCTGTGCGGCTGGAGCAGCAGTGTAATTTCCTCCTCCATCGCACCGAGCAGCCCTTTTCAATAAGGCGGCCGCGTGGGGGGTTGAGCTGGGGCTGGGGGGTGGTTGTGGGGCCGGGCCGGGCCGGGCCGCGCAAGGGGTGGCCCGCCTGGGCCCCGCTGCCGCCGCAGCTACCCCCCATCACCCCCTCCCCTCCCCGCGCTCTCCGCCGCCGCCGCTGCTGCTGGCCAATTCGGTTTAGGTTTGGGGTCCACTGCTCCCTGCCCATTGAAATTTACGACGGTGTCGGACATGTAGCTCTAATTGGACGAGACGCGGTGACTTGGGCCCCTCTGCGTGCGTGTGTGTGTGTGTGTGCGTGTGGCACTCCCTGGTGCCACTGTGTGCCACGGCGTGCCTCGGCGTGCGTGTCGCCACGCCGGTATCGTAACCGTTGTGTCGCGCCGCGTCGCGCGGGAGAGGCCAGGCCCCGGTGCTCGCCCCGCCGACAGAGGCACGGAGAGGACACGGAGAAGAGAAAACGTTTTCGAGGCGGGCCAATTTTGACGTAACCCCTGTGGGACGCATACGACGAGACGAAGACTCCCGCCCGCTGTTGGCTCCGCTTCGGTTTCCAGTTTCGATATGTTAACTGGCGCTTAATTTACGGTATCGCCGGCCGGTCGTCCGGCGGGCAGGCAGGCAGGCAGGCAGGCCCTATCCAATCAGCGGCGCGGGCGCAAGCGACAAATCGGTGCAGGTAGCAGTGGAGTTGAGCTGCGGCAGCGGAGCCGGCCCGGCCCGGCCCGGCGGGGGCCAACGGTAGCAGCAGCGGCGGTCCTGACAAATTCCGTGGCTCTGCCTCCGAGGCCCGGGCCGGCGCGGCCCGGCCGCCCTTGGGCTGGGCCTGGACCCAGTACCCAGCAGCCCAGCCCGGGCCCAGCCCCCGATACCAATCAGTGTAATTTTTATTCCCTAACTACCGGACTGCCTCCCGCTGCATGGTCCGCGCCGCTGCCGAGGCCGCCGCCGCTCTGCTCGGCCCCCGGGAGGCGCCCGGCCCGGCCCCGACATAACAGAAACCTTAGCATTTATTTGCCGAAATGTATGAATCGACGCGCGCCGTCGTTTCTCATGGAAGGCGGCGACAAAATCGGCTCGAGTTTTGAAGAATCAGGCGCTGCCTAATGGGGCGACGGCGGGCACGGCCGCCCAGACAGACAGACAGACAGACAGACAGACAGACAGACAGACAGACAGACAGACAGACAGACAGACAGGCAGACAGACGCACGGGTGGACCGCGCGGCCCAGGAAGCCGATACGCGGCGATACCAGCGCGACGACGCCGTTTAATCAAAGCCACGCAAGTGTACAGTAGCGCATTGTCCGGGCTAATAGAGCCATAACTCTGTACTGCCGTATGCAGCGGCGTATCTGCCGGCCCGGCCCGGCCCGGCCTGGCCAGCGGGGCTGGTCTGGGCTGGGCGCTGCCACGGCCACGCTCCGCGCAGGGGCAGGGCGGGGCGGGGCGGGGCGGGGCGGGGGCCGCTCATACTAATTTATAGCGGAATGTTAATTGTCAACATACTGCAAACACGCCGTGGTGCGCACACGGCAAAACGCGTGGTCGCCTTCTTCGTCGCGTCACTCGCCATGTTTATTCCCCATGCGCACTAATTTATTTACGTTTATTTTTTTTTTGTCGATGGAGTATATATACAGTAAAGTAAATGAGGAGAATAAAAATAAAAGCAGTGCGCATGCAGACGGGCGGAGGGGAGCGTCGTTCAGTCGCCGCTGCCAACATCTTCATCGGCGCGAGGTGGTCGAGTCCGTGTCCAAGTCCGGCCGGCGCCCTCACCTCGCTCCACAACGGGACGGGGTGGGAAGGAGCGGAGCGCGGCGTGCCGGCCAGGTCGGCGTATTGTGCGGAAATGCTAAGTACCGCGGGCCGGGCGGGGCGGGGCGGGGCGGGGCGGGGCGGACTGTACCGCGGGCGGGGTGAGGATGGGGTCGAGCGCGAGGAGCGGTGCCGGGCCGGGGCGGTCGGACGCGGACAGACAGACAGACAGACAGACAGACAGACAGACTTGAAAGTGGTTGGGAGAGCAGCAGGGAGGAGAGACAGAGGAAGGCGATAATGGAATTAATTAGGTATTGAGTTGTAGCAGCGCAATAAAAGTCCTCCCCAGTGTATACATTCTGAGCCGAGCACGACCGCGCGCTAGCGCTGGGCTGCGTGCGGGGCGGGGCGGGGCGAGCGAGAGGGAGAAGGGAGAGGCGAGACGGCCCCGCCGCGCCCGCCCCCCGCCCGCGACAAGCTGTTTCGAACGCGGCCACGGTGCTGCACACAGGCCGGGGCACATGTTGCCAACCTGACCGACCGACCAGCCCAGCCCAGCCCGGCCGGGAAAGTTAGCCAACCGCTGCTGCCAACTTAACCGCGCCCGATATGGTATTATTGCGATGCACCGAAAGCGGCGGGGAGGCGACGTGAGGACTCAATTAGAGAGCATGTCTCGTAATTGCGCGGGAATAAGGAGCAATCGGCAATCATCGCGGACGCGCTCATACTCCCCGCCGCGGCGCGCTGCTCCTCGGCGTCGCGGGGTCTCGTCGTTTATACGGGCCGGGGAGCGTAGCGTGGCCAGAGTTGTCTTAAGTGCATCTTTCGGGCGAAAAAAACGGAGAAATCACAACCCCATTTGCCTTTTTTACAAATACGCGTTTGCCCTCGCGGGCTTGTTCTGGTTATGCTGTACCGCACGCACGGGTGCCAGAGGGTTGCCTACTCGCACGGCGGGCCGCCGCGCCGCGGGCCAGCCGCCCGCCACTCAGGCATGTTGCACGGTGGCGGCAAAAAAAAGGGGGGCGAGGGTGAGGGCCAAGGTGCTGAGTATTCATAGTGAGACATTCTCATACTGAGCTCAGTTTCATTTCACGCCGCCTTATGCTGCCCGTCGTGCTGGCCTGCTGCAGGGCCGGGCCGGGCCGGGCCGGGCGGAGCAGGCAGCAGACAGGTCATTTACACGAGTAGCTGGACACTTTTCAACCTTTTCTCCCCGCTACTCCACTCCACTCCACTCCACTCCACTCCACTCACTCACTCACACACTCGCACTGATAAGGCGGGGAGCGTCCCGTCCGCCTGAATGGAGGTGTAAGGCTCCGTCCTGCATCAATCCCCCAGATACACACGGCACTGACATTTATTAATATGTCCTGAAGGTCGTTAAGCTGCGTGTCCCGGCGGGGGCCCGGGGGCGGGGGGCCAGGGGCGGGGGGCCGGGGGCGGGGGGCCCGCGGCGGGAGCCACTCCGGGGTGAAGTGGACCGGCCCGGCTGGACTCATTCACCACCGCTCACCATTCACTCGCCTCCCGCGGGGCCGTACGAGACGAGACGAGACGACGCGCTTTTGTCAACGTATGGCAGGAAGTCATTCAGCGAAAAAGAGATTCGCGCCACCTAGCAGGTGTCTCGTCCAATTTTATCCTTTCTATATTTTTTATTGTTACCCGGGAAGAAAAAAAATACCTACTTCTCTGTAGCGCGGCCCGGCCCGGGCGAGTGTGTGCAGCAGTAGCAGAGTTACAAATAGCGCTATGCACTCGCCAGCCGGCTCGGCTGCCTTGATGGAGTCACGGAATAGGTTCATCATCTTGACCTGACCTGACCTGTGCTATTGTTGTATTGAACGCCGCCCCTCTTTTTCGTCCGTTCATCTCGCGGTCTGGCCGTACACACTCACACACACATTCACACTTCGCGCGCCCGACGGGCCGGGACGGGCCGCGTCATTAAGCAAATCAGCCGTAGTGAATACGACCGTATAAGCGATCGTAAAACCCGCTGCTCTTCATATAAGAGGCCGCGGATCGGCCATCCCGGATTCGAAATGCGTCATTTTGTAATCGGAACGAGCGTCTCGCAGGCGAGGCGGGGCGGCGCGTGTTGTCAAACGGAGCAGACGGACCCGGCTCGACACGACACTCTTCAACCCCCGTGAGGAGACCACAACGGGCCATTCTGGGGCCTCATCATCGAACAGCCGGGCGGGGTGCGTGTGCCCCGCCCCGCCCCACCCCGCCCCACCCCGCCCCACCCCGCCCCACCCCGCCCCACCCCGCCCCGCCCCACCCCGCCCGAGGGCCAGGCCCGGACGGCCGAGGCCCCCCCGCGAACACCGCGCTTTTTGCTCCGACCATAAATGGCCACTTCTCGAAAATAGATACGGCTAAAATAACCATGATAAAGTTTGAGCTGCGATAAATAACCCCGCCGTCGGGTCGAGAAGAAAGCAGGGCGGCCCCGCGCGTTGTAAAGATTGTGCGTGAGTGTGTGTGTGTGTGTGTGCGCGCGCGTGTGTGTCGCGGAGTGGATTAATGTAAAGTGGCTATAAAAGGGAGGCGAATGACTTTCAGGTAAGTCTTCCTCACAATGGCGCGACTCGCACAAACCATTCACGGATTTTAATAATCTCATATGTGGACCGCACGGCGATACGCTAAGGGGTGGGGTGGGGCCGGTGTGATGTGAATCGCATTGATGCTCACTCGGCCGTGGGGGTCTGCCCGGGCGGGGCGGGGCGGGGTTAGGACGCCCTGAGCGACGACAAGCTGTCTGACGCGCGGAGCCTTCCAAGGCTCCCTACAAGAGAGCACCCAGAGCGGCCAAGAGGCTGCCTGCCTACGGGGCGCGCCGCGGCCTCCCTCGCAAAGCGGACCGCCCCGCCCGGCCCGGAATTTTTCGACGTTCCCACTCGATACCTTACTGCACAGGTATATTTTCTGTTTCAAATAGAAGTTGTGTCCCCATGCGGGTCGGTGCCGACTCACGCCCGGGCCGCCGCGATGCGACGCGCATGCGCGGGGCGTGCACGAGTGAGGTGCATCCTGAGGTGCACGCCCCCGCCCCTGCCCCGGCCGCGGCCCGAGGCGCACAACAAGAAGGCCCTGCTGCACCCGGCTCGGCTCAAGGGTTAGCCCGTGCTGGGCTGGGCACTTCTGGGAAAGCAGGCGACACATATGGCGCACGGCACGGCGCGCCCCCGACGAGCCCCAGCCCCAGGTGCGATGCGGTCCCGCCCCGCCCCGCCCTGCCCTTTATCCTGCGATGAAGTCTCTCTTTTCCTCTGCTCTCCTCTCCTGAGGGACGCGCGAGCGCAGAACAGCCCTCTGGGGGTGATGGGGGTGTTCTTGTCTTCTTGAGCGGCGGGCGTGCTGGGCCCCGGAGGCCCCGGACGACCCGGAGGACCCCCTCCTGCCGACAAATGATACGGCCCCGGAGGAGGCGGAGGCCTATAGGCGGAGGCGCGGCGCGCTCTCGCGAGAGGTGTGTGCAAAAACACGTCTAGTCCCTTCCTTTCTCGGGAGAGTTTCTTGGATGGAACACACAGGCTCGCGCGCGCCTGAGCGCACACACACACACACGCACACGTGCACCACTGCGGGCGCAAATAATGAGCCGATGCGCGCACGCACAGCTGCTTAGGTGTCGCGGCGTGTGTGATATATGGACTTGTCATCATCCAGCTCTCTCTCTCTCTCTCTCTCTCTCTCTCTCTCTCTCTCTCTCTCTCTCTCTCTCTCTCTCTCTCTCGCTCGCTCGCTCGCTCGCTCGCTCGCTCGCTCTCCGCCGAGTAGGGAGCGCAGAGAGGAGAGTGCGTGGAGCGTGTATGCAGCCACTGGGGAGGAAATGATGGTCACACTGCGACCTCCCCGACGTGCCCCTTGCGCCGCTCCGCGCCGCGCTCGAGGGGCTCAGGCTCGTGTAAGGCACCGCACAGTGCGGCACGGCCTATGCATAGGGCCTTTACCTCTCAGGTGACCGACCCGGCTGCTGCCGTACAAAAACCCCACCCGCCCCGTCCCGTCGCTCAAAGGGGGAAAATTTGACGTTTATGATGAAGTCATCTCCATTAAGTGTTGTCAGTCGCCCGGGCGACGTCTCGCGTCTCTTGGACTGACGTCGGCGGGAGTCGGCCGAGGAGCGACGCTGAATGGGTCCTCCTGGCTTCTGTTGGCCGTGTCAGTGACACAATTACGGGCATTAATATCGCCTGTGGGGCTGTGCGGTTGATGGGGTCGGAGGTTTTGTCCATTCAGCATTCCTGCTCTTCCCTCACTTTTCCTCGCACCCCGTCTCTTCTGAAGGGGCCGATATGACGTCTGGAGCAAGATAAGAAATGAGGCTGGGTATTATGTCGTTGGTACGCCCTTGTGTGTGCAGGTGCGAGTAATCTGGCACGGTCCGCGACGGCCTATACACATGTCTGTATTAAGCAAAACGTTATCGTTGTTTGTCAGTTTTCAATAACCTTTCGTTTTTAAATATTTTTAATTTCTAGCCTTTTTATTTTGCATCCGGTTGCCTTGCCTTTTAGCTGGTGTAAGTTGGCGTTCTGTGCTTCACTCCTATCGAAATGTCAATTTATATCACACTTTTACAAGATCACCTCCAATTTTTTGTTCTCCCTTACGAATCCCTCGCGATGAATGGCCCCGGTTGTATGATGTGTGCCCTATTCATTCACCCGGCCGGTCTCTTCTCCCCTCCCCTCGCCCTCTTGCGCAATTTTTACACCGATGACAAGTAGCAGTGTTCCCCGAATTGGTCCCGCATCACGACGCCTGCTCTACCAGCGCTGCACCAGGCTGTCCTGTCTGCCTCTCAGTCTGGCTCGCTTTGGAGGGGAGCACATTAGTATGCCATGCGCAGGGTAAAGGGAAAAAAACTAGACAATTTAAGCATTTTTTATTTTTTTTTGCAAGGCAGTGCAGTGGATAGTATAGGTTTGGCCTCACCTAAAAATGTCGTAAGTAGTGTAGCCAGTTTATATAAATTTTCAATCATAACTGTGCGTACCTGCCCTGATTCTCAAGAGTCCACAACACTTGTTGTCATAATAAAAATGTTCGCAGAAGTGGAAACATTACCAGAAAAGTCTCGTCATCGTACAACCCCCTGCGGGAGCGGCCGCGTGCCTGGGATGATATGTTGGCTCGCATGTTGCACAGTGGCTCCTCGGGGCTCTGCTCGGCGGGGGCAGGTCAGGTCGGTGAACAAGTGTGAATGAGAGCACGCAGCTTCGAATGAATGAACCGCGCTGAATGAATGAATGGACTCGATCCGCTCGAGAAAAAGAATTATTAGAGGGCGATGGACTCTCTTCCATCATATTCTTTCCCCCCGGGGCCGGGCCGGGCCGGGCTCGCCCACCGCTCTCCTTTTCACATTTGGAGGATGTTCTCGAAACTCGAGTTTTTGCCAAAAGTGAAGCACTCTCAACAACACAAAAGTTTGGCGCGAGAAAGGCGAGGCGGAGGCTACGCTTTGTGCCTGCGGGGACCGCGTCCCCGCAAAACTACAAACATTGTGGCCTTTCGCGTGGCCCCCGTGGCCCCCCGCCGCCCCGGCGGGCCCCCTCGGGGCTCCGTGGGGGGCTGAGAGGTGCCCCCAGGGCAGCGCGCTCATGCTCGCAGGGGGGCCAGCGGATTACCCGGAAAATAATTGTTATTACATATAACGAAAATAAGGAAGTGGGGCAAGGCGAGCGCGCAGTCTTACCCGATATAATAAACTTCTGGAAATTCCCCTGGTACTGTGTCCGCGGTGTGCTCTGGGCCCGCGGGCCACACCTGTGGCTCTGCCGTTCGACCTGTGTGCCCGTGCCCTGCCCACCTCGACTCCATTCTCCGCCTCTTCTTATTTCTCCTCTCTCCTCTCCCTCTCCCCGTTCTTGATTCGCATTATTTGCCGTTCCTCTCTCAGTTCCTCTCGCCCCGCCCCGGCCCGCCCCGCCTCTTCCACTCCAGCCGCATCCCAAGCGCGCCCCTCTCTTCTCCGTCCTGCTCTTCGCCCCTCTCCTTTCCCTTCTCCTATACCCACTCTCACCCCCCCCCCTCTCTCTCTCTCTCTCCCCCTCTCCTTTCCTTTTTTCTGCTCTGCCCGCGGTAGTCGGCAAACGGAGTCCCCCAGTCCCCCAGGTGCCCCATTGTCTCCCCTCGCTTACAATAATACGGCATTTAGTGACCGGGGCGGCGTGCCGTAGCCGGGGGCCCGGGCGGGGCGGGGCGGGGCGGGGCGGGGCGGGGCGATATAGCGTCCTCATGGGCCCAGGGCCGCCGCGCCGCTTCCACCTGACACTGCCTGAAGCAGATTGGGGGTGCCCTCCTTATTGCCATCCTCACTGCCGCCCTGGCCTCGGCCCTGCGCCGTGCTCCCCCATGACCCCCCTGCCCTGCCACCTCCCTGCCTCGCCTCAGCGGCGTGCGGGGCCAAAGTGTCTAGTAGCAGCACAAGTTCCCCGGGCCGGGCGGGCCGAGCGGGCGCACTATACAGACGCCATCTTGCTGCGTGTTATGGCCTCCCTCCGACGCCGAGCGCGCCCCGCCCCGCCCCGCCCCCTCCCCTCCCCGCTGGCTGTCGGTGCGGGTAATATTGGAGTAATAGTCAGTAATAGAGAAGGGCGCCCCGCCCCGCCCCGCGCCACGCTGCGCCACGCCACGCCGCGCTAACAGTATAATGGCCAACCCCCGCGGAGGAAATTGAGAAAGTCGCTCCCTGGGGAGAGAGATGCGCAGTCGAGCACACTCTCTTTATTTCGCCCTTCCTCTCTCACGCTCTCTCTCTCTCGCTCTCGCCCTCTCCCTCTCTCTATCTCACGCAGCCACCCCTCGCGGCGGCGCGCGCGCGCGCACACTCGTCCCCTGCGGTGTGAGTGTGCAGTGATTTCAGAGCATATTGTGCTGAGGGGTGGGGGCGGGGGTGGGGCCCCGCTGCTACTGGTGACACCAAACCTCTCTTTATTGGCTCAGGCTGAGGAGGGTGAGGGCGCCCGCCTATTTTTCCCTTCTTTACTTTTTGTAAGTACGGACAACTTTACTTTTTGCGACATCTACGCGACTTTCTGCGCGGTAAGACAGAAGTACCTGTATGCAAGACACCTCTGTCAGATAAGCTTATTGCCTTCGTTTTTCTTTGGTAAAGTATTACTCGAGTCCTATTCATAAAATAAAATGCGATAAAACCTTTGAAAAATGTACTCGCACAAACTTAAAGTAAGTCGTGTAAGTGGGTGTGCGCCTTCCGGTTCCGCACAGTGCTGTCCGCTATCGGGGCTGGGGGTGGGGGCAGGGGGTGGGGGCAGCCTAGCACCTTCTTCGCCACTTCTCGTATCGTCTCGTCTCGTTTGTTGCTGTCAGCTCTCCTCCCCTCTCCTCTCCTCCCCTCTCCTCTCCTCTCCTCTCCTCTCCTCTCCTCTCCTCCCCTCTCCTCTCCTCTCCTCTCCTCTCCTCTCCTCTCCTCTCCTCTCCTCCCCCATACCCCTCCGCCGCTGCCACACCACCCCATTTTCCCCCTCTCGCCGCGCTCGCTGCTGCCAGTCCAGCGCACAAAGCCGTTTTCTTATCAGAAAATGACTCATTTCAACTGGGTGACAGACAACGGGAAATTGGAATAAGAAAATTTCGGGCGTAAATGAAAGATAGGTTTAATACGCGCAGGCGAAGAGGGAGCGTGGCCGCGGCGGAGGGGCCGCGGAGTAGAGAGGTGGCGGACAAGTACGAGGCGCGAGGATGTGTGCGTGTGTGTGTGTGTGTGTGTGTGTATTTCGCAATGTATTCCTGAAGCCTGGGTCGTACGCAGTAGTTATCATCCTTTTCAACGGGCTTGCGTGCCGCATGTGTGTGTGTGAGTGTGTTTGTGTGTGCGGACGGAGGGATACAGCGAGTGAGAGAGACGAGAAATAAAGTGATGGGGCGGGGCGGGGCGGAGCGGGGCGGGGGCTTGGGGGAGGAGACATAAACTGATAAGACGCCACGCGACACGCTGAATAGAATATCAACCTCAGCTTATGGTGATGGCAGGGCGGGGGTGGAGGCGGAAGGGGGTTGTTTAGAGGAGGGGCTGGGGGCGGGGCGGGGCGGGGCGGGGCGAGCAAGACGAGGCGGGGCAATACAGAAATCACGCTGTCAGTGATGTCATAGGTTGGGAAGGCGCCCGCACCGCGTGTGCTATCGCTCCCCGCCCCGCCCCCCGTGATACGACGAATATTGCAGAGACAAATTCAGGAAGTGCGCGCCGAGGGGCCTGGTGTTGGTGTGTGGGTGCATGTGTGTGTGTGTGAGTGTGAGTGCGCCAGGAAGCACACAGCAGCCAGTGTGCTCTTACAGCACAGACCTCAGTACCCCCTTCCCCCGGCCCGCCCCGCCCCGCCCCGCCCCTCATGGAGCCCTACTCGGTGCCGCCCCGCCCCGCCCCGCCCCGCGCCGCGCGCGCTATCTCGCGGCACCATCTTTTATAGGTGCCAGATATTCTGCAGCATCACAGACGTACACCGCAGTGCACCCCGCTTCGAAGGTTCGCCGAGTTTTCTTACCGGAAGATGACATTTTTCCCTGAGATTTTTTTTTTTCGGCGCTGTAAAATATTTTTAGGAATTTTTGACCAGAGGTAGAGTTTACCCTGGGATTTTTTTTAACGGGGGGGGGGGGGGGCTGATTTATTACGTTAATCGAAGCGGGGTGAAATGCGAGTAGCGCGCTCCAGCCTCCATGCTGCTCCTGCTCCTCCCGCCCGGCCCGGCCTTGTCTCTGTCGCGGCCAGTGCTCCATTAGGAACGAGAGGTTTCCGGGGCGCGGGGCGGCGCGGGGCGGCGCGGGGCGGCGCCGGCCGGGGCCGGAAGCTGGTATAGGTGTGGGGAAGGCAGGCCACCCCGCCCCAGTGGCTCGCTTGATTTCACTCGGCGAGGCGTTCTATTCCGCCCCGCCCCGCCCCGCCCGCTAGGGGTGCTCCACCGCGCCACCCCGCAGCGGGCCGCATCCGGGGCCGTAGAGGAGAGGAGAGGAGAGGAGAGGAGAGGAGAGGAGAGGAGAGGAGAGGAGAGGAGAGGAGAGGAGAGGGGACATCAGATTGGGTGGACACTCAGACTCGGACACACGAACCCCGCTGGCGCCCGCGCGGGGCAATTTCCTTACCCGCCCATCACCGCGCCGAGAGAAGGACGGAACGGGTGTGTGTGTGGGGGAGGGAGGGAGGGAGGGAAGCAATAAGGGAAGTCTGATAAAGTATATCGAGAAACGGTGCAAAAGTAAAATAGGGTGGACCTTTCTTTACACGCGGGGAAATGACACACATTTTCTAGCTTCGCGATACAAATAAGTACGAGTCGATCAGATTTGTGGGCGGTGTGTCCGCGTGTGTGTGTGTATCAAGCGAACGTTAGGCCCCATCACACCGCGTGCCGTGCCGCTTGTGAAACTCTTCATTGGTAATGCGGCGGAGCGGAGACCAAACCAATTACAGGGGAATCCTGTGACTTTACGCGACTGACGAACACGAACACCAAAACATTGGGGCAAAAGCAGCCGTGCGACTGGACTGGCCTGGACTGGACGGACTGCCGGCGGAGGCTCTTTAGTCAGTCAGCTGCTGGGCTGGGCCGGGCCGGGCTGGGCTGGCCGCGCAGTCAGGCTGGCCAACAAGTCGGCCGGCCTGTCGGACACACATCACGGTGTTGGCAGCCCTGCGACAGATGGCCGGGCCCACCGGCCGGGCCGGGCCGGGCCGCGGCGCGGCGTGGTCACCCAATTAACCAATCAGCGAGTGGCGTCCAATTACTGCCAGCCAATAGCGGCGATGCGGCGGCGGCGGGTGTCCAAAGTCAGTAGGCAGCGGAGGAGCTCGGTGACGGACCGTCGCGTCCGAATGACGGGTCACCTTCCTTTGTCGCGCACCTAGCACTGCCTGCAGCGAGGGGAGAGAGAGAGAGTGAGTAAAAGAGTTTCGAACGCCGCTGCCCTTGACGGGCGCTGCGCAGAGGGGCGGCTCCATTTGTCGCATTCCGTACAAAATATCATGATTTGTCAAATTGTTTTCGCGGTATGACGGCGTGACGGTGGTTTGTGCGGTCCGTTT
Source organism: Frankliniella intonsa (assembly GCA_033675135.1). NCBI lineage: Eukaryota > Metazoa > Arthropoda > Insecta > Thysanoptera > Thripidae > Frankliniella > Frankliniella intonsa. The sequence goes on along the minus strand of CM066245.1, from coordinate 6,558,969 downwards.
TACTCACTGCGCCGGCGTCGTCAGTGGCACTCGCAGTTTTCGCGAGACAAAAAAAAAAAAAAAAATAATGAAAGCATTTTGATGTAAAGTGTGTAAATGTCGCACACTGTGTTGCACTATGTAGAGAAAAATGTACGAATGAATGTTCACATACCTACAAATGCGTGATGACATTCACACTCTTAGGTTTCCTAGAGTGCGTCAGTGTTCACGGCGGTGTCATGACAGAACAACAACATCGTTCTCAATAGCTTTTGTTCCTCGGGGCGGGGCGGGGCGGGGCGGGGCGGGGCGGGGCCGCTAAGGGAGTGGTCGGGAGTGCGTGGGCCACGGCCGGGCCGGCGCGGCGCTCGGGCCGGGGCCGCGGCGATACGTACAACACTTCGGAAGGATAATTAGTGATTAATTAATTAATTAGGAATGGAAAGTAGGCAGCGGCAGCGTGGGCCGGGAGGACGGCCGCGCATGCCAATAACGTGAACGCGGAGTAATTATTCGACTAGAGAAAAAAGGACGGCGGAGCTCGGCAAAAAAAAAAAAAAAAATCCTTGGCGGAGTGAGCGCCTGGTGGCGGGCCGGGGCCGGGGCCGGGGCCGGGGCCTGTCCATCATTAGAATGGACTGCGCCTTCGTGTGCCTTCCGTACCCCGCGCACGCCCCGCGCCCCGCCCGCACCGCGCCGCGCAAAACCCGTAAATAAAGCGTCCTTTTTCACATCATTTCCGGTTGCTCCCTTTCCGTTCCGCACCCCTCCCTCCCTCCCTCCCTCCCGCTGGACTAACTGCCCCTGGCGGGTCTGGTCTACGTGAATGGCAAATGACCAGAGAGGCATTCTCGTGAAACAATAACCGCGTGCGCAGGCGCAGCGCTGCAGCGCTGGCGAAGCGCAGGCCATCTTTAACAAGGAATGCATTTTTCAAGGCTTCGAAACGCGCGCGCGCTGGGAAAATGTGATGCGCGTAGCGTACCGCGAGAGTTTGCGCTCGTGACCAGCGCGCGGGGCGGGGCGGGGCGGGGCGGGGCGGGGAGGCGAATGTAGTGCTGCAAACGGACTATGCGGTCCGCGACAGGGCAGGAGGTAGGCCGCCCGAACACTGCGCTGTACGGCGGGCGTGCCTACCTCCCAGGCGGGCTGCTCCGCTCCGCGCCCGGCCCGGCCCTGCCCGCGAGTTGTTCGCGGGACTTTGGCGCGTAACGACCTGACCTATAATGCGTCGTCCTGGCGGGCCGGGCCGGGCCGGGCCGAGCCGGGCCGAGCCGGGCCTCGTGCTCCGGGTGGCATCGTCAATGCCGACGTAATTGAGGAGCTCGACGTCGTTGTCGCTTGTCGCTCGCTGCCAAAGCGCGCGCCTTTCTTCTGCCTTTGGCTGATATATTTTTTATTTCTTCTGGTCAGCGGCTACCCAGGAAACGCAGACGACGTTTTGTCAAAGCCAGTGCTGTTGGAAATGGGACAAAGGGTAGGACGCATCACGCGGCGCTGTTAAATATGGGAAAGTGCAGATGTTCAAGTGCTTTAGCCGCTCTGCGCTAGTTCGCCCGGGAGCAGCGGGTAGAGGCATTAGCGGCCGCTTCAACAGCAGTAGCAGCCGCTGTTAGAGGTCTGTGCCAAGTGATGCGCCTGGGATTGACAGGTTTTTCTTTTTTTCTTCTAACAAGCCGGCCGACATGTTGGTCGCTTCGGTCGGAGCGGCGAGATACCCCTGCCCCGCCACGCCACGCCACGCCTTTCGCTTCTTGCGTCTGCGCAGCAGCATCAAAAACAATTGTTTGGTGAAAAACTGGCAAGCAGCAGAAAAAGAACGAATTAAAAAAAAAACATATATTAAAGTGGTAGAAGCGGTCGGAGGGGAGGTAAAAAAACTTTTTTTACACGCCACATTAAAATCCTCGGCCGGACGCATGCGTTTAGGTCTCCATGTGAGTAACACTTGACCGACGAAGCTTGTCCGTTAGTGTCTCTCATGATTTTCTTGACCGCAGCCAACACTTTGCTCGTCGTATTCCTTCTCCTATGAGGACAAGACAGTCTCGCCACGTGCTCTTGCTCGCGGTGGGGGCGGGGCGGGGCGCGGGGCCGGGTCGCGCGCGGGGGTGGTGTGAGGGTGCTGCTATGGCGCCCCGCCCGCGCCGCCCGCGCCCTCGACCGGAACTCGAAATGAAGATGTAGGTACACGATGAGGGAGTCACTTGAGGTAACGGCGCGGGGCACTTATACCCTGCGCCCGCCCGCCCCGCGCACCACATGCCGCGCATGCCGGGCAATAAGCATGCGATATGACGCGCTCTACGACGTCTCGTTACGCGCCGCCCCAAATCATTCCTCTTGCAGCTATTTCATAATTGGTGATCCAATTACATCGCACAGGTCTCTCCCAATTCGTGGCATCCGTGGAATCCCCTCGCCCTCCACCACAACCCTCTCCAGCGCGTCTTTGTGTCGGGACGGGACGGGACGGGCCAGGTGGTGCGTCTCCCGGGGAGGGACACCGAGCACCGGCCGACCTGCCTGCTCTGGAGGAAGCGCCGGCTAAACTAATTCTCGACTAAAACTACCGAAACAATAATTGCCTGGTTGTGGACACCGGGGCTGTGAAATCTCGTGCCGGCATCTTCGCCTTCGCCTGTGATGTGTTTTACGACAGGGGGGAGGGGCAGGGCAACGCAGTCGTCTGGAAATCAGAGTCCGGCCCGGCCCGGGTCCTAACTGCCGTCCCGTCCCGTCCCAACCGACCGACCGACCGCCCCGTTCGAATTAGGACGGGAGGTTCATTCAATCACCCGCGCAGGTATTAAAAGTGGAATGGATCCCCCTCCTCTATCCTGTTCTCACCACAATCCTTTAACTCGTCGTTTGATCTCACATGCTTTGACTTCCGATTGTCTATCGGTCTCTTCCAATAATTTGTTGGTTATTATTTTTTGTTTTTATTTTTCGGCTTCTTGAAGGTCCCCTTTCCCTCCAGTTATGGACGCAGACGCTCTGCCGCGCTGCTTTCTTTATCTGCGTGTCTTTTCTCCATAACAGCTTTTCCATTCCGCCATTGCCTCATTGTTAGCAATTTCCTCATTGTTCTTCTAACAGTTTTTCTTCTTTTTAACTCTCTCTTCTCCTTTTTATCCCCGTCGTCCGCCGAATACCGCAAGGCCTAATGGTGCATGTCCTCCTGGTCTTTTTTCTGGTCTCTCTCTCTCTCTCTCTCTCTCTCTCTCTCTCTCTCTCTCTCTCTCTCTCTCTCTCGCTCGCACTCGCTCGCGTCCTCTCTCTCTCTCCCCCTCCGTGACCAGCAGCAGCCGCGCCGCGCGCCGACGGTCTCCGAACCAATCGAATCCTTATATCGGCAATGATACATTGGGAATCGCTCGTAAATGCCTACACCATTCCACTCGCCCTGCCGATGTCATTTCTGGACTTCTCCGGACGCGGCAACGCGCCGCTGGAACTGTCCGGGCAGTCTCCCTCCAATAACACGAATATACTAAAGAACGCTGCCTGCAGTTTAACATCAAAATACTCCAAAAATCACGACGATAAAATGACACCAAAAGGAGAAAAAAAGGGGTTAAAAAAGTGGGAACAAAGAGGGAACAAAGAGGCAAGAGGCAGGCAGTCTGTCCGGCCAAGTTCTCTCCGTAGTAATTATTTCACGTTAGAACCGCCCGGCCTGGCCAGCCCTGCTCAGCCAGGCCACACGCCCTTATACGCAGCGCCGGGCCGTTAAAATAGATGTCGCCGTCCTGGCCGGGCCGGGGCTGCGGCGGGGCCTCTGCCCCACTCCTTTACAACTAACTGTTAAACTCGATTGAAGAAGAAAATGGCGGGCATTTCGAGTATCTGCACGCAATAAACGACCGCGCGGCGCGCAGCCGGGGCTCGTGTCGGGGGAGGGGGAGGGGGGGTGGGGTACTCGCGGCATTATTAGCTCCGCGCTGTGTGCCGACGCCATGCCGACGCCATGCCGACGCTCGCCGCGACGCCATTTCTGGAGCCTCCAGCAGCCGGGCTGGCCGGGCCGGAGCTGCCGCCGCTCCGCTCCGCGCCGTGTTTCTCTGGGGATCAAATACCGGCGCGTATTAGGCCGCACGCGCGACACACTTTGCTCCATTTCGGATTAGAGGAATCTCATTTAACTGACCGAGTGCGGCATGACCACTTGGTGGTCACGCTCCCGTGTTAAAAGCGCAGGGAGAAGACGCTAACGCCCCGAACTGTATTAAGGCACTTAAAGGCGTTTATTTTGTTGTGTGCGGATTTTATTTTTTGCCTATTTTCGCCTGTTGTCAGCGTCGGCGTTCGCGATGCCAACACTCGGGTCTGATCCCTGCTTTGAAGCCCACTACTAACTTTGTGAGGGAGTAGGAGGGGCGGCGGCACGTATAACGATTTTTGAAAATTGTGAAATGTTGCCTTTCGGCGGCACTCAAAGGGGGAGGACGCGTTGCGCCACGCCTTCGACCCCTTCAGGCTAAGCGGTAGGATGACACAAAATAACGCACACACACACGCACACGCTCACGAATGTCCCTTTGAGATGGAGATTAGTCGTAGGTCTAGCTCTGCGCGGCTCGCAGTGTATGGGTGCGTGGTGTTCAGGTTCAGGGAGGGGGTCACAAATTTAGTCGGTATGTAGTAGGCGTGGAGCACGGGGTGGGGCCCCGCGGGAGCGCAGAGAGGGCCGGGCCGGGCCAGGCCGAGCCTCCCGCCGTGCCGAATGTCATCACAGCCGCACGGGGTTGTCGTCACTATATACAAATTTAGAGTTTACAGAAAAAAAGGTATACCCCGAGCGTGTTTTTTTTTTTTTTTTTTTGTAGCTATATTGTACTTCATTCACTCGCATGGGAGGATTGGTTACGGCGCGGTAGGCAAACCCGGCTCACATGCGGTCCGGATGTAACTTTACGAAAGTGTACAAGGTTTTTTTTTCGGTCTGCGACCGGCCTGCATGGCGTTACTGAGAAGGAGTACCGCGAGGGCACACCGAGAAGTCGTCTGCTGCAAAAGAGTCAAACAACCCAAAGAGGGATCTTATCACGGCCCGGGCCGCGCGTACAAGCAGCCCCCACCACGCCTGCAAACTATACGAGAGGCAGGGGAAAAAAATAAACAGGAAAAGTAAGGAGGCATGATAAAACAAAACAAACAACGACAAAAAAAAACTGCGCGCCAAATTAATTGGACGCGAGCGAGCAGAGCTACCAACCCAGCAAGGGCCCCGACCAGACCAGGGACCAGGACTGAGCTGCTGAGTGCGTGTTAGATCGGAACACAATTACTGGAAGATAGCGGTGTGTTGGCAGCCCTGGCCGAGGTGGGCAGCCGGGAAAGGTGCAGCGGGGTGGCACCATTGCCTTTGCCGGCCCGGCCCTGCGCTGCGCGCCTCTGGCCTGGCCCGCGCCCCGCGCCCCGCGCCCGCGCGGCCCCTCTCCTCTGCCTGCCTGCTTTTCGCAGGAATTGGTCAATATCAGCATGCCTTCCAATTTGCTGGTCACCATCTGCCTCCCGGCCGGGAGGAGGCCGTGCGGGCCACGGGAGTCCAGTGCGCGCCGCGCCTGTGCCGTGCGCCAGGGCTGCCAGCCCAGGGCTGCTAAGCGCACCCAAGCCCTTTTATTACTTGGCACACGCGAGATGTTGGGAGGGAGGGAACCCGAAGCAAGGGTAGACAAGTATTTGCTACTTGTCTTGAGCTACCTCTACTTTTGGCGTGCTCAGGAGGGCAGTGGCAGTGAGCAGGGTTCTGCATGTAGCACGAGCAGTGTCACAGCTCCCAGTCTTGTCTGGGCGCGGCTCGCCCACCGCCGCCGCCGCCCCGCCGTGCAGCCGCAGCCGCAGCGGTCGAAAGCCTGCCTGCTGCGCTCAATTTGCATGCGTCCAGTGCCCCCTGCAATACACATTGCACTGGGCCCCGCCCCGAGCTCAGGGCGGCTTCGTTAACGTCTCTATCCGCGGGGGACATAGCCTGTAGCGCGGGCGGGGCCGGGCGGGCGGCGCTGCGCTCCATGCGTGAGAGTTACGATGAAGTGACGCCGGCATGGCATACATTGCTGGGTGCGGCTCCGGTGCGGCTCCGGTGCAGCTCCGGTGCAGCTCCGGTGCAGCTCCGCGTCCTGTCGGCGGGCAGACATGACTGGCCTGCCCGGCCCGGCCCGACAAGGCCCTGCTGACCACCGCCGCTGCACCCTACTCTTGCGCTGCGTCCTGGGCAGCAATAAGTACGAGGACGCACCGACGCGTCGCGGCGCAGCGCGCAGTGCGTGCCGTGCCGTCGCCGTGCTGGACGTGAGAGATGGAATGCGCAAACCCAAACCCGCCTTTGACTTTCTCCCCATCAATGGTCCCAGGGGCGGGGCGGGCGCTCCTGCCGCGCGCATATACGGAGAGCGTACACAGGGTGCGACACCTGTCGCCCATCCTCCTTGTCCAGCCGCTAGAAACAAATTGTATCAAAGGCACCGCCCCGCCCCGCCCCGCCCTGCCCTGCCCCGCCCCGCCCGGCTCTCTGCGCCCGGCGCGGCGGCGGCCGTAAGGGGCGGACGGACACAAAGGTCGTGACGACGCCGGAATATGAATAAAAATAGTGCTTTTGAATGGGTCGGCCTCCGACTGCAGCGACCCCTCGGGGCCACGCCCTGTCGCGCGTCTCACGGTGGCTAAGGGAGCACCTCCACCTCCTCTCTCTCTCTCTCTCTCTCTCTCTGGCTCTCTCTCGCTCCTCTCGCTCTCTCCTCCTCCCCCTCGCTTATACTTTTTCCTCAATGGGGGGAGTGGGACGCGCTCACAAAGCCCGGGCAGTTGATATCGCCACTTTAACTTTTATTCCCCAGAAAAAAAGGGAGGTGCCGCTTGGAATGAGGTGTGCGGCATGGCGCGGCGCGGCGGGCCGAGAGGGTATTGTGACCTAACTAAGTGTTGATTGCGCGGGAGAGCTGGGCGGGGCGGGGCGGGGCGGGGCGGGGCGGGGCGGGGCGGGGCGGGGCGGGCGGGGCGGTGGGGCGGGGCCGGGGGGTCAGGGCGCTGCGGTCGGTGTGGTCGGTCCAGATTCGGCACCTCTCCGACGACGCCCCCTCCTACGTGAAAGCAGTCAAGGGGAAGAATCAGAGCCCGAGTCCTTGTTTCCTTCCATGCAGATGCAGAAAAAGCCAATGTTGTACGAATTAAGAGTATAGATGTATAGTTTTTTCCTTATCGTTGCGTTGTATTTTTTTTTTTTTAATTATTTGTTTTTGAGAAAAATCTTGTAGTGATGATTCTCCGGGAGTATGCTTTTATCTGTTAAGCCTATTGAGCCACCACCGTCACCCTTTCCGTATACTGACATACACCTCTTTGATACTATGATTTCCACGTATGGTGATGATGAAGAAGGGTGACGCTGTCATCCAAAAGCTTGGAAAACTTTCCTGTCGTTTTCATCTGGCCGCTGGGCTCTGTTCTGCTCCCCGCGCATTCCTAGGGTTTGTGCTGGCACTTTTTAATGGCTGGACACCGGGCGGCTAGGGGTCCTTCTCAATGGGCAGCGAGTCCGACTGAATGGGAGGTGAGTTATGGACTCGATGACAGCCTAAACGCTCGAAATGCCTTCTTTTATGGCTGATGCGCTTTTGCTCAGCCAAATGCACGAATACGCCAGTCAGGTGGATCGGGTTCCAGATCCCCTCAGGTTCATTCACAAGGTTTTTTTTGGACGGTGGTTAATGAGAAACGTTTTACACACAAGTTCGATATCATCGACGGGGTTTTCTAAAAAACAAAAATTTTAAAAAGGTTTCGACATGGGCGGATGAGACGTCACGTGGAACTACGTGATAAGGGTTCCGTACAAAAATCTGAAAGCGCTCCGCGCCGCCGCACTGCGAGGTACATCGGCGGTCGGTTCTCGCTGTGGCCGGAGCGGAAAAACCTTTCCGATTCGTCATTCTTACATTTGCATGACATCTTTTACCCGACACTTCGTCGCTCGAGCTTCTGCCAAGGAGTTGGTTAAGTGCGAAAAATTGGGCGTGAAAACGTTCCCTTTGTGCCGCGTGCATGCTCTCCCTCCAGGCAGGCCGCCCCGCCCCGCCCCGCCCCGCCCCGCCCCGCGCGGCACCTGAGGCTGCACGGGGGAGGGGGCGGGTCCGGCAGGGTGCGGCGGGGCAGACGGCTCGTCGCCGCCCGGGCCGGCGTGGGAACACCCCTCCCCCTCCCCTATGACCGGGGACCCACCCTGCCCCGCCCCACCCCCACCCCACCCGCTGACCCCTTCGCAAGGCAAAGAGGGGTGCCCTTCCAGACAGGTGAACCCAACCACATTATCGATTTCTTGCGTAAATGCCAGTCAAGTCAAGCCTGAGTTATTCGGAGAATCGCCATATAGTATCGGTATTGTGACTGCATGCAGCCCTACTACTCCGTGCCGCCCATTCGCGTTCACATTCGCGCCGGGCCGGGCCGGGCCGGGCTGGCCCTTTGAGCGCGTGGGAGCCTGTAGTGTCGGCACTCTGCTCTGGCCCTGAGAGGGGCGTCCAGCGTCAGGCCCTTTGACCGCCGCCCTGCCCTGCCCTGCCCTGCCCTGCCCTGCCCTGCCCTGCCCTGCCCTGCCCTGCCCTGCCCTGCCCTGCCCTGCCCTGCCCTGCCCTGCCCTGCCCTGCCCTGCCCTGCCCTGCCCTGCCCTGCCTGCCCTGCCCTGCTGCCCTGCCCTGCCCTGCCCTGCCCTGTCCCTGCCCTGCCCTGTCTCTGCCCTGCCCTGCCCTGCCCTGCCCTGCCCTGCCCTGCCCTGCCCCTCTGCCCTGTCTCTGCCCTGCCCAGTGCCCTGCCCAGTGCCCTGCCCTGCCCTGCCCTGCCCTGCCCTGCCCTGCCCTGCCCTGCCCTGCCCGGCCCTGCCCTGCCCTGCCCTGCCCTGCCCTGCCCTGCCCTGCCCTGCCCTGCCCTGCCCTGCCCTGCCCTGCCCTGCCCTGCCCTGCCCTGCCCTGCCCCGCCGGTCGGATGGAGGAAAAATTACGTTCAACTGATGAATGTGCGGCTGCAGCGCGCGTATATTGTGTACTCGACGCGACAAAGGCATTTACTTTACCTCGCGCAAAGTTTAACGAAACGGTCGTTTCACCTCGCGCTCTCGCTCTCGCCTCCACTCTGCCCTTTTACCGCGCCATCAGCAGGCTCCCGACTAATTCCCCCCCCCCCCCTTCCCCCCGAGTTAAGCCCTCCTCCCTCCGCCTCGCCTCTCTCGCTCTCCCTCCTCTCTCTCTCCATCTTCCCTCACTTCATCTCCTCGCTTCATATCGCGCTCCCACCCCAACCCCTTTTTTCCGCCCACGGCCCTCCCCTCCCCTCCCGTCTCTTCCTTTCTCTCGCTCGCTCGCCCTTATCTTTCAGGGAGCAAAATTTCATCCAATTTTCGCTCGTAAAAGTAGAAGCTTGCCGGTTAATTGAGAGAGGCGACGACGGCGGTCCGGTGCGGAGGGGGTGGGGGTGGGGGTGGGATGGCGGAAATGAGTCCGCGGGGCGGGGCGGGGCGGGGCGGGGCGGGGCTGGGGTGCACGGGACGAAAGGGGTGAAAGGCGGGAGAAAGGGGCTGCGGGGGTCGGGCGTCGTGGAAGCGCGGCGGTAGAGATAGCGCGCCGCTCGCCGGCCCAGTATAAATGGCCAATGTGTTGCAAACCGCGGCGCGAGATTTACAGCCTCGGGGGCGTCCCACCGTGATTATACTCCAAGACTAGCAGAACGGGCGAGGCTGGGCGGGGCGGGGCGGGGCGGGGGCGGGCGGGGCGAGGAGCGGCCGAGCGGGGCCGCATCCCCGGTGACCCACTGGGGTGGGAAGGGCAGTTCTGCAGGAGAGGAGGCCGATCAAGAGATGCGACGGCCCCGGACCGGAACGAGGTATAGGGCCACCCAGAGGAGGAAGGTGGGGCGGGGCGGGGCGGGGCGGGGCCCTTGGCGGGGCATGTCGACGAACGAGGGGGTGATTGCCCTTGGCGTGGCCAGGCGGGGCGGGGCGGGGCGGGGCGTGGGCATCGCCGGAGGGCTGCGATAGCATCGCCAGGCGCGGGGCGGGGTGGGGCGGGACGGGGTGCGACCGCCACCGGACAGGCCGGGCCAGCTCCAGTGGGGTGTCCCTGCTGGCCTTCCCTCGCTCCCAACGGCCTCCCACACGGCCAGGGAAAGGGGCGGGAGATGGGGAGGGAAGACGGAACGAGAGAGAGAAGGGGAGGGTGAGAGGGGAAAGGCAGGCTGTGCGCGGCGCGGCGCGGAGCGGCGATGGCAGAAGCAGCGGGTGGACCCCAAAGAATGGCGGAGAGGAAATTGCTTTCCGATGGAGAAAAATGAGGCGCTCTAATCTTTCGGTCGGGCGCCGACGCCACCACTGCAACCCCCACTCTGCCGTCCCTGCCGGCGCCGCCGCCGCCGCTACCACCGCCGCGGCGGAGTGGGCGGCCTGGGGGGCGGTGGGGCTTAGCGCGAGCGGGGCGGGGCAGGGAAGGGAGAGGCGGGGCGGGCGGGGCGGGGAAGGGAGAGGCGGGGCGGGCGGGGCGGGCGGGGCGGTCCGACATCGCGGTTGAGGGCAGGAGCCGCTCGCTGCTCTGCTGGCTCTGCTCCCTCATCCCCAGCCTGTTTTATTGTCTCCCCTCTTCTCAGTGCAGGGCCGGGCCGGCCCGGGCCGGTCGGGCGCCTCCCGGATGGGATTTGGCACCAAGTTAGCGCTCCTCTTTACGACCCGCGGGGCGGGGCGGGGCGGGGCGCGGTGGGGCGGGGCGAGCTGGTTCCCTCCCCCTGCCCTGTCCCACCACCAGGATCAGCGGGCTGAGCTGTGAGCCTTTCATTTCGCGGCTGGCGCTGGCGCCCGCCCCGGCCAGCTCCGTGCCTCCGCGCTGGTGGTCGCTGGAGTGCTCCGGCTCCGGCTCCGGCCCGAGGCACGAACTCCGGTCATGACGGATTGAGGTGTCAACCAGGCGGCCTGTCCGCCCGCCCGCCCGCCCGTGCGTCCGCGGCCAGCAGCAGCGTCACCTTTCTCGATTAGTCACGTTTAACGTCGTCACCCTCGTGATCCCGCCCGTCACCATCAGTCACCCCCTCCTCGGCTCCGCCCGCCCGCCCGCGACAGGCGGGGGCTGCTGCCCGCCCCGCAGGCTGCCTGCCGCCCCATCCCCACCCCCTTCCAGGGCCATTTTATTGCCCAGTAGATGGAGGGGAATTTGCTCCAATTTCCAAGCCTCGGCCGTGTCGTCATCCACCTCCTCTCTACGCTTTTTGCCGACTGACCTCCACCTCCTTCTCCTCCAACTAGCCGACCACGTCCTTCCCCCTCCCCGGAATGGGCTTATGTTATGGAGTGCGCTGGGCGTAGCGCGGCCTGGCCTTGCCCATGGGCGCCATCTTGTCAGGCCAGCCGCGCCCCGCGGGCCCCGCCCCGCCCCGCGCAGCCCCGCGCCTCCGTGGTCGGCCGGGCCGGAGGCGAAGGGAAGCGACTCAATATAGAGCTCCGGCCCGGGGGGGAGGAGGGGGGTGATTGCAGAGGCGGAGCTGCGCGGGGCCGGCGAGCTTATCGGCGCCGAGCCCACCGTGGAATAATCGCAGGCGTCCCGACGGGCGGAGCGCCGCGGCGCCTCGAGAGGAGAGCGTGCTGCTGAATCCCTAAGCGCGCCGCGCACATTTTCGGCCACCTCGCACTCCATTTCCCTAGAGCTTAACGCATTTTCAAGTCAACTGAAACATATCATTGGGCAATCGGCTGTGGTGGATTCCCACATCGTCTCGGCTCGGCTCTGCCGGCGGCAGCGCGGGCCTAGGTAGTGTGGTGGTGGCGGCAGCGGCAGCCCTACCTACAGGGGCACCCGGGCCGGGGCGGGGAGGGAAGGCCCGCTCGGGCCCCTCCGCGGGGCACGGGGAGAGGGCAGGGGGAGGGGAGGGGGCAGGGCACTCCTCCCGCCGTGCTCCCGCCGCTCTCGCCCCATTGTGAGCAGGCGCCGCCATTATCCGTGTAAGCGCGCTCAACCACATGGCACCGAGATAAGCGGCAATCGTTTGTTGCCGCTAGAAGGCGCTGATGGTCGCCCCCTGCCTCCCTCCTCCTCCTCCTCCTCCTCTCCGCCTGTTTCTCCTCAAGTGCCTCTCCCCCTCCTCCGTGCGACGGCCTCCTTCCCCCACAGAGGACGTGTAGGAGTGGGCGAGTGGAAGAGAGCAGTATTATTCGCTCTGGATCGAAGGGAAAAATCGCAAACATCGAGAAGTTTGTCTGGTCTGGTACGATTGTATGTACCGGGTGTTTCTTTGAATGCGTAACAGTGTTGCGGGATTGCATACTCTCCAGTGCTGCAGGGGCCATGGCGCCTTAGGGTGAATGGGGTACACCGGTGCCTTGCACGCGGTATTCGCGGGCGCTGGTCGATGTTGGCGGGCGCTGGCGCTCCTCGCCGACAAGGCAGACACCATCACGTCGAGGGAGGAGAGGAGAGGAGAGGGCCCGATAGCGGAGTAAAGCGGGACAATGAGAGAGTGGGGTGGGGCGTAGAGGACCATAACGCCGGCGGGATGGGACGGGACGCGAAGAGGAGCCGAGCCGAGCCGAGCCGAGTGAAATGAAGCGCGCTGATGAAGAGAAAAGAGCGGAGCGGCCCGCGTCGCGTCTCTTTCTCCACTCTCCCCCGAAATTGAAACCGGAATGCGGCCAAGAACCGGCGCTCAATCGGAAAGGCAGGATAACGGCGAGTAAAAAGAAGGGGGGGCTTTTCGCGAGAGACCAAACTAGGCGCCATGCCCCTTAGGCCCATGTAGTCTCCGTCCGACTCCCGACTGCGACTATGCAAAACCTCAACCTACAATCGTGGATTTACTGGTGGAGTCGCTAGAGCTTTTGTCTACAGTTATAACATCAAAGACGAAATGTCAATGCCAAGTGCCATTTCGTGGTGTCTCGAACTCCTACTGTTCCGCGGGGCGAGTATCGGCCGTATCGGCATCCAAAAGTAGCGCGCGAGCCGCGTTAGGTGCACCCCTTCCTCCCCTCTGTCGGACCAGTGTCTGCATCACCCTCATCTGGGCTCCTTCCGAATCTCCCCACAGTCGCAGCGATGGGGGCGGTTGTCTGCTGTTTAACCCAGCTGACAGTGGTATTGTAAACAAAAACAATCCAAGCAAAGTGCGAGCAATTCGTTAAATTTGAGAATGGCTCATTTGCAGTACGTCGACGAGTTGGTTCGGGAGTATTTACTTTTTCGAGGTTTCAGCTCTACCCTAAAAACGTTTGACGCTGAACTGAAAGCCGATAAAGATAAAGGGTTTAGAGTAAGTTAACCTTATCTTACATTGTTATCGTCATGCAAAAAACTTGGACACTTGTTTTAATTGTACCCGAACTAATCCAGAAAACACACTATCATTTTTCTTTCTGCTTATTACTTGAATTTGATTTTAGGTTGATAAGCTAGTAGAGCAATTGACACAACACATATATGCCTACGATCTTGTAGCACTTAAAGAGCTGTGGGCTCATCTTGATCATAAAATCTTTGCTCGTCTGGAGCAGGAGTTTACACCAGGTAGGAATACCTAGCCTGTTTTTGCCTTGACTTTAGAATAGTGTATCAGATTGTATTAATGAATTCATTCTTCCAGCTGTTCGGAAGCTAGAAAATGCTGTGCTTAAGTTGTATGTTGTTAATACTGTGGTTAATGGTAAAACAGATAAATTAAATGAGTTTTTCTCTCGACTGGCGCCAGAACTACAAGGGCAAGGAGAATGGAAAGACTGGTTTTGTATGTCATTTTATCATTCAATTCTGACTTGATGAGACTTGTCCTCTTATCTTACTTATTTTGATTTGTAATTATTTATTTTAGTGATTCCTTTCTTGAAAAATCCAGAGGAAAGCCCAACTTTTGCTGTCCATTTCACAAGACAGTGGCAAGATACTCTGCTCGTGTCATTACACAATTTCTTAGCCACAATTTTTCAGGTGAAGCACTTTTCATTACTTCTTAATTCATGTTGTTGATTCTGTATTCCCATGGTTCTTTTCTTTTTTGTGTGTCAGGTCATGCCTCTTCCAACATTAGCCAGCTTAGAGCAAGATGCAGCACGAGTCAAACGCTTGCAAGAAGAAAATGAATCATTGCGTCACAAATTAGCAGCTCTCATGGAATTACCAAATGCTTCAACTGTGCTATCATGTCTCAATAATTCTGGATCTCAAAACTCTGGTCCTTCAGGTGTGACTATTGGCATCTCAAGTGGTCCTGTTCCTCAGGGTCTGTCTGTACAGGATATTCTACCCCCTGAAGTACCACAACCTTTAGATCTGATGGATGATTTTTATGTCATTGTTCCGTAAGTATAATCTTACGGTGGACAGGGAAAGCAATACCATTTTCATAACACTTTTAATTAAGTCATATTATTTTTGGGGCATATTTTTCCCCCTTAATTTTTTTTTGTGTCCTCTCTTTAGTGAAGGATTAGGATCCCAACCTTCTTCATCAGATAGTCAAGTCAAAACCTTGAAAAGTTTAATCAGGAATATTGGAGGTCTCCCCAGTAGTCCCATCATGGGCCGCAAGCCTACACCAGCAGCATCCCAGTCCACACTTCTATCGCACTCCAGTAAGACGTTTAAAGCAGTACTTTTACTTACAATTGACTGAATTTGCAGCTGCTTTTTTATCATGTTAATTTTTTAAAACAATCTTTCAGGCAGTGGAAAATCCAAAATAGTGTCATCAACGTCAATAGAGTCACAGCACAAGAGATCAAGCAGTAAGCAAAGGATTGGTCCAGGAAGAAACTCCCCTAATGTTGGGTAAAGAGATTTCGATTTAGTCTTGTAAAATCTAGAGAGGAAACTTGATTTGGACTATGTTTAGTTTCAAGCACATATTTTTATAGATTATATTTTTACAGAATGGAGGCTTTGTCTGCATCTGTACGGCCATCTTTAAACATTCATGGATCTTCTGGTGCAAACAGAAGTATAACAGCTAATGCCACACAACCTCAGAGAGGAAGGGCACGAGATTTGTCCTCTGAAGGGAACAAAGCAGAACCTGTTAAAGTTGAGGCACACAAGGTGGAGGGAAATACTACATCAAGACAACCAGCTACACCACCAGCTGGGGCTTTTTTAATACTAAGCCAGGTTGGTAGCCTTAACCAACTCCTGATAAACATGTTAATGGCCTATCACTTCCTAACATATTGGTATTGTGTTGTTGGTCCCTTAATATTTTTTAACTGCAATTGTATTATTTATAGTAGTATATTGAGTCACAGAAAATTGTGATACTATAGATTGACACATGGGACCTAACATAATTATTATTGTTATTTTAGGAGCACTATTTGGAACATAAAGCTGCAACTAGCCACTGTCATTTTAATACATCAGGCACCATGGTAGCAAGTGCTGATGTTGATGGAATTATCAAGGTCTGGGATGCAGCACAGACTCTGAAGTAAGCCTTATTTGTTGCAATTTTTTCTTCTGTTTATTTTTGTTTTCCTCTCATATAACGTACAACTTGTGGTTTTTAGGACCGTAGCTTCATTCAGTACCAAATCTCGTTTATTGGCCTTGGATTGGATATCAAAAAATGAACGCTATTTTATGTCAGCAAGCAGTAATGGAATAGTAAGACTTTTAGACACACAGGATAGTCGCATATTGTGGGAAATGAATGGTGATATTAACTCTAACTTGAAAGGTTTGAGGTAATGAGGCTTCTACTTTCTTTCCCTCAGACAAATTTACTTCAAGATTTCCTTTCTGCTTCAAAACTAATATTGTATTTAAATAATTTCCAGGCTACAAAACCTTGCATGCAGTCCTATTGAGCCAGTTTTCTTATGTTCAGCCACTCCACCACAGGGTCAGGGGCGTTTATTATTGTTTGATATTAAAACTAAACAGCTACAGGTATGAGAGTTGTTTTCATCTAAGATTCAATGCTTCTAAAAAAAAATTCATTTTTACTTATTCAGTTCTGTTTTGTAAAATTCGTACAGAGGTCACTTAACTTAAATGGAATTCAAAATATAACAGCAAATTGTTTTGCATTTAACCATAATGGGCAGTTGGTGGCTGTAGGCTGCTCTGATGGGAGTGTACAAGTGTTTGACATTAGGAGAGGCTCATTCATTGACAGTTGGCCTGCCCATTCAGGACCTGCCCTTGCCCTACAGCTTACCCCTGATGATACAGCCTGTTACACTGCAGGAGCTGATAATAAGGTATGTAAAATTGCCTTTAAACTAAAACTTATAATACCATGTGCACATTTTAAATTTTTCCCCCTCTCTACTTTCTCTTAGCTATGTGGTAAAAGTATGACCCAAAGTGGCCAAGTCATTTGTGAGTCATTAATTCCAGAACTTGCATCATTGGTACAGCTCCCTAACAATGCATCTCTTCAGCCCTCGCAACTTTTTGCATTCCATCAATCAGGAACTCATGTTTTAGTGAGATGTGCAGGTGGCTCTGTTGTATGTCAGGTTAGGCCAAAGAGAACTATGAAATGTTTCTTGTCATCATATATAATGTTGGTTGTGTTCATTGTTTCATTCCAAATTTTTTTGCAATCTTTTCAAATTTTGTTTTTCAGGTTGGCTCTCAAATGGAACGTGTTCTTGAACTTTCCTCCCCTCGCAGTCCTACTGTAGCTATTGACTGGGCAAGTGCCAATCAGTGCAGTACTTGCCTGAATGCACATGCCAATGGAAATATTACTGTTTCAACCCTCCTTACACCCTGATCTCAAATGAGTACCTGAATCCAACTACAGTAAATATGCATGTCATTCTGATCTTTTTTTTTTTTTTTTAAATAATTATTTTTTCTGTTTATCTTTAATTTTTATTGCTTTCTTAATTGTAAAATGTTCCCATGATAAACTGTTTGACTTCTCATGGTCTCTGCATAGTAATTTCATATAGGTTACTTGACGCTGTAGTCTTTAAATCTAGAAATAGCATTAAGAGAAGGGCACATACCCTTTTCTTTCTTTTTATTTAAAACAAAAACATGTAGAATGGTAATTCAAAAGGAATTTTTTTCAAACATAAAGAATGTACTTATATGAAGCTGGATGATATTTTACTTCTTATGTCATTCAGCTTATTGTAAAGAGGTATTTTATTCATGAACAAAATGTGCAATATATTGTAGACTTACCTAGTTGAACCTATACTATTAGCATGGAG
The DNA here is from genome assembly GCA_033675135.1 of Frankliniella intonsa. Lineage (NCBI taxonomy): Eukaryota > Metazoa > Arthropoda > Insecta > Thysanoptera > Thripidae > Frankliniella > Frankliniella intonsa. The sequence continues at coordinate 6,541,802 of CM066245.1, read as the reverse complement.
AAAAAAATCTTCCTGCATACTAGTTAGCAAAAATGTTTTGTATTGGTAAGGTTGTTCTAAAACTTTAGGGACCAATATATTTTGTAAATATTTTGTGTATTCCAAAGATCTATGCAAAATCAATGTGACATAATAATATGGAGGCTATAAATGTTACAAATGTGATAGAAATGTGATAAAAATATGATGAAATTGTTGTTTCCTATACCCTGAAACAATTTTAATAATAATAATAATTACTTTAATCCTAGCAAGCAATTAGTTGGCTGGCAAGAGGTGGGCCTGTCCGAACCAATCCTGCTGACTGAGTTAACAGAGGAGAGGAATAGCGTCGAAGTGCTTCTCGAATCTCTGCTGGTGACAGAGGTAATCGTTCCAACTGTAATAAGAAAGAAATGCCACTAACAATGCTTCGCTATTTTAGGAATTGGCTCAGTAAATGGTATGATACGCAAAAGGTCTCATCGTACCCCTGATGATGCTCCGGAGCTAGTGGGAGGTCTTAAGGTGAGAGGCCTTAAGGGACCCCCTGGAACTGTTCCACACGAATCCTGCCGTACCAGTAGAGCAAAGTCAATAAGCATTGCTACTGTCTCCTTGGCTAAATATGCCAAAATATCAATTGCTGCGCTGGTCATCCGTGGAGGGGATGAAATAATAGGTTCTCCTATTAAACCTGGGCTTGCATCTATGGCAAGAGATAGCCACTCAAGAAAACGATGATGTGTTAACTTGCTGTTCACAAAAGCTGCCCTACGAGCATTACTAAACTCCATATATCTGTAAAACAGAATTATTGCAATAACTTCTCATTGATTAATTTTGATACCTTGGTTTAGGAAGTTATCAACACTTTAACTATGCTTACCCTGCAGGATCTAAACTTAAAGACGTACTATCTGCTCTCTGATTCCTTTTTTGTCTTATGGGGTCAGACATTGGGTTATTTAAGTTTTCTAAAAGTTCACCACTGACATCTATCTCTGTAAACATGTCTCTCAAACTTGATTGACGATTCCGTCTTGCAGAATCTAGTAGGTTTGTGACATCGCCCTCAGACTCATCTGTAGGTTCCACCAAGTCATTACCTGTCAGTGCTGAAAAATTAGTTTTCATTTCTTTTACAGCTGAAACAGATGCAACACAATTAAAAGCTTGTAAAAGATTTATGGCATTACATTCAATCCTATGTGTACTTACATAAGTAATTATACAGCCTACGAAGCTTATCTGGGTTTTTCCTCATCAGAAATATAATGTCCCTTGGGTTCACACTCTTTGAACCTCTTCGTGCTGCCTGTTCCTCTGCTCGCCATGCTATGCTCAACACTTGCTGCTGAACAATAGTGGCCATGAGTTTGACACTGGCTGGGAGAGGTCTTGCACAGTCTCCACATCCATGCATCATTAGTTGAATTTCTGCAGTGAGATAAAGCAAGTTGAATAAGACATAACAATTTTCTGAAAAGCTTCTGGTGAAAATTGACCATGACTGTTGTTGGTAAAGATAGTCAGTATATTAAAGTTCAATTTCTCAAGACTGACCGTGTAGATAAAGTTGCTCTGTATCCGACATTGATGGATTAAGAGAGAATTAATCAAGAACTTCCATAAAGAATTTCTGAAAACATATAGGGTAAATGTACGTGTTTTGTTGTTCTGAAATGACAACAGCAGCAGAGTACGGTTATTCGCCTTACAGGGAAGTGCGTAAAGCAGACAAGTTTGCTTAACATGAAAAATTTTACAGTACGCCTAGGTGTTGGTGTCAGTGTGGGGGTGGGATGTTATGGCACGATAACATTTTAGCAGAAAAAATACCGGTCAGCTGCTTACATGAAAAAGGTCATCTAATATTGTTTCATGGGTTCTGAATTCATATTAAATGCCTGTGTTTCATCTGAATGTGAACGCATCAATCATCTGTTTTTCCAAGTGTCGAGGAGAAATATCGCGTTACATAACCTCATACATTTGTAAATTTTGAGAACCTTGTAGGAAAATGAGTACCAAAAATCTTAATACGGCTGAAGATTATGAAGAATACCTAAAAGAACTAAGGATAACCTACAGCTTCGAGTGTTTTAAGGAAGACAACGCGGAAGGTGGGCTTATTATTTGCATTTTCTTTAGATGACAAGTACCTGCTAATGCTCTTACTTAAAACAATGTTTCATTAAGATCCCCCTCCCCCCTCTCCAGCATGTCATTTGCTTGGTGATTGGTTTTCCCAATTTAAACAGCCTAAACAAGCTATAGATCATTATAAGTATGCTTGTGAAAAGTTTAAATATCCTCGCAGCTGTTATAAGTATGGAGTGTCTTTACTTGATGGTGAAGATGTTGGAGCCGAAACAGATAAAAAGAAGGTTAGTCATTTGAGTCTACAGTCATGAGAAAATGCATCCTTTCTCTTGGTGCAGTAAGGTAATTACATTCTGGCTAAAATGAGATAAAAATTTAGGAAATACATTCTTTCACAGGCACTGCATTTCACCTCACTGGCTTGTGAGCTTGGAGAACCAGAGGGATGTTGGAGAAATGCTCAGATTTTGCAACTGGAGAGGAAATTTCCCGAGGTGAAAATTCACTGTCCTCAATATCCTTAGTCATTGATCAACTCCATTGTTTTTGTTATTATATTGGACTAAATTTATATTTTGTCAGGCTTTGAAGCAACATACAAATTACTGTAATATGAATCATTACTTCAGTCACAACTCATGCTATGATGCTGGCCTAATACTGAGAGCACCTCAAGATGTGTCATCAGTTCCTCAAGATTTCACCAAAGCTTTCCACTTCTTCAGCAAATCTTGTGATTTACTAAACTTTAAAGCATGTTATGAAGTGAGTGCTGCGTATGAGCTTGGAAGAGGTGTAAAAAAAGATGAGTCCTTGGCTAAAAAATTCTTGAAGAAAGCAAAGGACATTGAGGAAGGACGTTTGAGTTAAGTGCGAATTTTGTAGTCATAGGTAAGTGTGTTAGTCAATAAATTCAAATAAAATCTGAGATATCAAAATCTGGTAATGAAATTATAAATCTTTGTACTTCGAATTAAATAAGAAACGTTTTCATAAAATATAAGACAATATCCAAACTAAGGGACTACTGAGGCCATAGTAAAATAGATATAAGCTGAAGCAAAAAAGTTTCAATGCATGATATGATAAATGTCTTCGTCAGTTTTCACCATGGCTGATGGCAACAATTGAAAATTGGACGTTTTCTGGGTCTCGGGCCATGAAGGTCTGGCAGACTTTAGCAGCATCCTAATAGTAAAAGAAAGCAAATGTTAAAGATAGTTTGAAATTGATTCAATGGTATGTGTTTTAAAATTTTTCTGGAAACTGACAGCCAGAAAAGTAGCAGGAGTTGTAGGTCCGTGGTTGATTGGGCCAAACTTTCTACCATCTGCAATAGTACAAGAAAGTATTAGAATTATTACAAAATTTATACTATGCTAGGAAGTCAGTTTCTAAAACATTACCAAGTTCTAATAGATTTCCTTCTTTATGAACAAAGGCTACAAAATGATGGATGATATTTTCATCAGCTGGTGGGGCCTGAAAAATAGTATAAACAAATCACTGTTGGCTAGTAATTAAATGAAGTAAAGGATGCAAATTTAAGATACCTCAGTTTGCCCTTCAGCAGCAACTTCTTTGTGCAAGTCAATTATGGAGCTCATTTTGTCAAGGAGTTCACCTCGTTCAAGAGGACTTAGTGATGCTCCCTTGTCCTTGAATTCTTTTAACATGCCATCCTTGAGAGGAATCCTTGAAAAGAAATACAGAGATAAAATCAGTGGGAAGTAGTATTTTTTTGGCAGGGTGGAGTGGAGGACTACTTACTCATCGGGGCAGTTTAAGATTCCATGAATGAGAGCAATTGTCCCACATGCATTTGGGGTTATTTGCTTCATAAAAATTGTGGAACTTGGAATTTTCTGATCCTTATCTTTCAGCTTCTCTTCTTCCTCAGCTTTATACTTCTCATACTGGAGAAAATAATAGATGTGGTTCTTTAATATCTCATTATAAATAAGAAATAAGATAGTAGAAATCAAGACTTACATTTTCAGAGCAGGGAAACAGTAAAATTAATGAATATGTGGGCTGAGGAACTATTGCAAGGATATCAGGGTCAAGTCCAAACACATCAACAACCTGAATGTTTTCTGGTACACCGGCTCGTTGAATGTACTGTTAAAACAACATAACTTTTAATTATTATGGTACAGATCATATCATTATTATTATTACCACTATTTCTTTTTCAGGGGAAAAAAAAAAAAGTGCATTCTCAGGTTCTCAGGAATCATACCTTGGTCATCACCTGAAACAAAAAAAGGAAACAATTTTAAATAGGCGTAAACCCACAACAAGAAAATCTCTCTAGAATTTAGCCCAGGTGGGTTTTACGACTGATGTCCCTATCACATTAAAATAACTGCTAAAGCATTAAGTTAACAAGGATTGGAATTAAAATTCACAACAAACTGGGGTTTTAATGCAATTTTTTTTTTTTGTTTTAGTATAATAATAATTAGTACAGGGGGAGCAATAGAATAAGGTGACAGATCAGGTTATGAAACTCTTTGTAACCGGGATTGATATTTTTGAGCGAATTAATTTACATTGCATGTAGGGAAAGCCACATCAGCCTTGACTGACTAAGTTTAAGTGTTATCCGAAAAACTATGCGTAAGATCAATGCAAAAGAGCTCGACAGCCTACGTTGTTATTAACCGGCTTAGATCAGCAATAGTTAGCCCGAATGCTACTCACGTACTTCTGGGTTTGATTCAAGAGGTAGCCAAGCCATGGTGGTAGGAAACTCGGCGAACCCACGAGACTGTGCTGGAAAGTTACCAGCTCAACAATGCAAACAAATTTTACAAGTAACTCCGAAATGTAAGGGTGGGCGTCAACTCTATTAAACGCAGTGAAAAGTGGAGGGTCAGGATAGGGTTGGGTAGGGTCCACCGCGAAGATTCTCATACATGAGCCGCCATTTAAAAAAAAAAAAAATTAAAAGGCGGCCTTTTCAAACACTGAAGCTTAATCGGTTGAAATTCTTACCGCCTTATAATTTGAAAAAAATAATTGTGGAAACAGAAAGAAAAACTTGGAATCTTAAAGTTTTATTTAGTTTGAAAATAGATCTTGTCATTGCTTTTCATAGTCAGATATATAAACCTCCTAAACTATCCAAAGTGTCATCATACGACTCATCTTTCTGGACTGTGGACTCAAAAAAGGCACCAACAGATTTTTCTTCTCTCACACTACTTTTATCACAAGTTATAACATCACTTGCAGAACTTAATCCACTTTTGCCGGGCTCATAAGTTATTCCATAGTTGTTTTTAAGAAATTCTAGAACAGCTGATTTGGTTTTAAGGCTATTAAATGTACGCCTTTCTTCTTTAGACAGAATATGTTCCATCATAAACACCAAATGATGGTGAAAACAATTGAAAATTGTATCCAAATCAAGAGAGATATTAATCCAGTCTTGAACACATGTGAGAGGAGTGGTGCTGTATCCTAGAAACATAGCTGGGTTTGATAGCATACCTCGTGCCGCCATCATACCTGCAACAAGTAGATTTCGGACATTTCAGACCTCGCTTGCGTTTTTGTTTTTATAAAGAGTAAAGTAATTTGATCCTTGACTATCACAAAATTCAAAGAATTACCTTTGCATCCAGTATCAGCATGTAATCTTTCTGCCCCTTTCAATGATTTTACATCTCCATTCGCCACCAAAGGCACTTTAAGACTTTGACACACTTCACGTAGAGAGTCTTCATGAATTGGTGAATGCCTTTCCTGAGTAGTTCTTGCATGAAGAGTAAGAAATGTCACACCGGCAGATTCTAGAGAGCGAGCTAGCTCAATCGTTTTCCTACAGAGGAATGTTATTGGATGATTATGCCTGACAAAAGTAGATAAAAGTCCATGTGAAGTGCAATTCGGTACCTGTCATCCTCAAGGAGACGAATTTTCACTGACACAGAATAATGTTGAGGCACTCGATTGCGAACCTGCCGTACCATATCATGTATTATTTCAGGCTTTGTCAATAAATGAGCACCATAGCCCTCTTTCATAGCCCAACGTTGTGGGCAGCCACAGTTAAGATCAACACCATTGCTAAACCTAAAAGACATAGCATATTGATCTGAGTTTAAATGCCCATGTTGACTCTATCAAAATAGTTTCCGGGGTATTTGAACTTACGGTACTACAATTTCAGCTGCATTAACAAAATCTGATACAGAATTAGCAGCAAACTGAACAATTAATGGGGAGTCCTCTACACAGAAAACAGCACTAATTAGGCATCTATCAGAATTCTACCAAATAATTTGGAGCAAAGATTCATACCTGCACATGTTGTAAATTCATTACTGCGCGCCTTAGCAGACTGAACAAAAGAATCAGCCATTATCATGGGCGAATAACACAAATCACATCCATTTCGTTTAGCTAAAATTCGGAAAGGCAATCTGTGAAGAAATTAGAAAATGGTACATATTTTAACACTGCTGACCTAAAAAATAAATAATCTATCTGATGCATGACGAGATGTCAGTCTGATCTCGCTTTCTCGCTCTTGCAAAACGTTTTTTTATTCTTTTTTCAAGTATAACAAACTAAACAATATAACCCTCCTTCTACATACTTGCTGTAACGGACCATGGGAGCACAAATTTTCAAGAAGTCTTTTTCCTGAAATAAGTCTAGAATATCGGCGTTCACCATGTCGAAACCCGACCGAAGAGCAACGCTCACTATTCACAATTTAGGAAAGTATTAATTAGCTGAAGCTGTGGAAACGTGTGTCTTGTCTGATGTGTGCATGTGTTCTGCTGATGTTGACAAACAATAGCCAACCTCACGACGAATGACAATGACAAATATCTGGCAACAAATAAGTCGTAGTTTTAAAAAATTTCATTAAATCGATAATTGCCAATTGACAGTCGAAGAATATGATTCAGTGACAAAATAAATTTCCAAAGAATGGTGCACTGGCGTTAAGCCAAAATATCCATCCGCCCCCGGGTGGGCTCGAACCACCAACCTTTCGGTTAACAGCCGAACGCGCTAGCCGATTGCGCCACGGAGGCCGATGCTCTGCGTTGTAACCCAACGTAGCTTATATGCAGCGCCTAGTGTGACAGCGGCTCGCAACGGACCGGTATCCGCAATTTACACCACATTTTAATGGCCCAGAAAGCAGGGGAAAACGTGTAATAGGCGTATGAATTATTTATTCGGTGTCAAGATTTTTCTCACTTTAGTGAACTGCAAGAAAAGTGTAATGTGTTAGGCCAATTTCGCTCAAATTAATTGATTCTACTAGAAAAAAATTCTTGCCTCTGCGTCCTACCCTTAGCTTTTGCTTTAAGACTTTTCTGCATCACAGGTATTAATATTGTTTTAGGGTTAATGAAGCGGATATGCAAACTTTGTCAGGGGATTTTGGGGGGAGAAACCCCTCCTGTGCGATATTGCGACATTCTTAAAGGGGACTACGTCGTACGTCTAAGACCCCATTATACATAAAACAGAGAACGTAAAACGTTCAGTGCCCATTAAACAAATGAAAAAAAAATCCAATATTTTAAATCAGTGTTCTTACAAGAATCGGCTTCGAGGAAAATGCTGTTTTAATTTCCCAATACTGAGAGAATTATTCTTTTCTTAACATTTTGCGGTGTTGCCAGTGGTTGCCAGTCTAGCAGAGTGTCAATCACCTATTTCAGTTTCAACATCACGAACGGATGTAAATAATTAATGTTCTACAAAACTAACCAAGTTAAGGCTGAAAATAATTTGTGTAAGCACCACAACACAACCATCTTAATTTCTACGTCCAAAAAGGAACATTTTTAAAACGGTAAACAGGGCGATATGGCAACAGAGCATTTCGCTCTGCCGCCGTTTGGCCAAACCCAAAAAATAAACACGAAAACTAATGCATCGAATTTCTGTGCATGTTGATCAAAAGCCATTAAATTTTCACTGATATTTTTTAAAATTTGATATGCATTTCAAAGATATTTTATCGGATAAATGTCAACGACAGACTTTTGGCGCGAGAACACCAGAGCCCTCTGGGTGCCAGATCAGACATTACGGCGCACTTTGCAGCTTGGCCGTTGGCGCTGGCTCGGTCGCGCAGCGTAGAGAACGGCAGTTGGCTGAAGTAAGCTGTCGGGTTCGCCGGTCGGAGTGAGAGCAGTAAGTGTTAATTTTCTCATCTGCTTGAAATCTCTAAAGTAGTCAAAATCACGGCTGGGAATTATACGCTTCACTTTTGCTAGACCATAAGGGATTTTTATGCATTTTGTAACGAACAATACACCCTGTAGGACACTAGAGAAATATTATTTCGAGAAGTAGTTTCCCCCCTTTCTGTTGACGGACCGATCCTCCATGGCGTCTGACGCCCCAAGCCCGTGAGCAGCGCTGTTCATTGTTCGGCTTCTCTCTGGTCGCAGTAAATTTTCTCGTCAGTCTGTTATATTTTTCTTGGTTAGCTTTATGTCCGCAGAAACTTTTATCGCATAAATGAAATCTCCCTTGCATTCCGAAACTGATATATTCTGATATAGCTCTAACTTTACCTAATCAATTTTTGAAAATGGCGGGCGCGTCTCTTAGTTACTTGGAGTTTAGCCGAAGTAGAATTTCTCTGATAGTACGGAGATGGGGTTAAAGTGTCAGGGCGGAAAAAATGTTTTTTATTTCGTTTTGTTTTGGAGTATGGTATTTTTTCATGGGGTCCAATTCTACACCTCTAGAAATGGGCGTTCAGGTGGCTGAAAATATTGATGCGGCTGGGGTCCTCGCAGTTTACGCTGTATTCGTATTTTATTTTATTTTTAAATTTGTTGCCTGATATTTTTGTTTTTGTTATTGATTTTCCTTTCCGAGTCATCAACAACATGGCCTAATTTCATTTCTTACTGGCAATCAGAATAGATGTTTAGAACTGACAAGTTGGGGGTAGGGGGTGGGGGAGGGCGTGCGCGGTTGTTTGGCGTCCCTGTCCCGTCTCGACGCTGGAGCGACGCTGGTCCTGGTGCCTTCGTAAGAAGACGTCGACGCTTACAACGCCGGAAACATCGTGCAACCTTCTCGACGATTACGGCCCTCAAGAATTATCTTAACTTGCTACAACTTAATTCTCAATATTAATTAACACCAATTTATTGCTATTTTTTGAAATTTCATCTTTAGATTATAACTTTGCTAAAATGCAGATATTCATAGTCAAAGAATTTCTTTAACATCAAATAATGAATTGAAATTTTTGTTATTGGCCTGTTTATAAAATTGCCTGATTCTTTCTAAATAGTAATTTTTTATGCCGCAACCTTTTCTTAAATTTTTCTTGGCAAGAGAAACCCTATCAAACACCTTCAGTTCTTGAAGGCACCAATATTCATACAATCATCTTCCAGCAGGGGCCGCAGGAATCACATGCAAAGAGGAGGCCTCTGTGTATTACACCAAGAGGTAAGCAAAGGAATTAATTTGAACTTTGCATTTTCAAAATATCAAGATTTCTTGCACCTTCTTCAAGAATCAATCTTCTTTCATAGATTTATCACTTTTTTATCCTAATTAATATCTAGTTACAATTGCCATTTAAATTAGGAATTCAGTAATATATATTTTTGGTTTAATTAAACAAGATTAGTTTTTAATTTTAAATTCTGGTAAATTTTTGAGAATTTACTTCAAAATAAATTTAACATTGCATGTATTGAAAACATCAAGATCAAGCGGACCTGAGAAGACTGAAGACGGAAACAAGCAACAATTCTCATCAGCTTTTTCTTCACTCTTTTGTTTCTCACAAGTTTTCAAATAATGTATGCATCATATGGAATTTTTCATTAATCTAATTTTATTAAAAACAAAACAGTATCTTGAGATTCAAATTATTTACTTCACAACTGCAAGATTTGCCTCAAATATTTCAATTCCTGGGTTGCATTTTCAATCATACTGAAGTACCTTAAATTATGTGAATGACAAGATAATTAGGAAATTCAACACCCTTCATATATTTTTATGCACGTGGGTCTAATATGTATCTTTTCATTTACAGGTGGTTATCTCATTTCTTTGAAAACTTTTCACTCACCATGTCTGACGAAGGAGCTGTAACTGAAGTGAAGAAGCGTGGACGCCCCCCAGGCAAGGCATCCTCTGAAAAGGTAGGTACTTCAACAGCCAAGTCTTATGGAAACTCATCTGGCAGTTAAATGAAACAAGCATCTTTTTGTTTAGGCTGCTGCCGCCAAGAAGCGTGCCCGATCTACAACCTCACCTGCAAAGAGTGAGGAGGCTCCTGCTAAACGAGGACGTGGAAGGCCCAAGGGCTCCGGCAAAAAGGGCAAGGCTGCCAAAACAGCCAAGGTAAGATTATATAATTCTATTGATTCTGAATACCATGAAGATTGCCATTACCTCGTATATCTTCTCCCACTTCAGAAACCTGCAACTGGAACTGGCCGTGGCCGTGGTCGCCCAAAGAAAGAAGAGAAGAAGGCTGAATCTGCTGGAGAAGAGGAAGAAGAGGAGGAGGAGGAGGGAGAAGAAGAAAATTAAATTATGGGAATCATAAATGTATCATGTATGCTGTTTGAATAGGATACTCAACACTGCCAGAAGGAGAAGATCTCTATGTTGACAGCTACTCCATTTTTGGCATTTTGTTTGTCTTGGCCAACTGTCTTACCTTATATTTTAGACTGCACAAATGTGATTGTATGTTTATTTCTCACCTCAGCTGGGGGTGTTCACAGAAAGTCCTTTAAGCAGCAGGCTTAGCCATAGCGTGTGTAGAAATTGACGATCTTCATATTTTGACCATGGTCATTCGAATATGAGTTACATTGACTTGGTAGCTCGTTGTTCTTATTTTACTCTATACGAACATTGATAGTTCAACCCTGCCATCATTTCCACATGCCTGTTTCTTTTATACTTATAACTGTTTTCATTCATCTTTGATTCATAGTGAAATGCATTTTATTTTATGGAAACTGTACTGATATGCGAAAGTGGCCAAAGCAGTCATTACAGCTCTAGTTTTAGGAAGCCAGCTTTTCCTAAATATTATCATTCATCTCTCATGTCATTGTGTTCCTGAAACTCATCATTTTAAATCTCATTTTCCATTGCAGTCATAACAAATGTATCTCATTTTCTCTTATAAATGTCAGTTGGAAAAATAGTATGTGGTTACTTTCACTTCTTTAAAACTTATTTCATGTGAATTGCATGGTACCTCAGACATTTTTCTACAAAAGAAACATTTATTGTCTACATTGGAAACAAAGATCACTAAAGTACATTATTTCTAACACAAGATTGCACAAGACACCACTCGACAATTTTGTTGTATTGACTTGGTCCCAGATTTATGTCTTATGAAAAATTTCTGTTAAGTGAAGGTAGAAATTCCATGGATTTGTATCCCTGCTGAAAAAACAAACCATTTGCAATCATTATACATTACAATTTCAGCTGATACTGATTTGGACAGCTACTACCTACCTTTCTAAAACTAGATTGTTCCAAAATATAATTATCTAGTAATTCTGTTTCCCACTCCTGGTCATCGTCAGAGGCATCAAAATTGTAAAGAGGCATTAAATGATGCCTAAGTTCATCAGTGCGCCTCTTTTTTCGATAAAGTATTACCTAAAGTAAGTAATGAGTATTAACTGCATGGATACATTCAGTTGGGTTTGAAAGGTTTATGTCTTACCAAACCAGAGATGATGACGAGAACAGCAAAAGCTGCAATTGGAACTATAATTAATGGGACAGTACCATGCCAGTGCTCTGATTCATGTTCAGGTAAGGGGTGCAAGTTGGGCAGGGAAGTTGAAGTAGAGAGTACAGTCAGCTTGAAAGTAAAATTCAGGGCACCATTATGCATGTCTACTGAGTTGTTAATGCTGCTTGCAATCTGTATGGGAACAGGTGATTCATTGTAAGATTTTAAGGATTTGATTCAAATGAGCCAAGCCATTCAGAGAAGGATGAATTTATGACAAACTAATAACCATGACTTGATGGAGTACCCCTTGAATTTTGATATAAGATACCTTAATAACACTCAGTTACAAATCTTTTACATCTTAATGTAGCAGACGTCAACAGTCCAACAATGTCAAACAAAAAACAAGGAGAACAGATAAAAGAATGAAACATAAACAGCCGCCTGAAGCTTTTCAGTTCCACCACCACTACAATTTAATGTCACATTCTAAGATCAAACAAAACAAAGAAATGATGATCGGAAATAATCCTATCGGCCTAAAAACCGTAAGAAGTTCACGTATAGATAGAAGAATATATATTTAGGAGAAGCATCATCACAATAAGAACGTCTTAAATACGTATACGGTATACGTTTTTGTAAGGTTTCCAAACCTCATTGTAGCAGACGGAAAAACACGGAGTTGGAAAAAGAGACGACCAGCAGACAGATATCAGAATATTTCTCCATTCTGTCACACTAGAATTGTGCTGTTAAATCCGTGCTGTTACTAATCGTTGAACATCAGCACATCGATATTTTCTGTTCAATATCTGATTGCCGCATGGACCTTTTTATGGAAGCATGTAAGTCGTTCATTCCACTTAAAAGCCTAAATTTTACTTATTCATGACAGGTGACAACAAATCGTGAATTGTACAATCAATTACAAAAGACCACTGCTTTGTGCTTCTTAAAATTATCAAGATTTTTGCTTTGTCTAATATATGCAAAAACACAACAATAGTGTTTTGACTTTTTTTATGTTTGCAATTCCAGAATCTAACCTTCACATTTGAGCAACAGAGTACTTTAAGCTGACTTTCACAGTCTCTGTATTATATTCATTTTTAACGAAGCAATGGACTCAAACATTAATAAAGAAATGCAATCAAATACCAGTCCCATTGGTAAGGAAACCAACTCGGGCATTGAAGATGATCTTAAAAATCTAAGCGTGGGCACTGCTGAAGAAAATGTTAGGAACAGTGATGATGATGATGATTCAAAAGTAAATGAGTCCATTGATTGGGATGATGTGATAGATGACATATCATTGAAAGATAGAGAAATTTCTCTGTCTGATGAGGAGAAGAAGGTGGGTTTTGAAGTGTTAAGTTAATTTATGAAGTGTTCTAGAAGTATTTCAAAAATTTTCTTGATATGTTAACAGCGCCTAAGAGCTGAAGCTGAAGATATAAAAGAAAAGGGAAATCAACAGTTTCGGTCTGGGGAATTTAGGGAATCAGCTATTTCTTACAGCTTAGCGCTCAGGACTTGTCCTCTTTCCTACCCTCTTGATAGATCAAAATTGTATTCAAACAGAGCGGCCTCCAAAATGAAATTGGTGAGTTCAATCAAATGTTTAATAAGGCTTAAAATTTTTTATTCATTTGTTTTAATATGTAACTATTTTGTAAAATCATGTTCAAGGGTTTATCTAAGTCTGCTATAGAGGATTGTAGCGAAGCACTTTTACTTGAACCAACCTTTGCTCGTGCACTTTGGCGCCGAGCTCAGCTATACGAATCAACTGAGAAATTAGATGAAGCTCTTGAGGACTGCAAAAAAATCTTGGAGATTGACCCTAGCCATAGAGAAGCTAATATAGCTGTTAGGGTGAGTATAGAATATAAATATGACAATATATAACTTGATGCCAGTCACAACTAATTGGGCCTAGAGGATAAATAGAATTACGTATTCAGGCTATTAAAATAATTTATACTGTTTTGTTTATGTATTTTTGTTTATAGAGGCTCCCAGACCTCATCAATGAGCGAAATGAGAAATTGAAGACTGAGATGATGTGTATGTTGTACTAAAAAAAAAAAAAAATTCTCATTCTTTTAAAAAATCCCTGACCTGTTTCCTAACAAATCCAAACCCACTCTTTTGCAGCTAAACTCAAGGACCTGGGTAATCTTTTCTTACGTCCATTTGGACTCTCAACTGATAACTTTCAAGTGAATCAAGATTCTGCGTCTGGAGGGTATTCAATAAATTTCAAGCAATCTTATTAGTCTTGTTTTATTCACATTATGTCCCAAACTCCTACAACTTGCAAAACTAGTATTGGAAGGTAAAGTAGTTGTACCTCAAAGGTAAGGAATTGGTAATTATGCAGGTGTGGAATATTCCATGTAGAGGTCAAGAGACAGTTGTTTTGATGTGATGTGCAAAATGTAAAACATGGGACATTCATGTATTTTCTTTGACTCCAATGGCATGAATCATCGCTTGTAAGGGCCACAAGAGAAGTAAAGCTGCTACTGTAAAAAAAGATACTGTACTTCAAGGAGCCACAAGGGTAAATAAATGCAAGCTGGCTTAAGAACAATATTAAACCAATAACAAATATACTTAAGCTACAATCAAAATATCTAGCTCTTAAAGGCTGGTAAAAGGCAAAAGCCAAATAATTATGACAAACAATATATAATTTCAGCTGCATGATACAAACCCATTTACATGGGTTTCTAGGTGCGATTTGAAAAGAAACAACAGTCAACATATAACAGATTCTTTTTCTAAATTAGAGATTATTCAGTCTATCAGGCACAAGCTGAAACATAATTGTAAAAAGGAATTGCTAAGCTCACAGGCTATGCCAACTGGTTGGCAAAGAGATAACAACAAAAAAAAAAATAGATAAAATAAAGACAAGTCATTTCTAAACAATATTTGAATGAGAACAATTAATTACAAAAGCATCAAATTAAATAAATAAAAAGAAATTTAAAGATGATGATTTTCTGCTTAAATGTGCGACACATGTTATGACATTTTCTTCTTAGTAGTATGAATGAATACTTAGGTGGCTTGATTAATGAATAAATAAATGAATAAACAAATTTGAAAAATCCATGAATACCACAACAAAAGAAGAAAGGTAAACAACCCTTACATTACTTTGACATGATCTAAGGAAATGTTTAATTACAATTCTCTTTAAAGACTGCGAATGTGTCTTGACCTCCTTAAAAGTAAACAGCAAGAACTCAAGCCATTTCCTTTTTTCGTCAATGCATTTACATTCACTGCTTTTCTTGAGTAATCAATCCTTTCAGAAAATATCTGTAAAAGGTATGAATTGAAAAACAAAACTGAAACACTAAAATTTCACTTTAAAAAATCATTTACTCAATATTTTTTATTTCAATTTTTTTTTTTTTTTTAAATTGATAAATCTTATTTTAAGTTTTACCTTGGTAGATTCAGGTATTTCATCTTCAACACTATGGATGAGTGTACCGTTTAAGTACATAACATTAGCAGCTTTGTCCTCCGGGACTGTCAGGGTTTGGTATCCATATGTTGCTTCTCTTTCAATTCTCTGGGAAAAGAAAATATATTTTAATACTGTAAAAATTAAAATTTGATGTTGAAAACAAATTGTGAGAGTTTTTACCTTTAAAACTTCTTGGGAATTTTTACCAGAGCTTACACACATTAACTCAGGCCCAGCCATTGAGACTAAACTTTTCAGATGAGTATTACCAGATACCTTGCAAAAGACAAAAATAAATTTAACAGACACAAGGATTAAGCAGTTGTTTAGAGCATGCTGTTAAGAATCACCTTAACTGGAGTACAAGGGAATTCTGGGAAAGCTGCTGCCACAGCTCGAGCTCCAGCCTCGTTAGTGTAGTCTGATATTCCAACAAAAAATTCACGACCTAAGCAAAATCAATAAAAAAATTAATTCATAACATCATTTTGTGACTTAGAAATTTGGGATGGTTTCAGGAATATCATATCTGTACCAGTGAAAAGGACGTCGCCTCCTTCAAGTTTGGCATTTTCATCGGCAATCTCTATGATAGGCAAGTCCAACTCCTTTTTGAGTACTGCCCGAATGGTTTCAATCTGTAAAAAAACAAAAATTTGAGATCATTCTTTAAAACAAGTTTTTTGTTTTAGACTATTTGTACTGTTTTCTCGGTTTTAGGGCCGTAAAAGGAAACGTCCTACGTTTCGCGGAAATGAAAGGGAACAGCTGATCCTTTTGACAGCTTCAAGCATTCCCTACGGAGGTTATGATTACGTCAAACACAAGAAAGATGTACATAGCTTAGATCGGGTAGACAAAAATGACAGCATTTTGATCACATTTGTAATGGTGACTGACCCGCCGACCGAAATACAGAGTCCCTCGGCCTGTACGCACTTCGGTCCAGTGCTCTGCTGTCAGCGTAGTCCTGGAGTCCAGGACCCTACTGCTCTACTGTTGCAGGGGGTTCCGGGGCGGGGCGCCAACGCCGTACTCCTACTGCACGCACCTCCTTAGCCCTGGCCGCGGCAGGCCTAGTGATGAGGGCGGAACCGTTGCAGACCACGGCGGTGTCCTCGGTGAGTGGGCAGCAGGGCAGTCCCTCGTCCGGGGGCAGCTCAACTACATCCAGTCCGAGCTCGCGCAGCAGGCGAACGTACGCCTCATGCTGTCGTCGAGCCGCCTCCACCTGGGCGGCGTCCGACGACCACGACTCGGGGACGCGACAAACCACGGCGTGCGTCACTTTAAGCGACGGCATCGTCCTGGTCCTGGAGGTCCTGTCCTGTCACAGGATGCACTGGATGGGCGAGAAGCGGGAGCGGCTCGGCCAGATAGCTTTTTGTTTTTTCCCCCTTGCTTTTTTTTTATTTTTTTTTTGAAGTGTCATCTGCAAGTGTGGTTCAAGAAGTTGCCGAGAGAGGGAGATACTGAAGCGTATGTGCGCCTTGGGCAGGTCCCGTAATTTTGAGGCTGAATTTTGCGTCTTTTGGGGTAATTAAACGTGAGTTTTTAGCCATAAAAGCTTTTTTGTTACACATTGTTTAGTCAGCTGAAATGTATCGTACAGTACACTCACAGTAAGGAAGTGTCTCGCGATCAATGGCCTGAAACTTCAGCGGAATCTAAGGGTTGGAACATCACCAACTACAAGTCAGTGTAAGATTTAAGTAAAATATTTATCCAAAAAATATTTTTGATTGCATTCCTCCTTATCAAAATTAGTGGAGTGTCCTATCTCGAGTAAGGTAATTTCGTGCTTTTTGTTTCACTTTCATTGGTTGGCCTTATCTCTGGCCCTAGCGCCCTTGTCCAGAGCTGTACTGGAAAAGCCAGTACTTGCAAAGGCAAAACTCCTGTCCAAAACGACGATCCTTGTCGGATTAGACCTTTTCAATTCTTCTATGTGATTTTACAGTCGTAGTAGACCTATCCATGCTTAAATTCATAATATATTATGGTAGTATGTATATCTGACAGTTCCTCTTTGTAGGTTAGAGTGGCCGTACATCAAGTAATGTCAAATATGTAATGACACATTGCCTCTTGAACTACCATTTGGCATGCCACTCAGTGTGTGTTAAATCCCTGATGGGGTCACTCATGTTAGAAGTGCTGTGCTGAGCATAAAGTGCACTTCTGATTCAAGGACACCAAACATAACATTGTGTTCTTCTGTTTTGTAGACTTAATTTTTTCCTCTTAATGGATTGTTATTAGATTAGTTTAATGTTAAGTGATGCTGTGAATTTTTCAAATTAAAATTGCATTTATGTAAATCAGTAGTCAATAATTTGGCAACTATATCTAGCATATTTAGTAATTTTTATTCTGTTTTGATTTAATGTTTCAGTATGTGGAGAATTACTTGAAGAGGAGACGGATAGTAAATTTTTTACTGTTCTACATGAACAACAAAATGATTGTTGTTCACAATAATAACCTTTGAAAGGCAGTAGCTCAGTATCTGGTGGTACATTTGCAATTATGAGACTTTATGTCAAGAAAAACTTAAAACAGATATAGACAGTAGAGATTTATTACCAGCTGTGGGCTGGTGGTGCAATGAGCAAAACCCACCGAAGTGTTTGCAGAAGTGGAAATAACAACATTCTCCCTGCTGTATCTAGTAGTAACACTTCAGTGATCACTGACAATAGTAGTATTCATAACCGACGTATTGCACGCAGTAGCAACTGGAGAGGTTCTACGTCAGGTGTAGATGAAGACAGTGATGGTGGAGGTGGAGTGAATAGATCTAGTCGAACTATTCCTAGTAAGAAAAGAAATGTGCAAGGTGATACTGTTGTTCAAAATTCATCAAGCATCTCTCGCTCACCTAATAAATTCAGGGATACCAATGACAGGTAAGTACTGTACATGTGTCATCATCATGCTCAACCATTAAATTTAAAATCATATTTCTACCTCTGAATCTTTCAAGGTCACGGATTATTCTTGTGTGACTTCTGTATTCATTCTCATGTTGTTTTAGAAGAACAATAATTTTTTTTCTCCAGAGGGAATGCAAGTTACTCTTTAGTTAAAGTCTTCAACCAAGATAGTTTTCCTTGGAATTTATGACAAATTTCCCTTTGCATTACTATTTTGACTTTTCTATCTAACTGTGCATCATCTCTTGTGCATTGGCATTGACATTTTAGTATTGTACCAATTTTGAAATGGTTTATATTTTTCTATTTTAAATTGAGGTCAGGCATTTTCTTTTTCCCTCCCGCTACATTAAAACTAAGACATCTAGACAGGCAAAGGTTTTGTCCAAAGAATTGTGAGCAAGTCATGTCAAGTGGTACAGATAACACTTGATTGGAGGAACAGGGACGGCCTAACTGCTGTCCGTCCGTCTGCCGTCGGCTGCGCGGGCCGCGCGCGCCTTTGGCCCACAGGTCGGCGCGGCAGCGGCGGGCGCTGGCGGTGGTGGCAGCTGGCTGACAGTTTGGCGCTATGCCCGACCGTCCGACCGTCTATCTGATCCGACCGCATGTCTGCTTGCCCGTCTATCCACCCACCGATCTGTTTGTCCCTTTACCTATCTATCTTTATTGCTGGTTGGTCTGGCTTCTTAGTTTGATGAACAGACTCAGACATTCTGGTGGTTTGTCTGCAGCTCCCATGACAGAAAAGATAAGGCTTTGTAGTTGCCTTCCCTCTTCTGTAAAAAAAGAGGGAAAAAAATGGATATTAAATTGGAGTGGAATTGTTTTTGTCCCCATGTCCTCAGTTCTTATGTTATTATAAAATAATTTGATGTTCTCTGGAATTAATGTAAAACAAAAATCTTTATATGAATTGATTTTGACTTTAGAAAATATTTTATGTGTAAAGAATATCTTCAATTAATTATTTAAAATTTGCTTTTAGCTCAAGACAAGATGGTTCACCTATCCCTGGCAAGGGCCGGTCGCAATCTTCCCAACACTCCCCAGCAGGCAGAGTAACTAGTTTTCAAAGCCGCAATAACAATTACAGCAGTTGCACTGGATTTGGCACAACGGGGACCGGAAATTCTGGCCTCGGACATTCACCTAGGGTATGTGTATCATTAAACTTGAATGAGATACTCATTTTATTACAATTTTCTTTATAATTAAATCTTCAATCTTTTCCAAAAGGGGTGCTCTTCTTCAAACTCCGTTTGTCGAGGAGGGTCGCGGCGTGGATCCCGCGCCCGACCCCGCTCCAGCTCCAGCTCTAGTGTGCAGCACCCATCACCAAGCCGCTCAGATGCGATACCCAATGCACCGTCACAGGAGAAAAATGCAAACATTCCATCCCACAGATTTACCCGCTCAACAAACGCACCCTCTAGCCCTGTTGTGCAAGACAAAGCTGAGAACAATGAAGGATGTAGCACTCCCACAGCACTTGAGGAGTGTCCCTTTGCTAGTAGTGCTAAGGCATCCATCACTGTCAGGCCTGCTGGAGGGGAACTAGTCGATCAGGCTGGTGAAGATGTCATTGATGATGGCCTTCTTGCACTTGACAGTGAGACAAAAGTGGAAGATGTATTGCTGGCAGGACCTGAAATACTGCCAGCCGTTATTTCTGCTGTGGCGTCAGAGGGGCAGGTACAAGATGATGACGAGGAGAAAGCTATTGGCGTTTCTCCAGATGGGAGGTCTGTAGTTTATTTGCTGTCTCCATACATTTTCTGCTTTGGTAGTAAAGTGAAGTAAAATAAGTATTTTTCTTCAGGTTCTTAAAATTTGAGGAAGAAATTGGCAGGGGTAGTTTTAAAACAGTGTATAGAGGTTTGGACACACAAACTGGCGTTGCAGTTGCCTGGTGTGAATTGCAGGTGATATTTCTCAAAAGTTTATTTTCTTTTCAATTATGTTTTTAAGTTCTAACAAAAGAAATATTTGAACTAATTAAATTTTTAATTTATATTTTTAAAGGAGAAAAAATTGAACAAAACAGAAAGATTGCGGTTTCGAGAAGAAGCTGAAATGTTAAAAGGGCTACAGCATCCCAATATTGTTCGATTTTATGATTATTGGGAAGTCACCCTCACAAAGAGAAAGTACATTGTTCTTGTTACTGAATTAATGACATCGGGCACATTAAAAACGTAAGTTGTCTATGATTATATTTCAGTCATTGTTTGCTTGCACTTTGTCACAAATAACACATCTTTCAGGTATTTGCGACGATTCAAGAAGATTAATCCTAAAGTTTTGAAGTCATGGTGCCGTCAGATTCTGAAAGGGCTGAGTTTCCTTCACAGTAGAAGCCCACCTATCATACACAGAGATTTAAAATGTGACAACATATTTATCACTGGCACAACCGGATCAGTAAAGATTGGGGATCTAGGTCTCGCCACCCTTAAAAACAGATCATTTGCAAAATCTGTCATTGGTATGTATTTTCAATTAATTTTTCAAAGTCTTCTCAATGTAAGTGTTGGATAAGATTTAAATGATTTTATGATATCTTTTATAGGTACCCCCGAATTTATGGCACCAGAAATGTATGAGGAACATTATGATGAAAGCGTTGATGTTTATGCATTTGGAATGTGTATGCTTGAAATGGCCACGTCGGAATATCCTTATTCAGAATGCACAGGCCCAGCACAAATCTACAAGAAAGTCATAAGTGTTAGTATCAATTACCTTCTAGTTTTCTGTTTGATTCTGTGGGTATAAAATGTTTTATCTATCTAAAAAATCTTCCCCATAGGGAGTTAAACCGCAAAGTTTTGAAAAGGTAGAAAATCCAGAAATACGAGATATTATTGAACATTGCATTAGATTGAAGAGGGAAGAAAGGTATACACCATGTTATTATGTTTTTGTGTTTCTCTGGTTAGTTTAAATTTTTTTTTTATTTTTGATTAATTCTTTTTTTCCATCTATTTTAGACCTGGAATAAAAGATTTATTGAATAATGAATTTTTTGCTGAGGATTGTGGTTTGCGAGTAGAATTGGTTTCGAGAGAAGAAGCAGTTGCATCAGTTGCATCTAAAGTAGAGTTTAGATTAAGAGTTTTGGACCCTAAGAAGCGTTCAAATAAGCATAAAGAAAATGAAGCAATACAGTTTGATTTTGATATTATAAATGATAATGCTGATGAAGTGTCTCAAGAGATGGTAATTACTTAATTAATTTGTTCCGTATCTGTGTTTCTTAATACACTGTTCCTCTTCGCTTTAAAAGTTTCAATTTTTTTCTTTTTCTACAGGCAAATTCGGGTTTGATCATGGAAGATGATGCGCGAGTGGTGGCAAAACTTATTAAGGCTCAAATACAATCCCTAACAAAGGAGAGAGAAGAACGCCGACAGCTTACCTCAGGACAGTTCCATCCTGGTGATGTGGAGGCTGGAGAATTGAGGGACCAGCAACGTGACCTACCGTCTGGATCAGGTAACTCTTAATTCATAAGTAAGAAGTACTGTAATCCGTAATAAAATTGCCAAAATGAAAAATGAAAAATGAAAATGCTTCCATGTATTCATTCTGTTTCAAGCATCAGAATTTTCTCCAGATTCTGGGTATGTGACAGTCCATCAAACTGAGCAAATCAACATATCCATGCAAGGTACTCAGCAGTCGTCCATGGTTACTGAAATGACCTATATACCTGATACCTCTAATGTGGTCATGGCACCCCAGAGAATAGAATCAATCCAGGTAGGGGGTGTTAATTTGTTCATCCTTGTTCAAAAACGGAAGGTATTGTATTAAGTTCTTCATTTTCTATTTTTCTAGATAACTGAAACTGAGGAACATGTAGAGTTAGGTGACATGAATCATTCTAATGTGCAGCAGTCTCTTATTCAAAGTCACATTACAGCTCAAATTCCTCAGCCCCAGAGTCAGACTCACTCACAGCTGCAACCACCCAATACTTTGAGTCAGAGTCATTCTGCAGGTCAACTTCCTTCGCAACCACTATCACAAGTTCATATGCAACCTCTTACTCCACTGCAGATTCAGCCTTCAACTCAAGATCAATCACAAGATCAACTTCAAGATCAAGTTGCTGCTGGGCAATACGACACATTGCTTGAGAACAAACAGGATTCCTCTCTAAGGCCATTTTCTGAGCCACAACAAGAAATATTGGTTTCCGAAATACTTCCTCAGCCAGACCTGAAAGAACACACTCAAATATCGGCTGAACTAAAGCCTGATCAGCATGGGGATCAATCAACTCTTTCTCATACACTGGTTTCCACTCATCCTCAGGGACCAGCTCAAACAACTTTGTTACCTCAACTCACTTCAGAAGATCAGCTAAAATTACAGTCAGCTTTTGATTTACAGCCCCAAACATCCCTGAATCAACCTCAGCATTTATCAAGCTTACATGATTCAATCAAACAGTCAGAACTTCAAGAAAATGAAAGCTTTCGAAGTGTGTGTCAAGAATCAGAAGTCCAACTCGCTCCTCCAACCGAAAGTCAACCGCAAATATCTTCCAGAAATGACCAGTTACTGTCCCATGATGCTCATCATGCCATTTCAGCACCTATTGGTCCAGAAATTTCTACTGCAGAATCTCATCATCCACCTCTCAGTAAAGATACTGAGAGCTTGCAACGCACACAATGTTTGACACAAGTAACTGGCCCTTTAGAACAGCTTCAAGAAACAGTTGTTAAAGAAGAAGTGAAACAGCCTGACCAGCCACAGCCTGTATACAATACAGTAACACTGGCTTCGTCTTCATCAAATGTTTCCCATCCTACCCAGGTATTTCAACAGGTGAGTTCCCGTTTTCTGAAGCACACTTGCAGTAGCAGCTCCCCCTATACATATTTTTTGTGTATATCTATAGTTGTGGAACGCTGAAGATCATTATTATTACCCACTTTTCTTTTGTAATTTTAATGTTTTCTGCTGTTGCTTATAGGCCTCTCAGGTATTGCCCATGGGCACTGTTGGGAATGTGAATGGTGTCACTGGAGGGTATGTAGGTACCTTTACTCCAGTCTTTCACCCCTCGGGGGGTGCCTATGTCCCTGCAACTCTTCGATCTCCAGCCCCTCAGCAGCAATTATATGTGGCAACCAGTTTGCATCAAACATCGGCACCAGTTATTTTAGCACAAGCTTCACAGTCTGGACAGGTAAAAAAGAGGGGGAAAAAAAATAGAAGAAAAAGACCTTCAGATAATAGTTTTTAGAATACTTTTAATGCAGCACGTACTTTTCTAAAAGTATTTTGTTTTTAATAATTTTTCCTTTTATTGTTATAGAATGCATTGCTGGAAATGACTGGTACTGCCACAGCGCCATCTCTCTTGCAAACTATGTTCCCTGTTCCCTCATTAGATGGCAATCTTGTGGTGGGGCCTGGTGCTCATGGAGGGATGGTGTTGGTTCAACCCTCTGCTGTTCCCACGCAACCTCATTCACGCCCTCAAGACTTGGAGGCAAGTCAAACGGTTGGGGAGCAATCAATTGATGCTGTGGTCTCTGATAATGTAAGTTGCGCTTCCATGCAAGTGTGTGGCGCTACTGCTGGGGCTGAAAGTGTGGCATTAGCTTCTACCCACCCTTCAAGCATGTTATCGGCGGCTTGTGGGCCGCAATGTGTGCAGATGGTTCAAACCGTGGGGACCCAGCCACAGTTTTTCCTGGTGCAGCAAAATTCTGCTTACCTTGTGAGTGATGTTAGCAAGGTGCCCAAGGGCGCTCAGTATCAGTCACCTTCACTTACTCCTATCCAGACGCCAGTCCCGCCATCAACTCCTGTGCCGGCCTCTAACACCGTAACGCCTGTGTTTCCCGACGCAACTCATCTCTCAACTCAGTTCCAAGTGAATCAGGGTAGCCCCTATTTGACCCCATCTGTCTGCCCACCAACAGCCGAATCACAGGGACAGTCAGTGACCTCTGCCTTGAAGTATCAGTATGATTCTCCATCTCTCCATGTGCATTCAACAGTCCCTCCAGTTCACATTTACACGCCATCTCCTGAATCAGTTGACCAGCAGTCAGTGAAAAGAGAGGCTAATATACCTCATGGATTAGATATTGTTTGTGATACGGAAACAAACCGGTGTCTAAGTACCAGAGAAGACTGCAAACAGGCTTCCCTTGAAAATGGAGGTGTGTCAGATATTAAGATGTCCATCACGGGTACTTCAACACCATATGGAGTTGGCTCAGAGGCAAGCTCTAGGAGAGCTTCTATGGACCAGGATCCTGTTGTACTTAAACTTTCTGCTTCCCCTCAGGTACAAACCTTTTTTTCTTTTTTTTCTTATCTGTTTATTACCCTAATTTCCCCCATTTAAATTTTTTCTTTATTTTTTGCACTTATCACAGTTAATAGCTAGATAGATTCAATTCAACAATCATCTTATTTTGTCTAGGAATATCAATCTGAAACATGACAAAGTTATTCCCTGTTCTTTTGATTGCATGGCTTTACAAGCTTTCATTTGGCTCTTGTTTTCTTCTTTTGTTTGTTTGTGTATTTGTGAAAGTATGTTACTTTATAAAAAAGTTTATCCATCTATTTTTTCAACATTTCCAGATGATTGAATCTATTGAAGTAGGTGATCATCTAACTCATTCCTCACAAACAACAGTTGATTCTGGTGTTCTGTCACGCGCTGATAGGTCAGTTCCTTTATCAGTAATGTGTTAAAAATGTTTTATTCAACTCAACCTTTTTTAAAATTAAATGAATAAATGGTATTTCCATTTCCTAGCACTGCAAGTGATCCAGCAGAGGCACTATCATCTAGTATTATTGCTGCTGCTGGTGGCCTTGGTCTTGTACCTGAAACTGCAACTGAGAGGAGGAATCGTCGCACTAATCAACGAAGACAGCGTAACAAGGCTGCAAGTGACAGAGGGAATAGATTGACTGTTCTCAGTATTAATCATGATGGCACAAATAGCAGCAGTGAAGATTCTGAAAAATCATCTGGGAGTGCTAGCCCTTCTGGAAGCAGAGGACCAACTGTAGAGTGTCAATTAGAAACAACTAGGAATAAAACAGTTACATTTAAATTTAACTGTGCTGATTATGTGCCAGGGGATATTGCCAAAAACCTGGTGGGTATAAATATTCACTTTTCTTAAAAATAATTTTTAGGATTGCAACCTCTTGTTTTAACACATCCAAGCTCTCATTGCTAATATTTAAGTCCTTTTCCAAACTTTTAGGTTGCTGAAAACCTCCTGCCTGAAAGCCAGGCAGAACTATTTACTGAACTGATACAAGAGATTGTCAGGCAAGTTAAGGCTGATCCCAGCAAGTTGCCAGCGGTGTCTCAATGTTTTCCATCCGATGTATCTGGGAGTCCTGTTGCTCATAGACCAAGAGAAAGAGAACGTGATAATGATTCTGCCCTGGATATTGGTCGTGTAAGTAAATAACTTTTAAGGTTTTTAGTCTCATACACTACTAGGAGATCTCTGTAGACCTAGAAAGTCTTTCTTAAGGTGAAGTAGGGGAAGAATTGTTCACCTGGTTTCAGGATGAAATTAATAAATTATCCTTTTTCCTGAGGCTGTTTCGCCATTGCAGTAAGCTGAGGAGTCTAAAAAAAACAAAAAAAAACCTGATGCCCATCCGTACCATTTATTATCATTTCACTCTAAATCTTGGTGTACAATTCTTACCTGCCTCCACCCTACCTTAAATCAATAAATAAATAGTAAAGATAGATCCTTGGCCAGGGAGTCGCAACTCACATAGTAATTGCCCTAAAAGGAAAATGAGTATGCATTTAATGAAGAGTGTGTTAAGGTGATAGGAGACCTAACAAGCTTTGTCTTCATCTTTCTGCTTTTGTGTGTCCATTACTCCACTTTCTTCCATTCATAGTATCTTACTTATCTTAAACTACAGTACATTCTTTCAAAGTGAACCAAGAAATAATACTTTCTGCAACATTTATGAAACCTAGACATAGTGAGAACACTGGTTATCCCATCTGTGGTTTACATTTGTTTGGTTGCTGCCTTGCATGATAGGATAGGTACATTTTTCCATTTAAAAGAAATACTATTCACCCAATGTGTTCATTGTAACAGCAATTATATATGGTGACAACATCCGAGAAAGTTATTTCTGAAAGTGTTTAAGATTCATACAATAACTTTCTCTCATGATTTTCTATTAACTATAATCAATTTTGGCATTTTGGCTTGTGGTTGCACTTATAACACATGTACTCTATCTTCTCCTGAGCAAGTTTCTGCAAGCTATCAAAAACTGCCTTTTCATGGTGCATTCTCATGGCTATGCATGTATTCGGTTTCGTGTCTTTGGCTCTGCTGATATTTGTGCGGTTCCTGTCAGGTGCGTCATGCTTCATTAACCCGTCAGCGGTCCTACAAATCTTCCATAAAACAGCATCGCCGACACCGATCTGTAAGTTTGCTTGCCTTTCAGCATGGTGTTCTTGTAAACTCTTAGCAAGCATAGTTGAATCATTATTTTTTGGACTCCAACTTTAATTTGGTTTATGAATTGCTTTTTTTTCTTCTAAATGTGTAGGCAATTACAGATTTATAATTATTTGTTTCCTTTGTTGTTAAAATTTTCAGGCCACAAATTTCTTTTTTGTTGTTGTTGTTTTAATGTTGTAACTCAATTCTGCTTCTACAATATAATGTTGGGTTATAAAATAACACTGTTTTGCATTACATTTAGGTGCACTTTTCTCTTCTACCGCTATTTTTTTTCTCCCTGCTTCGTTTGCTGTTGTGGTTTTTTGTTAAATGTTGCATGGCAAATATTTCAAGGATTTTGCAGAACAAATACGTAGCTCTTATAATTATGGTTTTCTTTAGAAGCTACAGGCTCTTATAGTGTGTGGGCCTGTGTGTTGGCTGGAGTATTTTCGACACATACCCACCCAACTTTAAATGTAGACACATTATTATTATCTAAAAAAAAAAAAACAACATCCTAGTTTTTTGTCTGTGTTTTCATTTTCTCAAAAATTACTTTTTTTTTGTTATCTTAAGTATTATTTCTTCCAGAGGGATGAAGGATTACCGTTTGTTGGTTCTGCACCAAATAGCCCTGTGCATCACCGTGTGTCACTCACAGACCAACCGTCCATATCAGCTGTAGCAAATGTCCCCCCCACTGCACATGTTCCTGTGGTTAAACCAGCACCGGTGAGAATTGAAGGCTTGATCTTGGCTAAAAGAATTAAGCTTATTGATCTAAGTCTTACTGTCCAATTTTCCTTCCATTAGGTCCGTAAAGTGTCACGCTTTCTTGTCAGCACAGTGACTGATTCAACTGTGTCCCCTACACCAATAGGGTCAACTCTAGTCAAGGTAATGTTAACTTAATATTCTAAATTGTTTTTATTTTTTTTTACAATTGACTTTATTTATTTTGCTCTGTCCTTTTAACCTAATTCTAAATTATTTTTAAAAGGAGTCAAGCTCAGTGGTTGAGCAAAAATTGTCGTTACCTGAAGCTCAAATGAGTGCAGAGTCCTCAGGAAAGGGTGCTATTGCAAGGATTGGCAGTGAAACAGTTCTTTCAAGTCTAAGTCCTTTAATTGATAAACAAACTCGTAAAATAAGTCTACCTGAACCTATGAGCTCTGCAATGACTTCTGAAATGGATGAAGCATCATCTCAATCAACTCGAGGTATACCTGAGAAGAGCTATTTATACGGTGATGATGGTAATGCTATGGGAGGCACACCTGTATCTGGAGGAACCCCAATATCGGGAGACTCACCCAGTCAACATCTAACCCCAGAAAATACAGTAATGCCTGGGCAAGATGGACTTCACATCAAATTGACTCAGCAAAACTCTCTTGAAAAACAGCTGGGAACTCAGACTGATGCTGCGTAAGATAATGTTGTAAAATATCTGTAATACAAGTATTTTAGTCATCTCAGTCATTATTATATGTATTCCCTCAATTTACAGAGGACCTCAAACTATTGAAGATCTACAGCAGAAATTAGCTCAATTAACATCTCAACCCTCTGAGCTGGGCATAGGAGGTACCCCCCCTTCCCACCCTGCCACTCCTCACATGCCCTTATCCTATGATACCTATATGCAAACTCTCCAACAGAAACTAGCATCCATATCTATGACTGGAGGTACACATGTGGTATGTATATCATTGGTTGTGGCATATTTCTTACTGTTGTAGCTATGAAGTAAACAAAATTAGATTTGCAAATTCAACTCTAATTTTTTTTTAGTTTATCATAAATTTTTCTTTTAATGTTGGGGTTATGATCTTGGTTCTGTCATCTTTTTCTATATTTGCATATGATCTTCTTTTTCAAATATTTTGGTTTATGAAAATGCCTTACTCTTCCTTACAACCATAATCTCAACCGGGCTTTGCCCGGCCTGTCCTAGCCTAGCCTAGCCTAGCCTAGCCTGGCCTGGCAAGTTGATAAAGGTTTGACCTTGGCAGTGATTGTCCATCCTGTCCCTCTTAAGGATGAGCTGAGAGGGGGTAGGTTGGGTGGGGAGAGTGACTTGAATCATGAAGCTTAACTGGAGCTCAGTTCAGTTCTCTCTTGGTCGTATGTGGTAGCCCTTCTTTCTGTTGCATTTGTACTCTTTGTTAATTTTTTTTTCATTTTTTTTTGTGTGTGTGTGTGTGTGGGGGGGGGGGGGGGGGGGGGGGAGCTTGCGCTGTTTAATGAAACTGACTTTATATTTTATTTTGTATGTAGACCAATGCCCCTTTTTTTCATTTTTTTTTTCTTTCTTTCATCAGGGACCTCTATCACCACACAGTACATTGCATGCGTCTGGTGTGCAAGGGACTTTGTTACCAGCAGCTCTTGAGGTGCTTCAACCTGCAGGGGGTATCATTGGCTTGGAAGGAGTCTCACTCTTGCCATCAGAGCAGCAGTTGGCTGTTCAGCAATTTGCTACCCAGCCTCTCCAGTCAGTGCAATCACCTCTCACTGCTGTTGTTCAACCTGTAACTGTTCTGGCCACCGCTGGACAAAATTCATCTACTGGTGCTACTCTCCTGCAGCAGGTAAATGATTGCTCTTCGTTTTCGAAAGCCACTTCATATCTCAACAGCCAACTCCTGGCTATTCGAGGTCAAATATGGCCTTTAAGAAACCTGTGAAATATTTCCTTGCTCTAAATATTTGAATCCAACCCACTTAGGTAACTGTTACTCCTGTGGGTGAAGTAAGTGGAATGAGCAGTGGGGTGATGTCCCCCAATCAAACTTCTTCCCGAGATGAAATGAATCGCCCGAACCGGCCCAGACCAGCTGCTATTGATCTTGCTGATCTTGAACAAGTAACCAAATTTCTACTGCCATTCTGTTATTGTACCTTACTCTTACACTGCACTAATTATTTTGCTTTGAAACCCTAAGGAACTTGCCAAGATCCACACCGGGTATCGACGAGATCTGCAAACACATTATTTAATTGGACAACCACAGCAGGTACAAGTTTTCTTCATTGTATCTACAACTTTTATCAATCAATATAAGTCTGTGTTTTCTTTTGGGTTTTGTGCTCGGACATTGGACTTTTTATTCTGTCTTGTGAAAATTTCTTCTTTACCAAAAAAAAAAAAAAATTTTGGAAAAGCTTAGAAAGGGCACCTAAAACTCAAAATTGAAAAGTTTGGTGGACGTTTGGTGAATGTTAAAAGTGAAAATTTATCACACCTTGCTTCAAACTTTAAAGAAAATTATTTTGAGCTTGGTTTGCTTACAATGTTTACTTTTGACATTTACGTTGAAGTTATCTTTTTAATTTTAGTGCTGGGTCCCTATAAATCTGCATGTGCTGTTTAAAAACATTATCTTCACTGTCTTGGTTTAAATATGCCTTTATTTTATACTCAAAATTATCTAAAACTTAAAAAGTATCTATGGACATTTCTTTGTATTTAAAATTAAGAAAAAGTTGGTGGGTTGAGTTTAGCATGTTGGTGTGTGGTGAGTTGCGAGCATGCGTGTTGGTGCAGGTTCTGCCTCAGCCGGTGTTAACTACTCTCCACCCATTATCCATGGGGGCCATACCTTGCACGCTGCACCCACTGCATGCAACCACAGGGCAACCTACTGGGCCACAGGACCCCACACTTGCACAAGTAGAAGCTGGTGCACTGGCAGTAAGTATACAAGGAACCAGTTCTTGTAACAATTTATGTATTATTTTCTATATGTTCCATTTCTTAATCTCAACAGTTCCTTACTTGTAGTTAACTTAAATTGACATTTATTCTTACCCATATTTCATATTAAGACATTTTAATCATTGCTATCAAGATTATAGCAATCATGTACAGGCTGAAAATTTTAGATTTGATAGCTACATATACACAATAATAATTAATCAATTCCGCAACTACCCTCGCAGGACACTCAGGATGACAACAGTCAAGAAACTGAGGGACTTCAAGATACCACTGCTGTGAATCACCCAGAAAGACGCCCCTCTAGATTTCAAGTCAGTATTGTGCCAGAAGAAAAACCTGCTGAAAAGGTAATTTGTTTCAAAATTGCAGGATTTTCACCCACATACATAACACTAACACAAATAAAACTAAAGAAGAAAGAAATTAGGTTAAATGAATTTATTAATTTTTTAAATAGGAGAGAGTTAAAAGTGTGCCAAGCAGCATGGGTGCAAGCCCTATTGCGCCTGCCACAGCTACTGCTGTTCGTAAGGGCCGATTTAGTGTTGTAACGCATCCCGACCCAAGTCTTATCAATGCACGAGAGACATCTGCTCCTATCAGCTCACCCTTAGATGCAACACCACCATCACCTCATGATAGTGAGTATAACAACATTACACCTTTTACTTTAGGGAATGAGCCACCTTAATCAAACATAATTGTATCATTTCAGCTTCAACTGCTGCAGATCCCACTGTATTCCACGTCTTACATATGCCAAAACAGGAGCACCCTGAACAGGTATGTATTGGAATATCTGATCACAGAAAATGACCTGCCAAACACGTTCCTGCTAGTGTCGTGTTTGGTAAAGCAGATGTCAGCAACTCAAATGTAATTTTGTTTTAACTTATTTTTTGGGACAAATAGAAGGCCTACTGCATAGAAATTCTGTTCTCACATTTCTTGGTTTGGGGGAAATAATTAATTATACTCATATTTTTCTTTGCAAATATTTAAAATAAAAAAAAACAAACTAAATCACTCATTATTAAATTTAAAAAAAATAATTTACTAGGCTCAGTGCTATATGCTCACACTGCTTTTTTAATTGAGTTCATATCCCAGAACTCACATTAAACTGATCTTTGTTCACTCATTTTTCAAGAAGATTGGTTGCATTGGTATTTTGGTGGTGTGGAAGTAAATCTTTTAGTGTTTGGTTGTATATTGGGTGCTGACTGTTCTTGCTCTTTATATTTTATGTAAAATTTTGCCTATATGCATGTTTAACCTACATTGCTGAACCTATTAGTCATAATTACTTTTTTAAATGTAGACTTCTTCTATCTGCAAGTTTTATGAAGTATGATACCTCTGATTAAAGTATCTGTAGTTTTTTATCTAGTTGGTTGTGCACATCTGTGGATAACTCTTGTGTTTCTGTTGTTTTATTGTTTGCAGTACAATTATTTTTCTATTTCTTGACTTTGTGTGCTACCTTGCTTTTTCATGAATCCTGCCTGTTGCCCTGCTAACGCAATCATCTCAGCAATGGACCACTCATCAAATCAACCTGGTTCCGAGGTCTCAGTCACAACAAGCTGTCCAACATGCACCACCTGTTTATTTGGTTGCACCTCATGAAAGTGCCGTACCTCAACAGCTCATCACAGGATCTGTGCTCATTCCTTACTCTATTTCACAAAATTTATCCCAAAACATACCTCAGCTCAATCCCGCAAGTGTTTCTCGAGGCATTTCTCAGAGTCTCTCAACCAACAAGCATCCTAAATTACCACAAAATATTGTGCCAGTGAAGAGGCCTCGTGCTCAAACTATGGAAAGCTATCGAACTGGAATACTTCGTTCTCACAGAAAAGAGGAAGAAGCTACAAGTCCCACCAGTCCCACTAGCCCTACATGGTATGGTTCTTATTCTCCAGAACTGTATTCGTCTTCACCTGAATCCATCCGCAGTATTCAAGACCCTCACCATTTTAATTTACATCATATCACTAAATTTCCATCTGCTTCAGACCTTGTTGAAAGCAAAGAAGGTAAAAGATCAAGTAAAATTCCTATACCTGTCAAAGCAGATAGGTTAGGAAAATATCTACCTGTGAACTCGCCTCCAAGAAAAACTAGTATGCCTGGAATTAGCAGTGCAGGTTCATCATACATGTTCTCGACCAGATGCCCTTGTCCGACTGGCAGTCTGTCAGAGTTTCACAGTAGATCTGTCAGTCCTCCAGCTCCCCACCGATGGACTAGCCATGGTGATCTCTCTCCATCAAAGGACATAAATGTTAGACTGCACTACCCTTCCTCTGAGAGACTTCCATTATCTTGTTCACTTCTCAGCCATCATGAGGGAACTAAGGAAGCCAATGAAAGAGTTCGTAGGCGCAGTATGGAGAATAAATATACATATTCAGATCAGCATATAGGTCATCATCATCCTCATAAACACCAGTCTTCAGGAAGTGAACCATGGGATATTCTGAAAGCAAGAATGAAGCAAGCTCGAAGTCAAGAGTTTTTAAGTGCTCGTGTATCACCAGATCAAGAGGTGCCATTCTTCAGTGCTTATCGGTCTCGCACACCTGTTTCTGTACCTGAGCCTGCTGCAATTCCAGAGGAATATGAACCAGTTTATCACACTGTACATGCTGGCATGCGACCACCACTTCACTTGACAAATTGGTCTCACCACCAAGAGGAGGGACAGAGGTCCTGTTTGCTGCATTCATACTTGCCCCATGCAAATCCGTGCTCTCGAGCACCCATGCCACGTTTCAGTCCAAGGAGCCATCCTGCACCTTCTATGGATTCTTCACTGGACACAAGTCCTATGGGAAGTGATGACCTGAACCGTTTTTCTCATCGTGCACTGCTCGGCTATTGGGTAAGGAGTCTAGGTGGTGGTCTAAAGGGCGCATGATGGTGTCGGAATTCTGTCCAGCTCTGTATGCTATGCTTTGCATCAGTATAATTTTTCCAGTCAACATTCATTTTTTTTCAAATTTAAATCCAGATATTATATGTTTTCTAATTTATGTTTTATTCTTAAAGGAAAATCTGCATTGTGCATGTTTGCACTTCTGTTGATGATTTGCCTGAATCTGTTTGTCTTCCTTTATTCCTTACACTTTATACCTCAAGTCCGAGTCTGTTACCCATTACTGTCTTTATACAATTTTTTCTGATCTTTTGTTGATTTTTGTTCACTTATTATCTTGGTGATGGCAACTTTAGTCTGTTTGGAGATGATGGAAAGTAATACATAGATAGGAAAAAAGAGGAATGTCTCAAAGTTACCATATCCTATGCTATTGGTCCTTATGTTAATTGCTACCAGTGTAAAGATCATGATGTTGGCTTGAAGATGTGTTCGAAGATGAGTTTGAAGAGGAGAGAGGGAAGTCAGCCTTTATATCAGAGCTTTTGAAGATGCTCCCGAGAAGAAATTTTATTGGCTTTCTCAAAATAATTCTATGAATATATTTTCAGTTTCTCCAGAAATCTTAAGCAGGGAATTTAATATCTGATTTGTGATTCCCTGTTGTTTGAGCATGTTTGACTTTTATTGTTTCTGTCTCGGTGACTGTATGCATGGTTTGTGTTTTTGTGTTTGTGGTATGTGGAATTTTATCTGTGCATGTGTGTGAGCTATACAAAAGGATGGCCTTCATATTATTGCAATCACAACATTTTCATTGATTTAAAATAACTGTGGAGTCACCCTTTACAAACCCTTTTAAATGCCATTAAAATTCGTATTTTAAAACCAATTTGGACACTGACAGATTTATCAAAAGCCTACTGCTTATATTATCCATTACTGTTAAGGTTGCACATTAACCAATTGGAAAAGTGTCACTCTACCATTAATATTCTTATCTCAATTTTATAAAGCTTGTGTTAGACTGAAAGGTTCATACCTCCTTTCTCTGTTTACAGCAGGATAATGCTGATGATACTCCTTTAGAAGAAAATGAGGAGTATAGGAATCTACTTAGAAGGTAATCTCAAAAATTCACATCTTACTTTCCTTTCCTCTAAATTTTCTGGGATACTTCTTATGTTTGTATCTTGAAACATTTATGTATCTTTTTCAGACAACAAATTGAACTCGATGCTATGCAGAGGCGACACCGAGAAGAGGTGGAGAAATTGCGAGCACAGATTTCAGCAAGGCACGGTAAAGGCCAGGTAAGGAACAACAATCCCCCCATCCTCCTCCGAAATCTTGACTCCTCTCTTTTTCTCTCCTATCTTGTGATATAGTCTAAACCGCAACTTACATGTGCTCTATCAGATAATAGTTCTAAAACTTCTTTTGTGTAAATTAAGTTCGGAATGGTGTTAGCTTAATGGTAGTGTATTTTTTCATTTTTCATATCCCCCAATTAAGTGATTAGCATGTGGCATAGTGGTCAGCCTCTAGAAAGACCTTTGTTTCTCCATTTCAAAGTTACTGAAGAAGTATGACATCTTTGACTGAGCAATATTCCTGTGCTAAAGATTTTGTGCAACGCATGAATAAAAAATGGGCCGCCAGCAATTTGAAAACTAATCAAAAGAATTTGTTGACTTTGTAGTCAAGCTTGATGTGTCCCATTATTAGTTAAACATGCATTGTTTAGGTGCGTGTTGACAGCCTGACTCTGCTTTGCCCGCATCGCTCTGCGTGTCCTTCTTCCATCAGAGTGCAGGCAAATTCATGCAAGTCTTATATGTCTTGCAGATTAATAACACTTACTTCACTTCTAGCTGACATTAGTTGCATCAATGTAGATTTTAATAACTTGATGAATCTTTAGAGAAGGGATATAGTAATTGCTAGAAGTGTATTTGGCTTCATATTAACTACCAGTACACACTTTATGAATATCTTGAACAGTAATTTGCAGAGTCAACACCGTCCATTATTGCGTCAGTAAAACACTCTAGAAAATGGAAGTTTGCATGTCAAATGATTTATGACTAGTTTCTGTAAGTCAACTTGTACTTCCATATGGTTTAGTTTACCATATCATGGTTTTTCTTCAAATACTGTGTATTTTGACAATTTTTTTTTTAATGTGTTTACGAACTATTCACAGTTTTCCTTTCCTTAGAATTAATCAAGCATTTGGTCAACAAACACATTTATTATTATTATGACCATCTTCATTAGAGCGCGGAAGTTTTCACTGTAATTTTTATAGATTTTTAAATTTCAGAAAATGTTGTAGCCTGTTTCTTCCTATTCTGCATTGCATCTATCGTACTGGAAGACTTATATTTTAGCCAGCTTCTTATAGGTCTCGTAGCAAAATGACTTTCAATTCATCTAATAATCATGTAACACTTCTGTATGCAGGTTGGTTTGGGAAATATGATTGGAGGCCCACAGCAAGTTACTGCAGTTCAACGTCTTGTGTCTCTCTCTCCTCACGAAGCTGCAGCCATGCTAGCAAGACCTGTGTTTTACCAAGCTCTTTCTCCTATTCACTGCCAAGGTGAGAAAGTCTTTATATTTCTGAACTATACTAATGTGTTTTCCATAGCTAAAATATCTTAATCTCTGGGTCTTTGCCGCCCATATGGCTTCTTTGTTCTCATACATTCCCTATCTTCATTTCTCTATGTCTTTTATCTCACAAAATTTTACATGCTCGTTGGGGGTGTAGTCATGTCATTTGCATAATCCAATTAGTATTCTGAAGGGCGGCATTTTCCATGGGGATCATGCCTTATCATATTAAATCATAAGGAGCTGATTATTTCATTTAGTTTTCCTAAGTGGTGTGAAATGTGTCAAATGCATGTCTAATGGTGGTGGTATGGTGGTGAATGGCAGTCGGTCAGGCTGGCTCGCTCGCTGGAGTGGCCGGGGCCGGGGGCGCGGGAGGTGGCAGCATGGAGGACTGCCTTGTGTACAGTACTGCCCCCCAATCCCCAGTTGGATCCCAAACTGGGTCACAGAACGAGGCGCTCGGGGCCTCTCCACCCACTTCACCTGCTAGGGGTTGCCAGGTAACTTAGTGCTTCTTCTTCTCTGCTTTTTATTCACTAACCCTCCATTGGGACTTCTTCACCATGTGTCAGATATATTAAGTTCACTACATACTTTTCCCTAAGTTACTCATAACATATTTATGTTTTAAAGATTCCCGATGGTCTTCAAGAAGCCACAACAGCAGTCCCAGCAGTACCCCAAGCCGGACTAGCAGCAGGAGCAGCAGCCAAGACAGAGGGGAGTGCGCCAGTTCTACAGTCAGGTGAAGGGTTAGGAGCGGGCACAAGCATCAATATTGGTGCCAGCCCTTTAACTGGACTGCGCGCATTACATATTGCTGCACCCACGGGATATTATTTCCAGCCAACTACTGTTGCTCCACTTCTCCAATCAGGAATGCGCTTTGTGTATGGCCCTCCTGCGAGGCAGCAAGTGAACTCTCTTAACACTAACACTGTGTCAAACTCAAGTTCAATTGATCTAGAATCACCACCATCCTCCCCTTCAAGCTTCCCGAAAAGGACATAGTTCCTTTTCCTTTATTTGTATTTTTTCACACAAAGTTATCCAAGCAGAAATATTAAATAATTGAGTATTAGCTTGCCAGAAAACATTGTAATAACAGTTGAAAGTTGCAACCAACTTTTCCACACACTGGGTTCTAAATTCTGTTTCTTTATGATAATTTTTAAGTTCTAAGAGTAATATGTAATGAGAGTGGAAGGACAGAGCAGAGTTTCCCTGAGCGTCATTTAAGTTTCAATTTAATAGTTTAGGTGCCAAATAGTTTTGGTTTTCCTTCCCTCTTCCACATGAGCTTTCTTTGTGACAAAGTAATATGATGCAAGGGGGAAGTACCTACAAGTCATATCTTGAAGCATCACATTATTAACCTTTATGTATCATACTTATGGCTCAATGGAGATTATGATCAAGAGATCAAGCTTTTAATATCAGAATAGGAAAAACAAGGTATGTGATAAGCCTTTTTATATATACATATAAAAAAGATTAACAAAACTTTAAAAATATGAGAGCTATTTGTACAGTAATTCTTAATATTGGTATTTATTTTATGAATATTTGTTTGTTTAGTTCAATGAATAAAGTTATATTTATTAGAGTTTTCTTTATTTTACGTGACATTGCTTATGGATGTTTCGTCTCCTCATGTGAGACCAAGTCTTTTTTAAATGCCAAGACATAAAGCTTGCTTGTGCTTTTATCTCTATGTATTCATTTGCTGTATTTGTTTCACCCTGTTACATTGCAGCAAACAGATTAAAAAAAAAAAAACAGGGGGAAAAACTGGCTTTTTTTGTCTCATTTTGGATAGAAATCTCACACTACTTTCTATAGAGGGCTATTAGTACTTGATGGGTGCAATTTTGCCCTTTAAGTTAGATGGGAATATGAGCCTGTAGCGATTTGGACTGTGGTGCTTTACTAGTTTCAGAATTTTATTTAATGAATTTGTACAGAGTTTAGTGATATGTTACAGAAGATGTGAATATGGCCTAGACTGTAAGAAATTTATTTCTTGATTGGAAAAAGACTGAACTAAAATGCAGCCTATCTGTGGGAGACTGACCATTGTTAGCACAGAAATGGAGATAGTCATGGTGTTCTTTATATGTGTTATGGCGAATTCTGTGTTCTGATATCAATGGCCAATTGGATTGATTTCCAAGTCTATGCTTTCTTTGTTTATTTTATAGTTGTATGATAATGTGCATCCCAAAAGGTTAATAGTGTGTATAGGCTGCTTTCATTATAGCATGTCATTCAGCTCTTGGTGTCATGTGCATTTATACGGAGTGAGTGCACTGGTCTCATGTTAAAAGGCAAGTAAGAGTTTGCATCTGTAATCCATCTTCTTGCGTGTCTCCTACTTGCTACAATAACCAAATTTATGAAGGACAACCATTCCAAAATCTTTCCTCTGTTTAAAGGAAAATGAATGAAGCTAATAAAGCTTAATATGTGATGTAATGTTTAACACATATTCTAGTTAGCATAGCACTCGGTTCTTGAAACGTGTTGGTTGCTTTGATGTGTTGTAGGTATGTATCAGGCACTATCCAATCATCTTCTCGCTAACTTGGTAAACCACACATTACAGTATGTGCTATATTAACATTTTATGGCATGCCTCATTACTGTGATAAAATAAGTATAGATTGGTAACATCAGATTGTGAAAGCTGATTTAAGTTGAGGACTGTGATTTTATTGTTCTTTCTATCTATGCTAAGCATTGATGATAGCACAGCTGTGAAGGGTATTTTATGTTTGGATACAACTGTAGCGTAAAATGTATTGAGTGGCAATGTCAGTCAGATTAAACAAATTGCATCTTTTAATAGCAGGGAGGTCTACTTTGGTGGCATAATGTTTGTATCCCGAAGAACTATGGTTCGCTTATTGTTCACAATGTAATTACTCTGAAATTTTCAAAAGTTCAAGATATACAATCAATTTATTTTAAGCTGTGCTACACTTTTATTCCTTAAATATTATTTGGTAACAGTTAATTTTAACTCCATGACCAAAACAAAATATCTCTTTTGAAGTTAAATATTTCAAATTTTTTACCAAGTCTTTCTGTGAAATGCTGGGCAGTGCATTTTGACATGCATTTCCCACTTTATATTAAGTGATGCATTTGAGTCTTTCTTCAATTTTGAGAGTTTTAACTTGTTCAGTTTGGGTAAAGGTATTTTCATTTTTCTTTTAATGTTTGGCTTTATTAATTTGTATGTCTTTCATTTACCTTATAACAGATGTGCATCTCTCTTCCTTTGTGGGCTGAAGCTATCTGTTGCACTTATTGTGATTTGCTTAGCGTATACGAAACAGTGTTTCACATAGCAATTTAGTATACACTTTACTTGCTTTTTTCCAGAAAGTAAACCAGTAAGTCTTTATTTAACTCCTAAAGCTTTGTGTAGGCTCATTTATTTCAAGGTTATTTGAAGCTGTAAGAAACAACTACTAGGCATATGCTGGTTTGTAAATATTTTGTTATCAATGTCTTAGCTAGTAATAATTATCTAGCTCTTTGTACAAAAGACCAAATACAATAAGTGATTTAAATAACTTTTAAACCATCTGCAGATAGCAATTTCACTTTCTAGTCTTATTTTTAATTTAGTGGGAATATGAGAGAGGAGAGAGGAAGTAGGCATTTTGGGATACACACTATATACTTTATTTAGAAATAATTTTATGTAATATCAGTTGGTTTGAAGTGATCTTGGTGTCATCTTTTATTGTTTTATTGTCATTGTCATTTTGCTGATGAGAAGTCAAATCTGGTGCTGTGGAAGATGGTTATTGTATTAAAGATGATATCATTTGGAAGTTATATAAAAAAGGGGATTTTTATCATTTTACCTATCCTAAACAGAGTCCCCGACTAAAGTACCCTGCCACCTTGCTCCTTAGATTTTTAAAAACCCTTAAAAGCTGGGGGAAAATAATAATATATCCCACATATAATACAGATTTCCTTAATTTTTTTTTTTTATTTATTTGAACCACAACCCAACAAACAATTTATTTAAAAAAAAAACTCGTGAAAGCAGGCTTCACGCTGAGACCACGTGCCACGTGCCATCGTCTGGCCTAGCCATTATGGTATGTTTCCCGGCGGCACCGGACACAGTTCTATTTCCGGTTCAGCCTGCTTCTTCGCCACCACGCGGTTGACACGGCACATGCTGCTGAGCTGAGTGTCGAAGACTCCTACGGTCAAAATTAGGCTTGCTGCTGGAAATGAAGCGTTTATTTAGAGTAGGGGAAGATGTGTTTGCAACGGTGAACTATTTTGAACCTTTCCCAGCCGTTGTAAGTTTACATTTGCAAGGGCATGACGCCACACAGTGGCTATGCCATGCGCCACGCCTGTGGAGGGAGTTTTGGGTTGGAGTATTAACGACATCCCCTTTCTTCCAAATTTTGTTTTCGGCTATTGCTGTTTTTTAGAGAATGCACTAGATACAATTTTGCTGTGACTTTGTTGTCAAACGCCTTACAATGCAGTGGAATCGTCATTATGTCCTTGTTGTTAGTGGAGGTTAAGGAAGTGCGCATGCGCTTCAAACGTCATGTTCGTAGGTGGGGCGCCAAAATTTAAATCAGTCACTCTCATTGTAATTTTTTTTATAGGACGGTACTTAATCTAAAAGAACCATTGTTCTGTTTGGTTTTGCTATGAATGTGTTTAATTCCCCCCTGCACAAATTTCTGTAATAACATGATAAATTTGATTTTACCCTAGGTGGAGAGTATACGGTTGAATGAAGCAGAGTGTTCAGTGTATTACTATGTAAGACTTCAGGGAGCTTCAGTAACGTATGTCATATATTTTTTTCTCAATAAAATTAAATTCTTTTTTTATATTATGTAGTGAAACATGTAGTTTGTTTTATTTTTCAGTATTCCTCTGAGTGAAGAAAGCTTACAGCCTTGGGAAGAAAATAAACACAAGTTCAAATGGAAATATAGTGACAAGGACTTAAAGAGGGAAACTCAGGTGTGTACATGTATATTCAATTTTTTCTTTGTTTTCTTTGCTGCCTTTTCAATGAAAATTCCATCTTTGTGTATTTACTTAGCTAAGACTCTACGCAGTGTTGGGAGCTCAGGATGAAATTCCGGAAGTATTGATGAATTTTGTAACAGTTGATAGTGACTTTGAGGAGGTATCAGATGAAGCAGTTAAAAGACTAGGCTTATGTAGTATAATGTTGACTCCTAGTATGTAAGTACCTATGCAATTACTATTATTTTTAATTATTTTTCAAAACCAACATAAATTGGTTGTACTTTCATTTTAAATTTTTTTAGGGTTGACTGTCTTGAAGAAAAGATGTCTCCTCGACGTGGAAAGAAAGCTCAACAATCTGACAGGGTACGCCTGCAGCATATTTATCCCCTTTTGATTTAGTTGTACATTTCTTACATTACAAAAATATTTCTTTAACTCCAGGAGGATGACTTTATTGATGTGGAAGATACTGATGGAGCTGATGAAAGTTACCCAGTATCAAGAAGAAAAAAAAAATCAACCTTGAACTCATCATGGCGAAGGACATCAAAGAATTCAATTAGTTTCAAACCATCAAATTCTTTCAACAGACGTAGCGTTCTAAAAAGAAGTCAGAATAAATGGAAGAGTGGTGAAAAAGTCTGTCCGAAGAAACAAATTTCTTCTGTGGAAACGATTGATCTTGAGAACTGTGATAAAAATGAATATGCCAATCCATTTAATAGTCATTGGGGTGGCAGATTAGCAAGTGGTTCTTATCCTTGCTCGATGTGCTTCCGAAAATTTAGAAGTAAAGGTGAAGCACATAGTCATATGTTGATGCATAAGCCAAAATTAAAACAGTCAGAGCCTGATATTGATTTTTATGAAAGCGAAGACTCTTCCTCTACAAAATATGATCCAGATGACAGGGTGTCGTTACATAATTCACTGGAGAGACAGAGGCGTGCTGAAATGGCAGCAAGGTTTCAACAATTACAAGACGCGCTGGATCTCTCAAGAGGTACCTCAAAACAAGTTACATTAGCCACAGCCAAAAGTAGAATAGAAGAGCTTGAGATTGAATCAGAAGAGCAAGATAAGGAAATAGCTTGCCTACAAGAAACAAATGCAATATTAAAATCAAGATATTTTGAACTTAATCCTGCAGCAAGATAAAACACATTTGTCAATGAAGGGTATAAAATGTATTATAAGGATAAATTTTTTTAAGAAAGGCACAAAATCTTGTCTTTTACCAAACTATATTAAACCCAAGTAACAGAGATCTGTCACAGAATGTCATATTGAGGTACATCTGATAAAATTCTTGTATAAGTTATCACGACCCTCAGCCCTCTCAATAGAACGACCGATAAATGATGCTGAAATGACTATGATTTAGAAATGATAGGATTTTGATTTATGTGTCTGTAAATTGAGATTTGCAGCTGTTGCAGCCTATTTAAGAGTGTGAACAATCTGTATTTATAATTAAAAGATCTATTACTTATTACAATTTTCCTTTTACAAATGCAAGAGTCACTTAAGTTTATTTTTTTACTTTGTTTTTTCTTAGTTTAGTCAGGTTTGCAAGTTACAGGGAACAGAAAAAATGTGAAAGCGATGTCAATTAACATCAATGGGGTCATTTTGATGTCATTTTAATATCATTTTGATCACATGCTGTCATCAAAATGATATTAAAATTACTTCAAATTGACCCCTTTTATGTCCAATGACATAACTTTCACATTTTTCTGAAATATTGCCGTCGCGGCCGCGTCTCGTTCACTCCGCGACACTAGCGCTCCGCGCGTCCGGTTGTAATGGTACTCGCGCTCGCGCTCGCGCTCGCGTAGTGTGTCGTAGGTCAGGATCGTGTGTCAAAGACCGGTGTCCAAGATCTAAAATGCCGAAAGTTAAGAAAAGCCAAAATGTCAGGCCGGTGAGTATAAACTATTGTGTCTTAAGCTTATCGATCTGGTTGAAAATTACTGCCGTACAAGGGAGAGTATCTGTAGGGCTACCGCTTTTGGACATATCATGTTATCCCACTGGGGCAACCTAACCTTTTTTTTAAACTTACTTCCTGAATTTCAAACGATTATTACGAGAATATTTCCTTCTGACATTTCCTTCTTTTCTGAAATTTCTGTAAATTTCTTACTATAGTGCACCTTTTTTAATTAGGAAAAGAATAAGAACATTAGCGAGAAAATCTGCAACTAATAAATTGCAGATCCTCTATTTACAAGAGAAAATTCTTAATGGGACTAAAATTAGACTTCTGGACAGAATAAAGAGACAGAGCAAGTTTGTCATTACGTAATCTTCTACTTTTCAATGACAATATATTTTCCTGCCATGATTATTTTTGTTTGACATCATATTGATCTCAATTTGACATAAATTTGTTGTCAATATGATGTCTAAGTTATATCACCTAAACTTGGTCACTATGACATCTACTTGAGATGAAAATGATATCACATTCTACAAACTGAAAGATGTCATAGTGACTTGTCACAAACTGACAAAAAAATTATGTCAACTTGACATTTTTGTGACAGATCTCTGTTACTTGGGAATGTAGGAGCTCAGAATGTTTTTACCTTTGACAACACAGCATCTGTCATGGGACATTCTAACATCACATATTAGCCATGTTACTTGACACAGTAAGTCAAGACATGAGAACATATCATCTTTCAGTAATATTTATTAATGCAGAAGATAATACTTTATGTACATTTCCAAGTTTCTCATTTTCTATATCTGAAAAGGAAATATTGCGCACGAAAATTATGCTCAACCATTACTGTCTTTGATAAATAAATAAATTAGGGAACATTACACCACCATAAGAATTAATCAATGTAAGTATTAGATATCTTTGGAGGAGGGAAAGCTACACACATACAAAAGAGTAACTTAAAAAAGTAACAACAGATTGTGGTTTTTTAAAATGAAAAAGAAAAAACCCTGTGATTGTTGGCAAATAGATGCAAATTTTTAAAAAAATTTTAAAATCATTAAACTAACATACTGTACAAGATGTAATAAAGATATTAAAACAAATGCTCCTTCTGTATTTATCACTAAAATCACATTAATACAATGAGATATATAGGGTAAATTGAGCAAACACATGGAGGCTTTAGAT
This sequence comes from Frankliniella intonsa, assembly GCA_033675135.1. Lineage (NCBI taxonomy): Eukaryota > Metazoa > Arthropoda > Insecta > Thysanoptera > Thripidae > Frankliniella > Frankliniella intonsa. The sequence goes on along the minus strand of CM066245.1, from coordinate 6,497,648 downwards.
AAGGCTAGGTAACCAGAGTTGTTTAGGCACAAGCATCTGATGACTTTAGCATAACAGTGTAAATAACAACAAAAACTAAGTGACACTAATTTGTTTAAAAGTGAAGGAAACACCTCACCAGAAAATCTCTGCCTCAGAGCAATACAATTGTAGTTTAAGTAGATTTAAATATCATCCTCCAACAGATATTGGTCACAGTTGGGTGGAAAATTTGACATCACCCGTCTTCACTTCTTTCTTCTTTCTCTCAAATATAAAAAACAAAGTGACAGTACCTGTCATATTCTTCGAGTTGCAGTTACAGAAGTTTGAAATTAATCTACTGTATTTGATAAATATTACATTGTAGATAACTGCTTCATAGCAGCAGCAAGGCGATCAATTTCTCCTTTGCTCTGAGCCAGTTTTTCAGAGTTTGCCGCACGAACCTCAGCAGGTACTTTACTGTCGTAATCAGGAGCCACCATTGACTGCTCTAGTTTTTTCACCTGTTGCGTAAGAGACTCTTGTTTCTTCTGAAGCTTTTCTGTTTCCTTGTCAGGATCAATCAACCCCTAAAACAAGTGACAGTTGGGAATAAGGGTCCAACTTCAGAGATCATCATGTAATATGTGAAGCTACCAATGACTTCTATTTGGTACAAACCTTCAATAACAGATGTACTTCACATTTATCTGAGGCTGTAAGGATGGCACATCCCAGCGGTGGACTTGTGCATACAGTTACAGAACTACAGTTACTTAGAGTACCAATTACTTCACAATATTGGTTCAGTGATTTTTCCAGATCAGCGTCAGAACAGTGCAAGAATGCTAGAAAGGGAAAGTGTTGGGAATTAAAAGAATTTCCCCAAAACTCACTTCTTTTAGGTAAATTACACAGAAATCTATAAATACCTTCTGTCTTTGTTTTATTGAGCAGAGAATAATCTGAACGAGCTGAACGAATAAGATGGATAATCTTTTGTACAAACTCAACTGAGGATTCAATTTTAGTATTTCTCCATGGGTACTGTAAGATTTAACATAAAATCATTAAGTATCATAACCTTCTCTAAGTATGTACTAACAACAAAACCGAAATTGAGATAACGTTAGCAGGGGAGAAGGGGGGCATTACCTTTTCGACCTCTGGGTATGGTGATACACAAATGCTTGGTACTTCATCGGTGCACTGAGGCAATCTCTGGAAGAGTTCTTCAGTGATGAATGGCATGAAAGGTGAAAGAAGGCGGAGGCCTGTGTGAAGAGTGAAATGCAGGGTTTGCTGTGCAGTGAGTTTCTTCTGTTCATCACCACTTTGAAAAACTGGTTTTAGATATTCCTACAGACACAAAAATTTTGTTACTTGGTACTCTCACTGTTTGGATTTTGAAAAGTTAAGACAGTAATATTACTGACCAGGTAGACATCACATAGATCATACAGCCACAAATTATAACATGCAGAGGTAGCCATGGGGAAATCATAAGTCTCAAAGGCCTGATTACAGCTTTCAACGGCTGCAGAGACACGGCTCAGCATCCACAAATCCATAGGAGATTCTTTCCCAGATAGCTGTAAAAAATAACACAAAAGACCATAAAAGTTTTAAAATATTTAATTGTTTATATACATGCAACCTTTTAGGAGATGAGTGCAAACTATGAAGCAAAACTCAAGATATTGTTAAAGTACACATCTCATTCAATTTCCATACTCAGCAAGAGCCTTATTTCTGACAACTGACAGAAAAAGTGATGTGATAAGCAGCACAATTCTCAAAAAATAAAATAGAAAGACAGAGAAAGTACATCAACAAGCCAAACAGAAAAGAAAACTGACAGACTAAGACACAACCAGAACCGAAAAGGGCATTGCATGCAATTGAGAAGCTACATAGACCCACCTCACTCGAGTTTCTAGAAATTGCACCACAATCGCCACCAGCTCCACCACCAGCACTACCACCAATACCACCACGAAATAAGAAACTTTGACCCTTCCAACTTTTTCTTTCCTTGACACTAAAACTGAGGATATGAGTTTTCCATCGAGTGAGATGGACAAGTTCATTTTCGTCAAAGAGTTTACCATCAAGCATATGCAAAATAATATCATCATCCTCGCTTGGTGTATAGCCACCAATGTAACTACATATTGAGAGATGATCATTAAGTGAAGACAGGTTTAGAATATCTTTAAATGAGGATGGATTTGATGGAGGATTGTGCATCTTCACATTAATTTGTTGACTTACAGAGAGCATCTCTGTCTGAGACCTGGGTATGAAGCCTTCTCCAAGGTATGTCAAAGCAAACTTAGTTGCATTCCAAAGCTTGTTACAAAAGAATCTGTAGCCTTGCACTCTCAGAATGTCAAGGTTGATGTCACGGCCTGACAAATAAGAGAAAAATTATTAGATAAGATTAAAGACAGCTCAAGAAGAAAAGTCATCAAGAAGGAGGAAAGCCAATGAACTACCTTGTGACATGTAAGAGCAAAGAGCAAAGCGGAGTGCATCAGTTCCACATTCTGGAATACCATTGGGGAAATCTTGTTTTTGACCCTGCTTTGCACGCTCAATTTCCTTTTCATCCAAGTTGCTTTCTAGCAATTGCAAGTGTAAACTCTATAAAAAGATAACAAGCAAAACCAATTAATTCCTATTAATTGAGGAAATAAATTTGTTGGTTCTAATGATACAGAATTTTGTCTTACTTCAAGCTCAATTCCACATATGACATCCATAGGATCAATCACATTACCCAGTGACTTGCTCATTTTCCTACCGTGTGCATCTCTGACCATAGGGTGCAGATAAACTTCCCTGAAATTGCCACAAAAAATGTTCTAATATTTTAAGAAAATGATAAGTGGTATCTAAGGACTTACGGTGAAATAATACAAGAGACTTACTTGAAAGGTAGCTTTCCCAAAAGCCTTTGACCCATAAACACCATCCTTGCAACCCAGAAGAATAAAATATCATGACCAGTCTCAAGAAGCGATCCAGGATAGAATGTACGAAGTTCTTCTGAGTCATCTGGCCAGCCAAAGATGGAGAAAGGAAATAGTGCTGATGAAAACCATGTGTCAAGCACATCAGTGTCCTGGCGCAGCTTAACTTTTGAACTATCGACATTGAACTTTTTAGAGGCCTTTTCTCGAGCTTCCTCTTCAGTACGGCCACTGACCCAATACTCATTATCAATCTCCTGAAAAAGCAGCAAAAATAATATTCCTATTACATAAATATTTAAAAAAATTAAATTTTTTTAAAAATAATTTAAAAAATTGCAGAAATTTCATGTTGCAATACAATTACAAGCCACACTCTTAAACTGTACACCATAGGAGGTACACATTAAACCTACATGTAATAAATGTGTACCTCTGTTACCTCAGAGTCAGGTTTAGGCCTGTCATCCATGTTATTCACAGTTTTCCTAGTTTTCCTACGCTTCTTACGCTGCATGTAACATGTCATATCATACAGTAGATTGATTATTTAATAGATCCTCATATACCGTACAAATCATTACTTACACTTCCTTGTTTGAAGGAGGAATCTTCCACTGATACATAATAGGCAGGAATTCGATGGCCCCACCACAGCTGTCGAGACAAACACCAGTCCCTAAAACAAATGAAAGAAAAAAAATGTGATAATTCTTTTTAATGGGAGAGAACGTGACATTAAGAGTGCACAAAACCCACATTAAAATCTCAATGACACCTGCCTTATATTTTCCATCCAATGGAACCAAATCTTTGTTTGTTGTTCAGGAATTATTTTAAGTTCACCAGTGTTAACAGCATCTATGGCCTTCTTTGCCATATCATCACATTTTAGGTACCTACAAGCAAAAAATATCACGACTAAAGACACCATAAATTGAAAATAACTGATTTACGGTTGCCAAACTGCCCTCACCATTGAGGTTTGATGAGGGGTTCAACAACATCCTTAGATCTGCTACAAATAGGGACCACCATGGGGTTATCCACAGTATCCTTGTAGAGGCCAAGTTCTTTCAGTTTTGAAACAACAGCTTTTCTAGCGTCAAATCGTTTCATACCCTGCAAATTAATTTCAAGAATGGTAAGTAAGAGTTAATTAAAATTAATTAATTGCTCAATATAACCAACAACAGTTTCTTTTATAACCACACATTAAGTGCAGATTTCCTTTTAACACATCAACATACCGTAAACTCTCCACAGTCACCAGTTATATTACCATCTTCATCTATAATGTTTATAAAAGGCAAATTATGCCTTTTACCAATTTCATAATCATTGTGATCATGGGCTGGGGTTATTTTAACAGCACCTAAAATGTAAAATAAGAGTAATCAATTTCAGAATCATGACTATTTTTTTTACCAACATAGTAAAGGAAAAATATCATGCAAAATATAAATAGGTAAATAAATTTTGCACCTGTTCCAAATTCACGGTCTACGTAAGTATCACAGATGATGGGGATCTTGCGGTTACAGAATGGATGAGAAATAAGTTTCCCATGAAGATGCTTGTATCTTGCATCTTCAGGGTGAACAGCAACAGCAGTGTCACCAAGCATGGTTTCAACACGAGTAGTAGCAACAACAATCTCATCAGAACCACCATCAACTTTGTAAGCAAATGACACCAGCACTCCAAACTCAACTTTTTCCTTGTACCCGGGAATTGAAAGGAAAGTTCTGCCTGGCAATTCAGTTTTATCCACCTATGAAAAATAAATGTATAGGGTTTGGGAAAAAATATTCAATAAGCAAGGCACAATATACATAAGTGACATTTCTGTGAGCACATACCTCAATGTCAGAAATAGCACTTTTCAGGGTACAAGACCAGTTTACGAGACGGTTGCTACGATAAATGTCTCCAGCATCATGTAGGACTACAAATGCTTCAGTTACTGCTTTCACAAGTTTAGGATCCATAGTAAAACATGCCCGATCCCAATCAAAAGAAGATCCTAATCTCTTCAATTGTTCATAAATACGATTCCCTTTCCTAAAAATTCACGATGCTAATCAGAATTTTGATACAAACAGTACAAAAAAGTAATGTCTCATGCAAACTACTCACTCATTTTTCCACTCCCAAACCTTCTCAATAAATCTCTCTCTTCCTACATCATGTCTAGTCTTCTTTTCTTCTCTCCATAGCTTCTTTTCAACTACCACCTGAGTGGCAATGCCTGCATGATCACAACCTGGATTCCAAAGAGTGGTTCTTCCCTTCATACGGTGCCTGAAGGAAGAATGTGTTGATACATTTGTAGTGTTATGTACTTAATTAATTTTTACCAAATGTGAAATCTTCATCAACTTTCCTACATACCATCTTGTAATAGCATCTTGGACTGCATTAGTGAGGGCATGCCCTAAATGTAGAGACCCAGTAACATTAGGAGGAGGAATGACCATCATAAATTTTCCTTTAGGATTTGCATCAGACACACTTTTTCTCTGAAATAGGACAGTAAATTAGGACAAAACGAATATTGCAAATAAAAATTCATTAAAATTAATGAACCTACTCCATATTCAGGTTTAAAAAAGCCTTGCTTCTCCCACCAACTATACCATGCAGCTTCTACATACTGTGGGCTGTATGAGTCAGGCATGGGCACAGTCACATCTTTCTTTTCACCTGCAGCTGTTGGAACATCATACACTGCAGATTCCTTCACTTCCTTCTTCTTCTCCTTTTTCTGGAACAAAAATACTTGATACACAGGTTGTAAGAGACAATACACAAATTAAACTAAACCAGGTTTGTGACACCGGCGCGCATCTAGGGTCGTTCCCCAGCTGTGAAAGAGAATGGGCCGGTATAACCGGGTCTCGAGACAGGTACAGTACCTGTCGGGACCATGTCCCACCTCTGGCCTACCCATCAGGAGAAACCTAAAAGGCCCAAGGACCCCTCCCCCCGTCCGCCCCCTTCTCCTGAATTCGCGTATGTTGAATACTGAGGCTGAAGTGAGTAATTTCCAAGTAGAGTGGACGAAAGGTCAAAAGTATTACTAAATAGCACTAGAACAACTATGGTAAAATTAACTGACAGAGACACCACTTTAAATTAAAAATAATGCAATGCTGCAAGAAAATCAAGTACGGACGACCTTCAATAAATAGAAGGCAAATTCTGAAAAGCACTGACGCAACATTCCATAACCTTAAATACGACACTGTGTGACAGACGGTTTACCCACAAGGAAAGAAAAAATATGCCTATTGCCAAGAAACCTACATGACTTTAGTTACCTCTTTTTTCTCTTCGTTGGGCTTTACACTAGCGAGTTTTTCTTGCTTTTGTTTCAACTTCTCAAGTTTGGCCAATTTCTTGGCCTCTTTCTCCAGCTGTTTCGCAGTCTTTTCCTGTGGAGCTTCATCTGCCGGCCCTGTCGCAGGCACATCTGTTGCGTTCGAACTCATTTCTGCAGCTTCACCACTGGTACAAAGATTCTTTGGCACCACTGACTGACAGCAATCAAACACGACAACAAATTATTGATTTCGATAATTGCGACCACGTACGACAGTGAGCAATACCACACAGCTCTGAGCACGGCATGGGCATGGACCGTCGCGCTGAAGGGCTCAACGCTGGCGCGTCGGCGGGTCGGCTGCAGCAGTAGAGTTGGCACAAAAGTGGCAGCGAGGCTAGAGCCTGATGTTTCATGTTTCGGGTCGCGTGTCGTGTCGCGTAAAATCAGTTGTTGCTAGAAGGGAAGTATATCCTTCATATTAATAAATTGGATCAATATGTAATAAAGTCAGTCGTCAAAGACTGATATAGATATAATCATGTTAATGTTTAAGAATACTAACAACAGTTTAAAATCTCGTGGATAATGTTCTCATATTTGCACGATGTCATTTGAGCCTCATAGCGTACAACCGGACGCAAATGTTTGAATCTTTAACTATGGCCTTGGGGATCGGAGGCAGGGGGGGACAGAACACATGCACTCGAACGTCAACACGTTGTGTGTTTGGTTAGGTGTTTCTCAAATTGAGGAATCACGTTTTGTATTTACCTTTACGTTTTCTGATACATTTCAAACGACGACATGGGCAAAGTAAAGAAGGGGCCTAAGAAAGGCTCTTCGGATGCCGGGAAGAAGAAAGTTCCTCCAAAAGCCCTAAACCCATTCGAGGTTCATGTAAACAGACAAAAGTTTCAAGTTTTAGGTAGAAAAACAAAAACTGATCGTGGTCTGCCTGGTGTAGCGCGAGCTAAAGCTCTAAAAAAGGTACTTAATAATTTTTTTTTGTAATTATTAACATTTTGCTGTAAGGACAATTAGTCTTTTTATTACAATTTGTTTAATTTGCTTTCTGTCGTTTCATACTAGTTAGATATGTTACAACTCTTGTTTATTTTCTCATTTTAATGGAAAATTTCTTGCAGAGAAAAGCAACTCTTCTTCAAGAGTATAAGCTGAAGGACAAATCCAATAAATTTCTGGATCGTCGTATTGGAGAACGGAATTCAGCTATGACAGCTGAAGATAAAATGACTGCAAGATTTACTGCTGAGAGAATGAGAGCTCAAACCAGGGTATATTGTCAAAAACTTGTCTAATTATCTGTGCCTAAGACGTTTTACTTACCATTTCAGAATTTTTCAGAAAGCAATGTTTAATTTAGCTGATGAAGAAGTCTTAACTCATAGAGGTCAGACCTTAAATGAAATAGAGAAGTTTGACGACCCAAGAAGTGATGATGATGACGATGAACAAGATAACCCATTCCGAGCTAAAGGAAACTTGGATGGTACTGCGTTTTAATTGAAATTCTTTCATCGGAAAAATTTATTTTCTATGTGATTGTAGTTGAATGCCAATTTTTTTTCTAATTCCTTGTCCTTGTATTGACCATTTGCAGCCGATTTTGTTGGTGATGCTCACTTTGGTGGGGGTCTTTTATCTCGCTCTCATGAAGATGGTGCCAAGAGTCGCAAAGATTTGATTGACCAGCTTATAGCGGAATCAAAAAAACGGAAAGCAGAGCAACAAAAATTAAGAGAGCAGACCTTGGATCTAACTGAGAAACTTGACTCAGAGTGGAAAGATCTTTTACCAGTAATAAATAGTGCTCCAAAAGCAGCTGCAGTTGAAAAACCTAAGCCAGATTCATTTGATGTTCTGATGAGAGAACTCAAGTTTGAAGCCAGGGGAAAGGTAATGAGTCTTAAATGCAATGAATTGTGTTTATTTTTTTTAATTTCATGGTTTTAATTAATTAACTCATCTTCCAGCCATCAGACAGATTAAAGTCTGAAGATGAAGTCGCCAAGGAAGAAAAAGAAAAGCTTGAAGAGCTAGAAGCAGCTCGGCTTCGCCGTATGCAGGGTATTACTGAGTCATCAACTGATGTAGGACCCAAACACCGCAGTGCAGATGACCTCGACGATGGGTAGGACTTTAAATATAAATGAAGAGTATCACATCAAAAAAATCTAAATGAATTTTAATTCAATCATAATGTTACAGGTTTGCTATGGATACAGATCAAGATGAGAGTGAAAATGAAGAATCACAGAATAATGATGAACTGATTACCAATAATGGAGGTGTTGATGACAGTGACAATGACGAGAATTACAATGACAATAACAGTGAGAGTGCTGAAGAGGTTGAGGATGGAGATGGAGAGAACAGCAGTGAGAGTGAAGATGAGGACATTGATGATCTGCGCTATGATACCAGTGACGATGAAAACACTTCTGACCATGAGGAAGTTGATAGCAAAAAACCCACAAAAAATATTGTCAAATGTCTTTCAGAACCTCAATCTTCCAAACTACAAACTGGATCTAAAAGTAAGTTACAATTTATATTTCTCATAGTGTGTACTATTTTATAAGTCTAACTGCCAATATTTTTCTTTACTAAACTATTCATTAGAAAATACTGTTGCTCACACTGATAAGACTGAATCAATAAGAGAAGATCTTAGGAAAAGAAAAGAATTGATGGATGCAGCACGTAAAGAATTGCCCTACACGTATGAGGTACCAAGTACATATGAGGAGTTGCAGATAGTTTTGGCGGGTCGTTCACCTGAATATCAAGGTGTCATAGTTGAGCGAATGATAAAATGCACTCATCCAAGCTTAGCAAGTGGAAACAAAGAGAAATTGGCACATCTTTTTAGCCTTCTAATGCAACATTTGCATGATGCAGGCTCAGCTGATGAAAATGAGAATGTATGTTTTTTTCTCTTCATACTTAATGTGTTTGCAATGTGTGTGTTTTCCATTTTAAATTGCTCAATTTCCTTACTTATGTATTCTATAGGTTTGCTGGGCTGTCCTAGACAGATTAGTTCCATCTCTTTTTGACATTGTGCAGTGGTGTCCAGATGATACTGCACAATGCATAAGACATGTCATTCAAGAAAAACATCAGGAGTACAGCAAAAGCAGAAAAAAGTTTCCAGGAGTAGAAACAGTGAGTTTATCAGAGATTTAAACTTGTCATGCTGAATGCAAGATTGATTTTGCTTTTAATAATCATTCCTTTTTTCCTTAGCTTCTTTTTTTCAAGTTGATATCTCTATTATTTCCAACATCAGACTTCAGGCATCCTGTTGTAACTCCAGCTTTAGTATTCATGGGGCAAATGTTGTCTTCCTGCAGATTGCAAACACGGCAAGATATTGCCAAGGGATTACTTCTAGTTTCACTTTTTCTTGAGGTATTTATATGTTGCATGAATGTATTTCATTCATAAAATGTAGCTCCTAGGACATTATGAAACTAAACAAAAATTGTATTCCAGTTCACAGTTCTCTCAAAAAGGTTTTCCCCAGAATCAATAAATTTTCTCAGGAATGTATTATACCTGAGTACAAGTCTTTCTAATACTCAAAAGGTCACATCTGCAGCTAAGCTTCCTGCTGTTCGGCCTCTTCCACCTGTGAAGATTTTTGCACTGCCAAGCTTTTCATTAAGACCAAACTTTGATGAAATTTCGCGCAGGTATGTTGGCGTCCAAGAAAGGATAAAATTTGTGATGTGCATCCTGAGCTGCTAGTTCACATGTTGATAATCTGTATTTTGTATTTTTATTAGGAACTATGAACCTAATGACCGGCTGTGTGCAAGTGACCTTATAAGTAAAGATTCTGTAGATAATGATTTCTGTATGACTGCAATACTGGTATCATTAAGGTCCTTATCATCAATTATCACTCAACTCTCCTCTCTTCCTGCCTGTCGTCATATTATCAGTCCCTTCCCACCGTTATTAGAAAGTTTATGCATGGTAAGAAAATTCTTTTCTGCTGTAATTTTAAAAATCTGTAACAATATACTTTACACCAGTTTATTTACAAATGCTCTTGAATTTCATCAGGAGGACAGGCTACCACAGAGAATAAAAGAAGAAATTCTTAAAGTTCAGAAAGAGATGGCCTCTGTCAGGGAAACATCTCTGAACTACCTAGTATCTGCTCCAAAGCGGCCAAAGCCTCTGAAACTGTATGAACCTAATATTCAGCAAGTGTAAGTCATAGCATGGTCAATCATGTCACCTATGACAATTTTTATTCGTAGAGTCCAACTTAATTTGCTAGTTTTGTTTCTCCAAAGGTATGCTGATGGAAAACAACATAGGCCTATTTCAAAGGAAAAACAAGAAAGAGAGAAACTTCTCCATAGGTACAAACGAGAAAGAAAGGGTGCATTACGTGAAATTCGCAAAGACCGTGACTTTTTGGCAAAGATCAGAATCAAACAACAGCTCAAAAGGTTTGCACTATGCTGCTTTTCTGATGTCTTACTCACTTATACTTTCTTGCACTCTCCTTCACCATATTTTATCAATTTATTTTTAGTGATGCTGAGCGGAGAGAAAAAGTCAAGGAAATCTTTGGACATGCAGCCATGCAGCAGGGAGAAATGCGCAAGCTATCCAAAGGAAAGAAAAAGAAGTAATTGCTACTTTATCAAATTGCTATACTATGTTATTTTCTTGTTGCGCAAAGTTGTAAAAAATAGCAGACTGTTATCAAGTAAATATAAATCCTATAAATCATTGGTGAGTTTACTTTTTAAAAGACTTGCTTCAATTCTTAAAAGTAGGGTGACGGCTGAAGTACATTTTAATGTGCCCTGCCCTGCAGTGTGAACAGAAACTATAATCCGCTCTCGGAACACTGCCGGCCGTCGAGCACGCGGGGGCAGTTTGGGCGCAGCCAGCAGGCGCCAGGCGCCAGGCCAGGGGCGCCCGGCCCGGCCCGGCCCGCGCCGCGAGAGGGCGCTGCTGACGTCACGCTTTACGACGTCACCATGTCTGACGTCACACAGACCGACAGGGGGGTCCTGTGGGGACGGGGGCGCCCTCTCCCTCGCGCCGGGGGGGGGCAAGGGTAGAGGGTGTAGGGTGTAGGGTTTGTGGTCCGTGGTGCTTCCAAATCTTTGCCAAGACATTTGATTAAGATCCAGAACTAGGTTTTGCTGGAGAATAATAACAACCATGCAGGACAGTGGTTAACTAGTTCAGCAGCAACGACCCAGCCGAGGACAACGGGCGGGGCGGGGCGGGGCGGGGTGGGGCTCGGGCCTGAGGCGTAGACACCAAAGAGGGCTGCCGTGCGGTCACCGGGGCGGGGCGGGGCGGGGAAGACGGGAAGGGCGAGGACTGTGGTGGGAGGAGAACGGTCGTCTTGGAGAGGAGCAGGAGACGAACTGACAGATGAGTATTTGAGCGGGAGCGCGCGAGATTAGGGATTGGCTAAGCCCAAGCCCTCCCTGCCCCAGCCGGGCGTGGCGTGGTGCCGCTGGCCAAACTCGTCGCTTGTAGTCTAGAATGGTGCTAGAAGACACCGCCGACCCGCCCAGCCCCTCCTTTGAATGCGCGGGCAGAAGACACTACGAGAGCGGAGTTAAATATTTGCCGAAATCGACCGACAAGGAGGCGCAGGAGGGGGCCCTTAGCTTGGACCAGCCCGGCCCGGCTGGACTACAAGCCCCCATGGGAGGGAAACCCTCTCCCTCCCTCCCTCCATCTTCTTCTCCGCTCTTATTTCTCTTTGCTGCTGCGGTGACAAGGAGGGGGAGCGGACAAGGCCCCTGGAAGGGAAAGGGGTTGGGCTAGCGCGGCTAGCGCTGTGACGCCACGCCAGGCCACCGTGGAGCACGCAGACTCCCTCCCGCGCACTTCTCCAGCACCAATTTCCTGCCGGCAACTGCCAAATCCCAGATAAATTGGCGTCCATAGCCCACCCCTTCGTAATCTGCAGGCCTCATCGGCGACCTCGGCTCACACTCTCCTCCCCCTAGTCGATGCGACGGTAGAGCATCTGCTCTCGCGCTATTTTCCCGCACCTCCCTGTCAACTCGCCCCGTCTGCTATGCAGTGAATCAGCCCGGTGCGGCGGTCGGGTCGGTGCCGAGCCGAGAGTCTGAGCTAAACCCTTCTAAATTGCACTCAGATCCACGCGCGGCGCGCTGCAGCACCTCATCTCCCTCCTCCACCAGGCTACGCGTACGCCTGCAAAAAGGGGGGGAGGGGGATATCCGGGATCTTATGTGAATAAGAATGGCCTATATGGCTGCGGGAATTTCATTATCCGATGGAGAAGTCCGATCATCAAAATATGAATTCGATTAAAATTGGCTTCATTTTTTGAAAACTGAGATTTTTTTTGTGGAGAAATTAGCACTTTGTTTGGCATAATTCTATCGTGAAGAGTCGTCAATATTTTTGAATTTCCCACTTATTGTATTGGTCGGAATACAGCAGTTGCCCTTGATATTTTTCTGGTGCTAAATCTTAATTTGATTTCAAATTGCCCAGTATTTTTTTCTCTGAATTATATTGTTATACCTTTCAGATCTAAAACCTCAAAAACGGGCTAATAAACAGAAAACAAAAAGTGGTTGGCAACATTGCATAAAAGTTGGGTTGGCAGTTCTGGCAGCTCAGCTGCCATGTGATCAGTCAGTGAGGATCAGTCTCCGGTAGCTGCCGGTAGCGCGCGCGCCGTCCCGACCGTTGAGGGTTTTTATATCTATCTATTCTATTTTTGCGACCAAACGATCTGTCGTGCGAAAGATACAAGTAGTGCCACGAAACTTTCGGAAAGCGGGAGTGAGCAGGCCGGGGCCGGGTGCCGTGCGCTGGGTCGTCTAGCGGCTACGCGAAAAGTTGTGTTCGAAGTGTCGGTTGGTACGTAACGGTTCTGGCAGCCATTTGACTCCCTCATCCCTCATCACCGGGGCCGCTGCTGCTGCCGCTGCCGCTGCCGCTGCCGCTGGACGACGGACAAAGAAAGGTGAGTCAGACATACATGTATCGACAGCCTGCTCAGCGTTAAATTTAGCAGGTTGTTGTTGGGGCCAACGTCTGTCGAGGTGGGGGCGGGGCGGTTTGACTTTTACCGGCTCAGCGATGTCACGGGCTGATAACGTTCGGCCGGCTCGAGTCGGGGAAGCTCGCGGTGGGGCTGGGCCGGGCCGGGCCGGGCCGGGCGGCGCCACGGCCACGCTCGACAGGGGCCTAACCGCACCGTCAGGCGCCACTAGGCTCGCTCTGGGGATGCTCGTAATCCTAGCCGTCGCGTCCCGTCCGAACAGAGCCCCCCCTCCCCCTCCCCCACAGGGACTTATCCCCCGAGCCATACCGTTTACCCACGCCGACCAGCGCGGCCCGCTTCTCCAGACAGACGACACTGGACTCGGCTCTCCCCAAGTCTCTCCAGCCGCGAGAGAGATAGAGAGAGGGAGCTGAGCTAAGCGAGGCTGGAGGCAAGTAGGCGAAAATGCACGGTCTACCTGGGCAGCACTTGTACCCCCCCCTCCCCTTTTTTTTCTCCTGGCCCTAGTTCAGCTCAGCCACCCGCGGAAGTAAACTGTAATAAGGCGAAATTGGTGCTCTGGAGAGTTTGAAGCTTGGAGAGCAGCACGGAGCGGGAGGAGGAGGGGGGGGGGGGGGGGGCTGGAGGGCGACTGGACGGACGCCGAGTGTCGAGCGAGGTATTGATGAAACCTCGGTAGACCTGCGCGGGGGTAGCGGGGGTGCACCCAGTGCGACCTCTCCCCCACCTCCCCTCTTCTGCCCTGAAACTCCACGGCGCGCCCGCGAGTCCCTCTGCCAGCCGAGCTTGGCCGCCGGAACAAATTTTCACTCCGAAAACTTGGTCGGCCAGCATCGAGAGGAGTGAGTCGGATATCCATCGCCGACATGTCCCGGCCCGGGTCCGTCCCTCCTCCCTTCCCTGGGTCGAAACTCCTCCGGCCGGATTCCCTCCCCCTCCCCCGCCTCCTCTCCCAACGTCGAGGAATAAGTAGAGGGGCGATGAGAATAAGAATGCGGCCTCATTTCAGACCAAGCTGGCACACCCCGCCCCCGCCCCCGTCTCACCCCGGCCGCCCCTGCCGCGCGGCGCGGCTCGCGGATGACTTCTCTGCACAGACCGACCAGGACCGGCCGCCCCGCCCCGCCCCGCCCTGCATCCGCGCTCAAGGGAGAAATTATTCAAGTGTTCAGTTTGTGATTGCGGAAAACGTTTCCAACAGATGCGGACAGAGTAAGTACGGGCTGGAGCGGCCTGGTCTGTGTCGGGAGGGGGTGGGGGGGTGGGGGGCTCGGTTCCCCCTGCTGCACTTGGTCGAGCGCGCCCCCGCACCCATGGCGGTCCATGGACCCCGCGGCTGCGGCGGACAGCGATGCGAGCGCTTGGGGAGGGAGGGAGGGAGGCGGGAAAGGGGAGGGGGAGGGGGGCGAGGCTGCGGGAGGTCGGCGCCGCCGAACAACTTGTGCTGGGCGGGCAGGAAAAGGACGAGGATGGTGGCGGCCGGCGCGGCGCGGCCCGCCCGCGGCGCCGCGAGACTTTCAGGGATGAGTTGGCGGGGTGCTGCTGGTGCGGTGTGCGCTGCCGGCGGCGAGGCCCCCGTGGTGAGGTGCGGGCAGGGGCGCGGCGGCGGCGGCGGCCTCGGCCCGGGGCCGGAGTCGGGGCCTCTGTTTTGGGGGGCCTCATACCCGTCCGCCTGCTCTGCTCGCCTGCCCACCGCGCAGCGAGGCACGCTCAGGAATTTAGCGGCGGAATTCTGAGGGCTCGGCGTTAGGTCCTTGGCGGGGAGTAACTGGGCCCCGTGAGGGCCCTAGGGCAGGGCAGGGCGAGGGCGGCTCTGCGGTGGTGCGCTGCTCCTGCCGCTGCCGGGCTACCGCCCCGCCCCGCCCCGCCCCGCCCCGCCCCGCCCCGCCCCGCCCCGCCCCGCCGCGGCCGCGTCCGGCCCGTCCGACACAGAAGGCATGCGCGAGGAATGCGCGCCAAAAGTAGTGAGTGCTCCGCTCGCTTCATTTTTCATACCTAATGGATCCATTAGCCGGTGCGGAGGGGGGGGGGGGGGGGGGTAGAACAACAGGCTGAGCCATGGCGGCTCATGAAGTTGCCGGACGGAATGCTCTCATGTCGATGTGGATAGTTGCTTTAGTTGTTGGGGCGTGCTCGCACCGCGCTCGGCTTAGGAAGGGGGAAAGGGGCGTGGCGTTGAACACGGTGTACTGAGCGGGGCTTTTTCGAGGACTTCCCTTTCGTTGCGGTAGCTGCGGCGGCGGCCCCGCCACGCCACGCCACTCCCCGCCCTGCCCCGCCCTGCCCAGCCCCGCCCCGCCCCACCGCGCCCCACCGCGGGGCAGCAGAGGGTGCTGCGAGTACACCGCCACGACGGAGGACGCTGTTACTCGCGCGTCGCACGCGACCGACATCAAAATGTCAACAATGAAAAATAATCCTTTTTTAAAAACGCACACTGACGGTTTCCTTGCGCCAGCACCTCGCCTCGTATGTATGTACTGTTGCGGCGGCGCTGTCGTCGTGGCATTGTGGGACGGAACGCGGTGTCCATGTGCGTGTGTGTGTGGCGGAACCTCGCGTTAGAACGGAGGGCAGTATACCAACTTGATGGTGTATACACTTTGCGCACGAGAGGCCGACGGCGTCGACGAGTGCGGGGCTGTTGGGGCGGGCGGGCTATACTGCCGCACTGATGCAGTCTGCGTGCCCTGCGGGGGGCAGCGCCAGCGCGGCCCGCCCGCCCGTGTGTGTGTGTGTGTGTATGTACAGGGTGTTATGCGTTTGCCAGCGTCAATAAACTGCCACGCGAGCGTTTGTGAGCGTGGGCGCGGGCACGGCAGCCCCCCCCCCCCCCCCCAACCTCCTCTCGGAACCTGACGGAGCGGGTGGAGATGCGCGGCGGCGTTCATGCGACAAGCGGGTCGCTGAAGGTCCTACTCTCTCCCCCTTCCCTCTCCCGCCCGCCTCTGATACATGGCTGCGTTAACCCGGTATGACCGCTGGTAGATAAATCACCACCCTATATACACTCCCCCCCCGCCCACCCCTGTACGCTGCACGCACTGAGGAGACTCTTTTAAATGTGCTGTAATTTTTCTTTCGTTTTTGGTGGTATTATTCGGGTTTTGGTCTGTGCGGCTCCTGTAACCGTTGCTCCCTGTGCGCGGCGCGGCGAAGTAGTTTGGGACTCGAGGAAAATTTGGGCGAGGCTCTTGCGTGTGGCGAAAGTGAGGGGCGTGGCTTAGCACCGGAACTTATCTGAATCTTCGCGAGCGTTTGGCGATGTAACTGTTACTTGAATTGCCCCGGGTACATTCAGCCTTAACAGTCGGTTAAGCTTCATGATAGCCTGGTAGAGGGCGGCGGCGGCGGCGGGGCGGCGGCTGGAGGTACGAGCCCCCTGCGACTCCCCGCTGCTGCTACGGGGGAAGTATAAGGGGGGGGGGGGGCTAAGACTGTTGTTGTAGTGCACTGCGGAGCAGAGAGAGGGAGGGTGCTTTTGCCTGCCATAGCCCCCTGCGAGCCCGCAGCGGGGTCGCGGACAGCACAGCAAAGCAGGAGGCAAAGCACAGCACAGAACGGCTCAGTGTGTAGTGTGTGGAAACTTGTGGACAGCCGGGGGGGCCGACCCGACCCGAGAGTCCAGGGCGGGGCGGGGCGGGGCGGGGCGGGGCCCGGGGGGTCGCGTCTGTGCGAGCGGGGTGGGGTCGGGGGCAGCTCCGGGACAGCAGCGGTCCGGCCCGGGGACAGCCCGGGGACAGCCCGGGGACAGGAGACTCACATCCCGAGTAATTATCCGACGTGAATGGGGCGCCGCGTATTGCATTGCATTGGCGCCCGGGGGCGACGGGCTTCCCCGACGCGTCCCGCCCCGCCCGTCCCGCCCCGCCCGTCCCGCCCCGCCCGTCCCGCCCCGCCCCGCCCCACCCCACCTGCCCCACTTCGCCCCGCGACGCCCCCGGCCTTAGGCTGCTCAGTGGCTCAGCGCGGGAGTCGGGGTGCGTGTGTTAGGGGTTAGAAAGGAGGGGGGGGGGGGGGGGGGGGGTCGTAAGCCGACAGGCATAGTGGGGGTAAAGGGGAGGGGCGGCGGGAGGGAGGCCGGGGGGAGTGAAAGAGGATAATAGAGGCGGAGAGGAGAGGAGAGGCCCGGGAGAGGAAAATGTCTTGACCAAACAATGAAAGAATGGAAAGAAAAGAGGAGGGGGGGGGGAGGGGCTGTGATTCCAGCGGTGTGTGCTGGAGCCGGCCAAGGTGGGATTGCCCCCCCCCAGCTCTCCCCTCAACCCCCGCGCCGTTTTCCATCTTCGTATTCCTGTTGCTCTTTTCCCAAGCCGCGCTCTCGGCCACCGTACTTTTGGGAATTTTGTCGGCCTCTCGCTCCGCCGGGCGGGGGGCCGCGGCGTCCCCATCCCCCGGCGCGGCGCCCACTGCAATAATATGCCTCTTTTTACATCCCGTGGCGCTACATTGTGTGCGCCATTTCATTTTTTTTAAGGGGCGCGCTGCTGGACGGGAGTGTGGTGTGGTGGGGAGAGGGGGCGGGCGGGGCGTCGTCTGCGCGGGGGGCGGGGCGGGTGGGGAGGAGGGTGCTCTCTGTGGCCTCGAAAATTTTCCTGCTCTCCAATCCTCAAGGCATTTCTCTATATCTCCCCCCCCCCTCTTCCCCTCTCTCGCCCTCTCCTCTCTCATTCCGCGTCTATCTCACACAGCCCGCTCCCCGCGCCGCCCGGGCCAAGAGTCGGTTCTCGCCCGGGGCCGCGAGGGACACGCCGCAGATCCCTTCAGGACCATTCAAGACCACTGTTGCTCATGCGCTCGCTGCTTATCTAGACTCGAGGGACGTTATTCGTGGCGGGGCGGGGCGGGGCGGGGCGGGCTAGAATGGGCCGGCACCGAGGCGGCAGATATATCACGGGCCTTGGTGGTGGGCCGTCGGGGGTGCGAGGTGAGGGTGGTGTGCGGGGCGTTCGAAAAATTGTTACGAGCAGGGTTTGCGCGGGTGGCGAGGGAGGGGAAAAGAGCGAAGTAATAGGGGTTTTAGTCGGTCAAAAATGTAAACGTATCGTCAGCAAACTGGGGAAGAGGATACTTTCAGACAGAGTGCAAGGTGCCGAGCACAGCACAGCATGGTGCCGGCCGCACCGTAAGTTCACCTCTAAGCAATGACCCCTTTTGCGCCGTGTGGGTAGGCAAACCTTTCGACACTTCACGCATCACCAAGAGGAGAGGGAGTTTGGGGACAACGAGTGCCGCGGCAGAGAGAGGGCGAAATAAACTCTCAAACCATTCATGCCATGCGACATGCGATACCCCCGTCGTTTTGCCCTTTGAGGGAAGTCCGTGCAGCTGGACGCTGGCTGACAGGACAGTTTGGAGTATGTGTATGTCCGTGTCATCTGAGCGGACAAATTTCTGGTCCATGTCGAAAATGCACTAACTTGCCGTCGGGCTGCCTCTAGCCTTGCAGAGCTGTGGAACATCACAGGGACTGGGTAATAGTCTGAGGCTGAGCGTGGTGGGGCGTGGCGAGGCGGGGCGGGGCGTGGTGGGGCTCTATCCCTGCTCAGCCCCGCGGCCCCGGCTCGGCTCCCATGTTCAGCATGATGGTGACCTTAGTTCCTCGCCGGCGCGAGAGTTGCGTACTTGTGTGCGTCGCTACGGTTATGGGCAGCACATTTAACTTTAACCTTGGGTGGCTCAACCCCGGCCCCGCCCCCCGAGGGGAAGGGAGGCCGCAGTCCATGCCCAGGCAGGTCGGGCCAGGCCTTGTGGCGCCCATGCAGGAGAGAACGGACGAAACGCAATGCGTCAAAGCTTTTGGACCGTACAGGGTGTCCAGACGAACACACGACAGTCAGTTGGGTTGCCTACGCTCGTGGCTGCAGGCGCCATGCTGGCGGCGGCGAGAGGCGGCCCCCCTCCACCACTCCGAGGCTAGCGTGCCTTCGGGTGGGGAGTAGCGCCGTGGCGACTGGATGGCCTCAGTTTTGGGGTGGGGGATGTTAGGACCCACGACCACCCTCGCGTTACCACGAGCACCCCCGGCGATTTCGCGAGCACCCCTCGCGGTTTTGCGAGCACCCCTCGTGACTTCGCGAGGACCATTGCGGCTCCGCGAAACCGCCAGGGCTGCTCGCGGATCCCTGGCGGTTTCGCGGAGCCGCGAGGGGTCCTCGCGAAGTCGCGATGGGTGCTCGCGAAATCGCCGGGGGTGCTCGTGGTAACGCGAGGGTTGTCGTGGGTCCTAATATCCCCCACCCCAAAACTGAGGCCATCCAGTCGCCACGGCGCTACTCCCCACCCGAAGGCACGCTAGCCTCGGAGTGGTGGAGGGGGGCCGCCTCTCGCCGCCGCCAGCACGGCGCCTGCAGCCACGAGCATAGGCAACCCAACTGACTGTCGTGTGTTCGCCTGGACACCCTGTACAGTATATGTTTCTGCGGCGGTGTCTGTGGCCGGCCCTGGCGCCGGCGCCTGTGGGCGGAGCGGGACGGGATCGCGCGCATGTTGTAGGGCGGGTTGACCACCCCATGCGCCCCCGGTCCTGCTCCACGCACTGCTCCCAACCCGTCTATCGGTGCAAGGCCCACCCCGCACCGCCACGCCCCGCCCCACAGCCCGCCACGCCCCGCCACGCCCTCCGGCCTGCCCCGGCCTCAGCCCCACATTCCTCTGCGGAGCCCGGTGGGGCGGGGCCTGGCGGGGACCCGATGCTGGGGGGCAAAGGACTCCCCTGTCGCTCCGATACGTTAGAGTCGCCGGGAGGGAAAATGTCTAGGATTATTCGGGGCAAGCGTCTCTCGCTTTCTCTCTCTTCCTCTCCCCTTTCCCTTTGCCCTCATCTCTCTTCTCTCTGTCCGCTCTTACTCCCCTTTCCTTTTCCTCGACTCCCCCCTCTCACTGAGACCCCCTTTGCACTCGAGAGGAAACTATTCTACGCATTTAATGCTAATGCACTGTTGGTGAACAATGAGCGGAACAGACTTGTAAAATCTTCTCTGACCCACGTCGAAAATAAGGCATGAGAATAGAACTGTTTTTTTTTCCGCGACTTTTTTTTGAAACTGCACAGCAGTGTGAAAGTTGCGCATGAGGAAAAGGGAAGACTAATGTGCGAACCTTGGTCCGTGCCGGGCCGCGCGCCGTACCTCCCAATATAGGGCGCTTGTCGGGGCGGGGCGGGGTGGGGCGCGGCGCGGGCGGGGTGGGTCCGGACGGGATCCTCCGCGCAGCGCGGGGCCACGCCACGCCACGCCACACTCACTGGTCCTGAGGAGTAATGATGCTGCATTCCACACAAAACTTAATTGTTTCGAAAGAAGGGGGATGGACGCGGATAAAGAGGGGAACGGGGACAAAAGGCTATGGGGCGGGACTCAAGGGGTTGGAGCGTAGCGGTGGGTCCGCCCCGCCCCGCCCCGCCCCGCCCCGCCCCCTGCACCCCGCCGCACCACGGTTCAGAGGGGCAGAGGAGGTGCGAGAGGCAGACGTCTTCGTTAATTACGGTATTTCACTTTATCAGCGGAATCTTGCCTCCGCTCCGCATCTTTCTTTTTCGTTGAGCCTCTGCCTCAGCCTCCTGACCCGGGCCTCGGCACGGCCTCGGAGCCACAGCGGTGGCCCCGGCCGTCCCTCCTCCGCGTCTAGCTCCTCCCCCCCCCCCTCCTCCCGTCTCCTGTCTCTCCAGTACACGCCAGAGGGGCTTGTGGAGAGGGCGGGCGGGGCCGGGCCGGGGGCCGCGTCTCCCCGCGCGCCCATCTCCACTCTCGCTGTCTCTCTTCTCCTCTCTAGCGCCCTGTACACTTGTACACCTACCCGCCCCGCCCCGCCCCGCCCCGCCCCGCCAGCGCCCCCCTCCACCGCCTATTCCTACTACTTACTCTCCCTCGCCATCCATATGCGATGGCGGCCTTTATCGAACAGGTGCGTGCGAGAGCAAGAGAGACTGGAGAGATAAGTGAGGGTAGAGAGTGAGAGAGAGAGAGAGAGAGAGAAGGGGGGGGGGGGGGTAGAGCGCAAGTGTGTGCGTGCCCTTATCTTCCTACAGTAGTGGAATGGGGGATCACGCCAGCCCGCCCCGCCCCGCCCCGCCCTGCCCCGCCCTGGTACTGCCTCGGCTATAACGCTCGCGAGGGCTGAGTGATGGAGCGCGGAAGGGGTTGGGGAGGCTGCCAGTCTGCTCGGTCCGCTCTGCCCTGCCCAGCTCACGGTCTGCCCCGCCCCGCCCCGCCCCGCCCTGCCCTGGCGGCAGCGGCAGCAGTGTGCTCGGGATGGGTCCTTGGGGCCCTCGAATGCTCACTGTCTGTCTGCCTGCCTGCCTGCTCTCCCTTAGCCTGTTTTCTACCCCCTCTCCTTCGCCGTGGAGCAAAAGTCCGTCTCCCCCCTCCCTGCGCCCCTGCGCCCTCCCTGCCTACTGCTGCTGCCATAGCAGCTAGCTGCTGGGGCAACGCGATCGAGGTGGATGATCGGTAGGAATGGTACCCCCCCTCCCTCCCTCTCTCCCTCCCTCCCTCCCTCCCTCTCCCCCTCCCCTCCCTCTCTGGCAGCCACCGCCGCCCTGCTGCCTGTGTAAATACACGTCCCGTTTGTCCATGTCTGAATGTAAACAGCGCCCTGTCTATATCGGCCGTGCCCGTGCCCGTGCCCGGCCCGCCCGGCCCCCGCATAAAAAGACAACCGTCTAGCAGTCTCTCTCGCAGGCGGGGCGGGGCGGGGCGGGCGCGGTGCAGCCAGGCGCAACGTTTTCTCTTCTACCGCGTTAGGTGAAAGACAGACAGACAGATAGACAGACAGATAGATAGACAGACAGACAGATAGACAGACAGATAGACAGATAGACAGACAGACAGACAGACAGACAGACAGACAGACACGGATGGTTTGAAGTTAAGTTTCTTGCAATGTCTTTGCTGGCTGTGGCGCCCGGGAGGCGCGCGCTAACTTGATCCCTGCTGCCAGAGGTGCCCGTGCTGTGCTGTGGGGCGGGGCGGGGCGTGGCGGGGCGGGGCGTGGCGGGCCCGGGTGCGCAGGTTGCCGCAGGCAGGCAGGCAGGGTGTGCTGCGGAGGCCCCGGCCCCGGCCTTGGCGCTGGCCGCGCACCGCAGAAATGTCACCACAACAGTGTGAAGGTTGACATGAGATTGTTGGAATACCGGGCGCTGTCAACACTTGGCCGCCGCCCCACCGGGCCCCGCCCCGCCCCGTCCCACCCCCTCAGCTCCCGGGGGGACCCAGGTCCGGGAGGTCCGGACTCCGGACTCCTCTATGGGGCTGCACCCCTGTTGGCGCTGGCACGTAGCGAACTACACGCGGCTGCCGCGGCCCCGCGCCGCCCCGCCCCGCCCCGCCCCGCCCCGCCCCGCCCCGCCCTGCTCCTGGTCTGGCCCGCGTTATCGATTTCATCGGAAAATGCCCCATCTGAGTACGGCGAACAGCTGACCGTAAGCGGACGCGGCCAGTCTCTCTCGCTCTCTCGCTCGCTCTCGCTCTCTCGCTCGCTCTCGCTCTCTCTCTCGCTCTCGCTCTCTCTCTCGCTCTCTCTCGCTCTCTCTCGCTCTCTCTCGCTCTCTCGCTCTCTCGCTCTCTCCCTCTCTCCCTCTCTCCCGGTACTCGCTCCGGCCTGGGCCCATTCTGCTCTCGTTCTGCCCATTCGGTCGCGGGCCTTTATGCGGCCGAACTAATGTGAAAAGTTATTGAGATTACGCTTGAACTCTCTGCTAAACACTTTCGCAGGCCGGGGCCTGTGCACGCCCGCACGCCCGCTCCTTACACGTTTGCTCTGGGAATGGCTGGGAGCGCTGCAAAGCGTCGGCGGAGAAACCCGAACAGGATCAGTGCTTTTGGCCTAGAAAAATACTTATACTTTAGTAGAGTTTCTTCAATCATGAAATTAATCAGCTCCAAGACATATGATGTAAGAAAAATGTTCCGTATCCGCAATGTGGTTCCGTTGCCTGGAGAGCGCCGTGGGAGTAGGCAATGCGAGAGCAGGGCTGCATGGCGGGACTGCCTACCCCACAGGCGGCCTGCCCGGCCCGGCACGGCCCGCGCGCTGGAGAGCGCCGTGGAGGTAGGCAACGCGAGAGCAGGGCTGCATGGCGGGACTGCCTACCTACAGGCTGACGGCTCGTTCCGCATCACCCTCTCCAACCGCCTCGCTTCCGCCGTGGGCTCAAATTAATTTTTCTCGGCTCTGTTTGTGTTGGGGGTCCTTCTGTATGTATACAGCTTTGCTGTGTGGTTTATAAATGAAGTGTAACTGACTTGGCGGGATGGCGTTTGTATCGTAACTTTGAATCGCCTTTTTTCCCGCTTTTAGCACAGTTTTGACTCGTAAACAATTTTTCTCTCTCGCGCGTCGTGTCAGTCCCCGCGGCTTCTTATGTATACCTCGCTCTCCCCTTTGCAATACACTTCTTCGCGCATGCCCTTGCGCCCCTCTCCTCTCCTCTCCTCTCCCCCTGAGTTTCACGCCTCCACTTTCCGCTCCCTATAACTCACCCTGATTCTCCCAATTTGTTCCCACTCGCGTTACACTAATCGATGTGCGAGTCCGGGTGGGACGCGGCGAGGCGCTGGGGCTCCTCATCGTGCTGGCTTCCCGCCCCACCCCGCCCCGCCCCGCCCCACCCCGCCCCGCCCCGCCCCACCCCGCCCCGCCCCACCCCGCCCCGCCCCGCCCCGCCCCGCCCCGCCCCACCCCGCCCCGCCCTCCCACTCACTACAACGCCAGCCTCTCAGGCCACCAGATCCCCTCTCCTCCGTCCTCTCTGCTGTGTAAACGCTTCCTCCTCAGGTGTAGCGCGCCGGTGATTGTGTGCTATGCGAATAATGCAAGCGAAAACAAATTCTTGTCAATTTTCTCGAATGTTCCTCTCACTCTTTCTCTCTTTCTTAACCTTCCCGTCTACATGCTTCCTCCATCTCTCTCTTCCTTCCTCTCTTCCCTCTCCCGTCTTCGACTCGCTCTCACTTGCTTCCCCCCGCCCCTCTCTCTCTCTCTCTCTCTCTCTCTCTCTCTCTCTCTCTCTCTCTCTCTCTCTCTCTCTCTGGGTGGAAGGCTATCGGTTCCGCGGCGTGGGCCTATCCCTTTCCCATAGTCCCGGCGGCTCGGCCCGACCCGGTCCGACCGGCCCGGCCGGCAGCCATTCGCCCCCTCCCCCGAGCTTTGCTTTGAGATTCCATTTTCAAGGTTCTCGTGTTTAAGGGTCTGTTGTATGACTGTCCAGCCACAACAAAACACAGCCGTAAACCGAGTGAGAGAGAGAGAGAGACAGAGAGAAAGAGAGAGAGAGACAGAGAGACAGAGAGGAAGAGAGAGACAGAGAGGAAGAGTGTGTGAGAGATAAAGAAGAGAGGAAGAAAACTCTGGGCGCTCTGGTGCCTTCCCTTCCCTTCCCTCGTGGACCTGCGCCGCACCAACGCGGTGCAAACACACTTCCTCTCCTCTCCTCTCCTCTCCTCTCCTCTCCTCTCCTCTCCTCTCCTCTCCTCTCCTCTCCCCGCTGCGCTCGGCTGCTCGCTGCGCGCCGCGCGCTCCCTGCGGGTAGCGCTGTATTAAACATCAGGACCGCCGTCGTCGCGAGCCGGGCCGGGCCGGGCCGGGGGGCACCCGAGGGGGAGAGTGGGGGGGGGCGGGAGGGGGGCGTAAGTCGTGCAGATTTTCTCCGCCACTCCTGTTGGTTTTTTTTTGCAACATTACACTACAGGAACGGTCTCTGAGACACGACGACGGGGGAACCACCGAGCCTACACTCGTGTAATATTTTATGGCGTTTGCGCTACACTCGCGGCAGATTTTTGTTCAGTAGTTAGAGACAGGAAGACGGATGGTGGGGGGAGGGGGGGGGAAGACTTCCAGCAGAAAGGGAATGCTAGCGCGGGCCGGGTCGGGCCGGGTCGGGCCGGGTCGGGCCGGGTCGGGCCGGGTCGGGAGCGAAGCGCAAGCCTCGTGCAAATGAGGAGGGCTTCTGAGTCCCAGCCGCCTAGCCGTTCTGACGCGGGGGGTGGCACCCCTGTAAGCCCCCTGTGGGACCTAGAGGGTGTGGGGGGTGAGGGTGCAGCTTGGCCGCCATGTTGATTAAAATGGCTCGGACGGACAAGCGCACCGCTTTCGCCCTTTCTCTCTCTCTCTCTCTCTCTCTTGCTCGCGCTCGTCATCCTCTCTCTCTCTCTCTCTCTCGCTCCGGCTCTCTTCTGCCGTGATGCTCCCGCATAAAAGGTTATCGACACATCGTTTTAGAACGCATCACTGGGCCAGCGCTGGCTCCTGCTCGCAGCTGCGCGCGCGGGGGTGGCTAGGCTGCGGGGGGGACCGCCAGTGCCATGTGTGTCGGCGCACACGCGTCGCACTCCGCCATATAGAACCACGTTACTCTATTTTTTCAAAAAATTAGAAACGCTTTTATGCATCGGGGGTGTTTGCGCGAGCGTGGTTTCATTTTTGTTGTTTTACCAATCGCGCGCGCGCGCACACACACTCACACACACTCACACACACACACACACACACACACACACGCACACACGCGCGGTCAACCAAAGAAACGTGAAGGTAAAATTGCAAGCGTTTTGCTTGCGGCTTGTGTTCGCTACGAGTAGAGAGCCAGGTGGCGCGGAGGCTGTGCCGCTGCCGCTGCCTTCTGCTATGGCAACAACAAATTGTGTCCCGACATTTCCACACTCGGAGCAGGCGGCACGTGTAGCGTGCGCCCCGCCCCCTCCGCCCCCTCCCCACCGCCGCCCCCTCGTGTAAAACATGTCCACATAATAAAGGCGGTCCGTTGACGACGTTTCCCTCCGCCTTCTCTCTCTCTCTCTCTCTCTCTCTCTCTCTCTCTCTCTCTCTCTCTGTCTCTCTCTCTCTCTCTCTCTGTCTCTCTCGCTCTCTCTCTCTCGCTCTCTCTCCCTCTCTAATTGCCCTGTCATATGTTTCACCAGCTGTTGTTGTGGATCATTTGGTGAGCGTCCCGGCGGGTGGAGGCAGCCGCAGGCGGCAGGGGCGGGGCGCGGGTTAGGGGAGGGTGGGAGTCACCCCCTCCCCATTGCCAGCTCAAATCTACCACAACGCGGCCGTGGTGGGGCGGGGCGGGGCGGTCCGGGCGGGACAGGGGCCTATCGGGGCTTTGGCGGGGCGCGGTGACGGCGGTGGCGGCATCAACGGGACCACCAAGGGCGGGGCGGGGCGGGGTGCGGAACTTTTTGGGGCTCCTTCGGGTGGGGCCAAATAGCGAGGCCACGGCGGGAAGGGGTGCAGTAGTCGACCTGGCCGCGGACCGGGGCTTAACCGCCACCGATCGCCCTACTCCGCTCCACCCAGCCCCGCCCCGCCCCGCCCCGCCCCGCCCCGCCCCGCCCCGCCCCGCCCCGCCCCGCCCCGCCTCGGCTGACTTGACATCCAGGAAAGAATCGGTCGGGTGCATGCCGGGTCCAGCCCAGGGCAGGGCGCCCCGCCCCGCTCCGCCCCGCTCCGCCCCTATCGCCGGCGAAATTGGGAACTCGCTCGTCTGCTGCAGGAGTAAAACCAAGCGAGCAGCAATTTGGCCAAGCGAGGAGGGGGTTGTTCGAAGGGGGGGCTGGCCAAGGGGCAGCCGGGGATGGGGGTTGGGCGGGGGGGGGGGGAGGGAAAGCTGCACCCCTACATGGCGCGGCGCGCGCTGATCCGCCGCTGGTGCGGTGGGGGGATAGCCGCCCCACCACTCCCGCCCCACCACTCCCGCCCCACCACTCCCGCCCCACCACTCCCGCCCCACCACTCCCGCCCCACCCCGCCGCACACACCCAGCCCGCCCCACCAAGCCCGCCTTGGTTCCGCAGCAATCACTACCGGAGACGTCATAACTTAACTGTCGACCTCGACGCGACATCGAATTCCGATGAAAGTTTTTCCCTCTGGCCGCAACAGGCAGGCAGAGTGCCGCTGCTTCCTTAAGGGCCGGGCCGCCGTGCATCCGACGGGCCCCGCCCCACCCCGCCCCGCCCCGCCCCGCCCCCGCCGGGCCGGGCTGGCATACACTGCGACCCTGCACCCTACTGCTGATGCGTTTCGTATGACGGATGTGTCTACAGTTTCCGCTCTTTTCCGCCCCCTTTCTGCCCCTTCATGTTTGCACGACGCGTATTGGCCACGTTACGTCTCGTACCCCAATGACTAACGACGCCTCCGTGTGTGTGTGTGTGTGACCGATCACGTCCCGATTGCCACGAGGACGCGCAGTAGGGAAGAATTTGCATTATTTATAACCGGCTGGCATGCGGCGCAATTTCATCAGAGATTCGTAACGTGCGCGCTACGAGCTGAGCTGGGAGGGAAAAAAACATAGACGAGAGAAGATTTGGGGGAGGGGGGAGGGGGAAAGAGGAGGGTGGTCTGACCAGTAGTGCCTGACTGTAAGCCAACCAAGCCTTCATTTGAGCTCATCGGCGGGGGGCGCGATCTCGCGCGTCGTTGAAAGGAATCCGTCGTCGCCCATTGGGCGGTTTGCGCGTCTCGAGTCTGTTTACACGTCGCACACGAGCCCGTTCCGCTGCTGGCCGTGCCGGCCGGAAATAGCTCGCCCTGGCGCTGAAAAGCGATCGGGTTAGACAGCTGTCATAAGTCGCGTCTGTAGCGAGCGGCCTTGGCCAGCGAGCGGGGCCCGCCCCGCGGTACCGACTGAACTCCCCCTCTCTCCCCTCTCGTCCCGCCCCCCTCCCCGCGCGCTCCCCTCTCTCGAACATTCTCCGCATACCAGCAGTGTCGTTACTGTTGTTGTAATTGAGTGGACGCCGCGCCGCGCCAGGCGTTCGTACTATTTTCGGTTTTGAGTGGTGAGGGGCGTTTATCTTTCTGCGAGAGGTTTCTGCCCGTTGCCACGACGCGTTTGAGGATACGGCTGTAACAGTGGAACGTGCTGGAATACTCACTGCACACTCGAACGAATTTTTTTTTTCTTTTTTTAAGGGCACACGGGGCACACTCACGATTTTAATTCCCAACTTTTTAAACTAAATTTTGTTGAGCGAATAAAAATTTTGTCAACTTGATTAAATTATTTGTTGCAGTCAGTTCAAATTTAGTTCATAAAGCTAAACTGTCGTCGGGTTTGAATTTGGTCCCCTGCGAGCTTAATGGTTTTTCGGGTGTACTGCAGTCGCTGCCTTTTCATACTCACATTGTGATGGTTCGGGTCGGGCCGGGCTGCGGGTGGTAAAAGTTATGAGATGTCTGTCCCCTCCCTGGTCCCGCCCCCCGACCTCCGCCCCGCCCCGCCCCGCACCGCCCCACCCCACCCCACCCCGCCCCGCCCCGCCCCGCACCGCCCCACCCCCGCCCCGCCCCGCCCCGCCCCGCCCCGCCCCGCCCCCCCCCCCCCCACCCCCCGCCGCCCCGCACGCATATGCAAGCCGCTTCCATTTTTCATGGCGCCGCGGCGTGCGTCTGGACGAGACTTCCTGCTCGAGTCAAAACTCTGAGGGTGCGGAGAGGGAGAGTGGAGGAGAGCGAAAGGAATATTAAAGAGGAGCCCTGCAGGCGGGAAGAAGAAGAAAATAAAGCGCGCGCGTTTATTTCCGGTTTTGTTTCTGCGACCCGACCCGGCTGCTGTCTGGTCCTGGTCGGCCAGGGAGCCGTGGGCGGGGCGGGGCGGAGCGGGGCGGGGCGGGGCGGGGCGTCGGCTCGGCCAGTTGTCCGATTTGTCCGCAAAGTTTGCTAATTGGGTCCGCTGCCGCCGACGCGCCGACGCCTGCTGGGCCGGGCCCCGCCAGGCCGACCGGGGCCGACCCGGGCCGACCCGGGCCGACCGGGGCCGACGCGACGCTGAATACCGCCGGCCGTGCCCGCCGTGGTGCAGCTATGACGTAGAGCCTGCTGCAGTCTGGACAAACGCGCTGGAGCCGGCTGGAGAGGAGAGCCGCACTGCTGGAGGGGGAGAGGATAGGCGGGCCAGGCGGATCAGACCAGCGCCGAGCCGAGCCGAGCCGAGCCGAGCCGAGCCGAGCCGAGCCGAGCCGAGCAAGCGGCCAGATCCGCAGTTTGGGTCCAGGCGAATGGCACGGGCGAAGCGGGAGGGAGGGAGGGAGGGCGTCCTTACCACAGCAAGGCGGCCAGACCAGACGCCGCCGCGCAGACCCAGCGGGGCATTCACCGCAGGATTACACGTGCATGACTGACATTGACACTGATTTTGGTGTGCGACACCAACCTCTCTTCCCAGGCGCCGTCTGGTGGCACGCACAACATCCCTCTCCCCCCTACCCTCCCCTGTGTCTCCCCCGCACGGACAAAAATCACCCCGCCGAGAAAGTTGGGATTATTCGAGTTTTAGCCGTACAACGGCACTGTTTTGTTGCATAGTTTACCGGGTTTCTTCACTTTAGACAGAGTGGCGGGGGTCTCCCTGGCTCGCCGCACACGCCCCGCCCCGCCCCGCCCCGCCCCGCCCCGCCCCGCCGCCTCGCGCGCCTCGGTGCAGCTGCGGCCTCTCTCTCCCCCCGGCCTCCCCTCCCCGCTAGGACCGGGTGCGGTGCCTCGGCGCGCCCCGCCCCGCCCTAGGCCCGCCTGATGAAAGGCCTGCTTGTGGCTGACCGCGGACTTGCCACCTTCCCCTCGCGGCTTGCCCCTGCTCTTTCTCAGCGCCCCCCTTCCCCCAGCTGGGCCCCGGCGGCCCTGCCGGAGCACTAAGTTTGATGCTGTGGTCCTCCCCGTTTTGGTGTAGGAAACGGGGAAAGCTCTCGCCGGATCGGAAACCCTTAGCGGCTCTGCGACCACCACGCATAACCGCGGCCCCCGCCCCGCCCAGCCCAGCCCGGCGCACCCACCCTTAAGTGGCCCAAGTGGCAATTTTTCTTTTCTTACTCCACTTTTTTTTTCTCTCGCCACGCCACGCCACGCTCGGCGAGAGAAGAGGAGAGAAGCCCAAGGGCAACAAAGTTAAGCTGTTCTGCGGAGTGGAGCAAAGGATGGAATAAAGTAGAAAAATAAAATAAAAGGAGGCTTCGCTTCATTTTGCGAAGAGGCGTCGCCGTTCGGCGGTGTTGGATTTGGCTGTAGTAATTCGAATGTCCCGCGCTGATTCGGCGGCGTGGCGTCCTCCTCGTCGATAATGGATCTGGAATGTTGATGAGCACCAGAGGCCCAGGGCTGGGCTCCTCGCAGCCTAATTCAATTCAGCTCGAATCGTAGCGACTCGTCATCATCGCAGTTATCTCCTACTACTTTTGAGTCGGCCGCATCGCAACGGTGGTCCAAAACTGGCCCATTGCGCGTGAGCGGGAGCGGGGGAAGGGGCTCTCAACTCAACTCTACCCGGAAAAACGGGTACGCGACCCGCCATGTCGGGTGGTAACGGGGCGCAACCTGGAACCTCTAAAGGAATTACCCCTTTCCCTTAGAGGTACCGGACCCACCTCGGTATACAGGGGGGTATTGTCTGGTCGATTAATTCCCCCCCCCCCCCCGGTATTAATCGCCTAGGGGTCTTGTACCCACCTCGGTATACAGGGGGGTATTAATTGTCTGGCCGATTAATACCCCCCCCCCCCGGTATTAATCGCCGAGACATGTCTATTGCAATAGAGTCATATGTTAATAGAAGAAAATAATCCGAAAGTCCAGAGAACATACAAGAAATAATCGTGACAATGACAAAGTGACACCGAGAACTCGACAGGGTCCCGGGGGAGCGTGCAGGCCAGCAGCGCCCGCCTGCGCTCTCTATCGCCCCCCTCCCCCTGCTCCTCATGCGTGCCGTACGGGCCGTACGTTGGTGGTGCCTGTGGTGCGGGCCGCCGCCCCGCCGCCAGTGGGTTTGCAATAATTATGTAGGACGATGGAGCATCGGACGAGGTTGCCGCGCCGTGCCTCGCCGGGCTTGGGCCGCTGGGCTGGGTGGGTGAAGCCGACGAAGCTAACAGGAGAGGCGGTCGACTGATTGTTAATTTGCTGTGTACTTAGAGAAGGCGCGGCGGCGGCGGTTGTCCAAACAGGACCCCTCCACCCCCTTCCCCTCGGGTCCAGGGCGCACCGCCACCATCACCACGGATTAGATGGGAGCTAGGGGCGGGACGGGGCGGGGTGGCTGGGCTCGTGATAATGCATGGTAACCCGCACCACTTATACGGCAGAACGAGTCAAGGACAACCTCGTTTCACCCGTTATAAGTTTCACTTTCCGCCCAGCTCTGCTGCGTATACTCGAGTCTTTTAATTTGTCTTTTTCATGGTTTAGTATACGTTATTTTTCAAGATTTTTTTTCTGAAAAAAAAAAATTGTTTTGCTTGTGCACTCTTAACTTTTTACAAAGAAAATTCTTGTATTACAAAGAATTCTGTGCAACCGTAATACAAAGCCAAATTTTCTTTGTAATACAAAGGAAAATCTTTGTAATACAAATTAAAAATTTTTGTAATACAAGCAAATTTTCTGTATATTACGGTTGCACAAAATTCTTTGTATTGTACAAAAAAATTCTTTGTGAGAAGTTAAGAGTGTGAGCACTGTTATTCAATTCCTGTGACGTCACATTCGTTTACCTGTAAAAGCTGTCACATTCGTTATAATATGATGTCACATTTGTTGTAATGTGAATCGACAGGGCAAAGCGCCGTAAATTCGTCAGTCACATTCAAAGGAATGTGACACTTACATCCAAACGAATGTGACAGTTTTTACATTGAAAAGAATGTGACGTCACATGAATCAAATAACAGTGAGTTTATAAGCTAATATTGGACATCCTTTCTCACCCCCAAAAAACCTAAAATTACTACAAATATGATAACGGTTTCTGCCGCCCCAAGGAGTTGGTCCTAAACTATCTTTGCTCCTCTCTTTGTTCTAGGTAAGTGACGGCGAGGACGCGTGCCGGGCTGCCGCGGGGTGGAGGCGCGTGTTGGCCGTGTGTAATGGGCAACTATTTACCCGGCCACGGTTTGCGCTCTCATCTCTTGGCTGAGCGCGGCGCCTCCAGGACAGCGCGGCTGCGGAACCAGGGGTTAGTGCGCAGAAATAAAAAGCACGCGAAAACTACACGTATCGCGGTGAAACTGCACTGTTAAAAGTAGTTGTTGAGAAACAACTCTTTTCGTGATGACCGTGTTGTTGGCCAACAGGCATGTCGTTCGAGAACAGCCAGGTTGTTCAGAATGTCACGAGTTGTTGCAGAACAACAATGTTTGTCCCAGTGCTGCAAATGGACGGATGAGATTTTGACCACCTGGTATTTTTTGTCGTTCCTGAACAACTTTATTTGGGTAACTGGAATATATTCCAGTTGGAATATTTGAATATTTTGGAATATCTGGAATACTTTTGTTGGAATATGTAGAACAGTATTTTTGGAATATCAGGAAAATGTGAGATAAGATTGTTGGAATATCAGGAATATGTTGGAATATTTGGAATATTTGCTGTTAATATTTGCGAATGTTTTTAACAGTGTGCGCCAATACATTTTGGAATATTTGGAATATTTTGGGGCTGGAATATGTTGGAATATCTGGAATATTTTTGAGCGTCACATTAGTTTTCAATGTGTACATGGAATATGGACGGATGGATTTCGACCACCTCGACCCCTCCCCTTTTCTCCCTCTCTCTCTCTCTTTGTCTCTCTCTCTCTCTCTCTCTCTCTCTCTCTCTCTCTCTCTCTCTCTCTCTCTCTCTCTGACCCTCACGCTCACACAAACACACTAGAAAGTGCCGGGCACGTTCCTCAGGGTTTACCGACAGCAACTGTGGCAATTACTCGCGTTGGAATCACTGTCCCTTGTGCTGCAACTGTGTACGCCCGGCCCACTCTCCCCTCCTCCCCGTGAGGTTAAGGGGGGCGGTGCAGGGGAGGGGTGGTGGCGGTGGCTCCAGGTGAGGACTGTCCCGCGTGGCCACCCCGCTACACTATCGCACTGCGCCTCCCCCTCGCCCCTCACCCCCGCCCTCCCCCCGGACCCTGATTTCATTTTCCTCTCTCCCTCCCCTCCTCCCCCGCTGCCTCAGTAATACGTGATGCGAATGGAGCGCGCGACACGCCTAGCCTCCCGCCAGGGCTGCACTGTGGCTCGCACCCCCGCCCCGCCCCGCCCCGCCCCGCCCCGCCCCGCGACACGCCGATGTGTAACGCCCACCGAATCGGAAACGGGT
Organism: Frankliniella intonsa; assembly: GCA_033675135.1. Lineage (NCBI taxonomy): Eukaryota > Metazoa > Arthropoda > Insecta > Thysanoptera > Thripidae > Frankliniella > Frankliniella intonsa. The sequence goes on along the minus strand of CM066245.1, from coordinate 6,464,224 downwards.
CGCGGGCGCAACAACTCCGTACGCACTGGCGACAGTATTCGAAGGTTTACGGAGAAGATTTTTCATAATAGATAATGTAATGTTACAATCAAAATTGCGCGCAAAAGTGAAAAAAAAAAAAAAAAATCAACTCAAATTAAGCCTTAACATGTGAGCCCCCGGCGTATAAAATAAGCAGGGCAAACGGCCGTCTGCTGGGTGTACTCGCAGGCAACGATAAGGCTATCTGAGAGAGCTCGTCGCAGTACAACGCGTGTGTTCGGGAGAGAGAGAGAGAGAGAGATAGAGAAAGAGAGGGAGAGAGAGAGGGGGGAGGGAGAGCCGTGCGTGCCGCAGCGACCTTCCCACCCCCCTGCTGTTTCCCTTTTTTTCTCTGCTGTTCTGTTTGTGCAAAAATTAGCGTGCAGTCTGGGGCCCGACGCCCCGCGCGTTGTGCCAGGGCTGCCCTGGTCCGGCCCGGCCCTCTGCTCAACGATAAGCTGGATCCTGCTGGATTAACTCGAGTGAAAGAACCCCGGGAAATTTATGTCCGTGGACGCGGTGCCCGGCTCTGCGTCCCGGCGCGGCGCGGCGGGGCGGGGCGGGGCGCGGCGCGGCAGTCCAGGTAGAAGGGGGTTATGGACGGGCGGGGCGGGGTGGGGCGGGGCGAGGGCCACAGGTGGAGGGTAGTGCCGCGGGGATCGGGGTGGGGCGGGGCGTGGCCGGTGGTGGAAGCGGCCCCGCTGCTGCGGCTTGCTATGACAACTGACATATCAGACCGAAAACAAAACAAATAACGCAATAGCGAAATGTATTCATGTTTGCAAAGAGTGGCAGCGGCCGAGCAGCGGCGCCGGGCCGGGCCGGGCCGGGCAGTGCGGGAGGGATGGGGATGGAGGAAACCAGAAACACGACCGGGACCGGGACGGCCCTGCTGGGCAGTGCGGGAGAGGAGAGGAGAGGTGGCGGTGATGGCCGTGTCCGTGGTGGTGTGGTGGTGGCGGGTGGGAGCGGCGTGTGCGGCCCTTAACAGGTCAAGCGAAGTATTCGTGCCACACTACGCCGCGCCACGCCACGCTGCGCCCTGGACCTGGATAATCAATTAGGGACCCGGCTCGTCAGCCCCCCCCCCCCCTCCCCTATACAGCTCCCCCACCACCACCTCCAGCAACAGCAGCAGCCCCCAGTTTCCCTATTCCTGACAACAAAAGCGTGGTGGACACTTTGACCCCTCCCTTCCCCCCTTCTCCGGCCTGGTGCGTGCTCAGCCCGCCCAGCCCGGCCCAGCCCGGCCCAGCCCGGCCCGGCCCGGCCAGGCCCGCGCGGCTTGCTGCACTATTATCCACGGTCATTTTCTCCTGATCCTCCTCTCCGGCGCGCGAGAGCCGCGCCGCCCTGCTGCTCCCCATATTCGTGGCGTAAGCCCGCGGCCGCTACTGCCGGGATCCGCCCCCGCCCCCACCCCCGTCCCCGCCCCCGGGCCCTCTGCCCCCCCGCGACCCCTCTTTCTCTCTCAGCGGCCTGGCCTAGCGCGGGGCCTAGCCTAGCGAGTGGGAGGAGGGAGAAGGGCGGGCGACACTCAGCGCGCGGCGTGGCGTGGCGTGGCGTGGCGCGCGGGAAACAACGTGGCTAGGGAAATGCGTTACCCTCTTATTTTCGCGACGGTGCCCCTGCTGGGGTACCGGCCCCAGCCCCCCGCGGGGCTGTCTCCCGGATGTTCCGTTCAGTTTCTCATATCTCGCACAGTGATCTCACGGCATGGCATGGCAGAAAGACTGCGTAAGAAAGGCGCGCGACGCGGCGGCAGCGGCAGCGGCCGCGGTGCTGTGGTGGCGGCTGTGTGAGGAGCGGGGCGGGGTGGTCGATGGTGGACCGGCAGAGTGGTCGGCACGGCTGCGGGGCGGGGCGGGGCGGGGCGCGGGGAGAGGAGGGGAGGGGACGCGCAGTTTCCGGCCGAACAAGCCACGCAGCAGCTGGCGGGCCTGGCGGGGCGGGGCGGGCTGTCAGTAGCTAAGTGTGTTGATCCGCCGCCTCTCTATTGATATTTTGAGGGGCCCAGCCAGGCCTGGCGGGCCACGCCTGGCGGGCGGGGTGGGGTGGGGCGGGGCAGGGCAGGGCGGGGTGGGGCGCGCGCCAATGGAAGTGGAGTGTTGATGGACGCCCAGAGAATGTCCGAGTCATGCACGCGCCCCTCTTGACCTTCGAGTGAGCGCCCTCTCCCTCTCTCTCTCCCTCTCCCTCTCCCTCTCTCCCTCTCTCTCTCCTCTCGGCGCCCTCCACCGCCGTCCTCCACCCGCCGACAACCTCTCCGCGGACACGCCCCGCACCGTCCCGCCACGCGAAGCCTCCCCCTCCCCCCGCAGCGCGCTGGCCCGTCACGTTTACCCGAAGGGGGAGCACAAAATATTGGGTGTCGCCTCGCAACACAGAGGCGGGGTGCGATGGGCGGGGCGGGGCGGCGCGAGGGAGCTGGCGGAGCAGGCGAAGCTGCCCCAGAGCGGGTCGGGCCAGGCGCGGCGGGGCGCGGCGGGGCGCGGCGGGGCGGGGGTCCAGTAGGGGCCGCAGGGCCGCGCGCCGATCCCCTCCACCCCCATTTTACTCCCCGTCAGACTGACCGGACCGGACCGGACCGGGCCGGGCCGCTATCGGTTGCGGTCGCTGTCACTTTAGCACTGCATCCGATTACGGGCTCAACGCGGGGGGGCGGTGACTCCCAGTCGGGCTTCACAAACCATCGGGTCACGCCGGTGTGCTGACCTGACCATAAGTTGCCCGTCCAGCACGGCGAGCAGCTGGGCTTCATCGTTAAACGGCGCGCCGCAGATGTGAGGCAGATCTCTCGCGCTACCCAAAATAAATAAAAAGCGGGAGAAAGTACCTGCGCAATTTTCATATCGACGTCGTGGACGTTTGCGGAACAGTAACCGGTGCGGAGAGGAAAGAGTTGTGTGGGGCAGGGAGGAGGCAGTCAGCATAGGGGGGAGAATTTGCGGCAAGTTTTAAGGTGAATCAGAGTACAGTTGTCTCTTGATTTTTGCGCCTTGATTTCTGCGCGCGAGTCATCCCCACCACTTCTTGGGGACAGGCCCGGGGTACCCGGGCGGGCGACCCCGGCCGACCCTCAGGGAGCCGGGAGCCGGGCGGCAGGGGATTACCGAGGGGATTAAGCTGCTTAGCGGAGGGGTGCCGCATGTTCCGTTCGCATAGTGTTCCGTTCGAAAAGTTCAAGATATTATTTAAGAATCACATTGTACGTGAAAAAATAATGCGATCAGGTCCAAACGGCATGAAAATATTCCAACTTTTAGTCTTTTGGTGCCAGCATTCAATAATCAGAGGAACGCGGCACCAAAAGACTAAAAGTTGGAATATTTTCATGCCGTTTGGACCTGATCGCATTATTTTTTCACGTACAATGTGATTCTTAAATAATATCTTGAACTTTTTGAACGGAACAGTATTTGTACGAAACAGGCGGCACCCCCTGCTAAGCCGCCTAATCCCCTAGGTAATCCCCTGCCGCCGGGTCGGCCGGGTGGCCCGAGGGTCGCGCTCACGGCCCAGGGCGGCTACCTAGGTCTGACTTGATTTCTGCGCGTCGTGATGAACATTTTGCGCGCAAAAATCAAGAGACAACTGGGGCCGTCCTTCCCCCCTAGTGGCAGTGTGGAGGTGGTGGGGCGGCGGCAGGAGGGGGGAGTGGGGGCTGGCGCTGGCACGGCGGCGATGCGAGCGGCGGGCCGGGCCGGGCGGCCAGGGCGGGCGGCTCTGGCGGAGCAGAGCCAGGCAGGCAGGCCAGTCGATACAGGGGGCCTCTCCAGCGCACAGCTCCCGCAGAGCCAGCGCACTGCTCAGGCCGAGCCGCGCCGCTCCGCTCCGCCGAGCCTCGTCTCTGAGCCTCGTCTCGTCTCGACTCGCGGCGCCGCTCTCGTACTGGCACGCCGGCCCCGGCCCGCCTCGCCACGCCCACGGCCTCCACCACGGCGCCCATGTTGCGCCCGTGCGGCCCCGCGAGCAGCTGGCCCGCGCGCCCCGGGGCCGCCCCCCGGGCCCCCCGCGGCCCTCGCCGGCCAGGTCCGGAGCCTGCAGCCTGGGCGGCTGCAGCCCGCCTAAGCGGCATGTCCGAGTGATGCCGCCGAGTGCCCAGTCCGAGCAGCTGACCGTGGAAGCGGCAGTGGCCAGTGGCAGCGGCTGCAGCTGCGGCGGCGGCGACACCCGTAGGCGGCTGCTGGCGTCCGAGACTGTGTTAGTCGTGTTGTAAACACCCGCGACCCCTCGCCGCGCCCCGCCGCCCCCTCCTCTCCCCTCCTCCTTCCCTTTTACAGTGTGTGTGTGTGTGTGTGCGTGGACATGAATGTCATAGCTAGTAGGTTAAGGTCATCCCGAGGCCTGAGCGCCGGGTGTGGTAACAGTTGCTTTAACTAATTTGAGGTCTGTACATAATAGACTGCAGTGAAGGCTGCAGTCGAGGAAAAGTGTACATTTTAGATTAGGGCGAGCGCCGTTTTTTCGTAGGGAATTCCGCTCTTGCTTGAGGTAGGGCTGGCCCCTTTTTTTCCTGCTTAGGTTTACAGTCTTTCATTTTGACTGAAGTACGAGAGAGTGGTTTTGTTGCGTTCTTAGAGGTTAAGGAAGTCTCACTAAAAACAATTGAGCCAATCTTCCCGCCACTTTAGTAAATGCGATATATTTTGCAAATTGCCGTCGCCTAGGACATTGAGTATTTTTATACATTTTTAATAAATTCTAAATTTTAAAAATATCGTCTATTAAGGATTTGTACATTAATTTTCGTTAACAAGGATTTTTTTTTATCTTCCCATAACCGTAAGTTCACACAGCCAATTTTATTCTTCTTGAAAAACAAATTCAAAAACAAAAACAAATTGTTTCTCATAACTCAACAAAAGATTCGTCTTTTTCTTACCTTTCCGTTTTGAGGTTTATGTGTTGCCGTGCCACGTTGGTTGCGAGCAGCACCTCGGTCCGTACGGGTATTGTGCGATAGAGTGATACCTCCCCAACCCGTCCCCCCCATCTCCCCCCGCCCCTGTTCCCCTCCCCCTCGTCCACTCCAAGTCTTCCAATCTTCACTACATTAGATTTGTACACATTTGCTCCCCCGCCCCTTTTCCCCATATCCACCCGCCGTACCTAACCCTCTGGCGCCCGGGGGAGAGGGGGTTCGTGACGTCACCGACATGTCTGGCCGTTGCTGTCACAGCCCTCGGCGGCCCCGGCGGCCCTGCGGCCCGCGCTGAGCCCGGGCCGGAGGCGCGCAAGGGGCGCGCGTACCCCATGACACCCAACTCGCCGGGGCCTCCCCTTGAAGGGCCTCCCCGTGGCCCTCGCCGCCGTGTGCGGGGCGGGGTCTCCGCCGCGGGGGGCGCGCGCGGGGGGACGCGGGGCTACCAGCACGCCGCCGACGCCGCCGCCTACGCCCCGCCACCACGCCGCGCCGCGGGACGCGCTCCGGACTGGGACGCTCTCGTGCTGACGACGTCGTGAAACCATGGACCTGGACGACTTCTTGGACGTCCAGGACGGCCTGGAGGCCAACGAGTCCTCGCTCTCTCAGTCGGACGTTCTCTTCCGACTCGACCACGACTATGTGCTCGTGGGCGGCCTCGGCGGCCTCGGCGCCAACGACTCGTCCTCGCTCGCCAACTTCGGCTACTCGCTGCTGGGCGGCGCGTCCTCGGGCGGCGCGTCCTCGGGCCTCGCCTACCTCAGCACGGGCGCCTCCTACTCGGCCGCCAACTGGAGCCTCAACGGCACCGACGGCAACCTCACGGCCATCGAGTACTCGCTGTTCCCCAGCGGCTACTCGCTGCTGCACATCGTCCTGGCCTCGCTCGTCGTCACGCTCCTCATGATCGTGGTCGTCGTCGGCAACATGCTCGTCATCATCGCCATCGCCACCGAGAAGGCGCTCAAGAACATCCAGAACTGGTTCATCGCGTCGCTCGCCGTCGCCGACTTCTTTCTCGGCCTCATCATCATGCCCTTCTCGCTGGCCAACGAGCTCATGGGCTACTGGGTGTTCGGCAACTGGTGGTGCGACATCCACTCGGCCATGGACGTGCTGCTGTGCACCGCGTCCATCATGAACCTGTGCCTCATCTCGCTGGACCGCTACTGGAGCATCACGCAGGCCGTGGACTACCTCAAGAAGCGGACGCCGTTCCGCGCCGCCGTCATGATCACGCTCGTCTGGATAATGTCGGGCCTCATCTGCATCCCGCCGCTGCTCGGCTGGAAGGTGACGCGGCCGCCAGAGATGTTCCCCAAGTGCGAGGTGGGTATGTGAGTCAAGATGGTCAATAGCACCATTATTTTTTTTTCCCTCCTATGATTTCGTTTTACTTTCGGATTAGTCTTAAGCTTGTACGGTGCGCGAACATTTCAGTAGTGATGAAACGTAAGGACGCAGCCACGTAGCCGGCCCGGCACAGTGTGATGCGGCCGGCAACGTGCGCCGGAAGCATCGCGGTGGGGGATGCCCCCGCCCCGCCAGGGCGTCGTAACGTAACGAAAATTGTTTTTACCTTTTTCACACTTTTCCGTCAACATCTCATGATCCGTGCCAGGTATCATTACAAGCTCAGGTTTATTAGAGAGCTAAGATTGCACTTTAATTTCGTTACCTTATGAATGAAAGTGATAAAACTAGTGCTTGAGCCCTAAAATAATTTTCGTTTTTTCGGATGGGGAAATAACGTTATTTCCCTTCCCAAAATAACGAAAATTATTTTAGGACTCAAGGACTAGTTTTATCACTTTCATTCATAAGGTAACGAAATTAAAGTGCAATCTTAGCTCTCTAATGAGCCAGATCCTGTCAGGATACCTAGCAGGGTTCATGAGATATTGACGAAAAAGTGTGAAAAAGGCAAAAACAATTTTCGTTACGTTACGACGCCCTGCGCCCCGCCCCGCCCGGCCCGCCCGCCCCGCGCCGGCCTGGGCGAGGCTCCCCACCCCCTCTCCCCCTCCGCCTTTGGCTTTCACTGAGTTTTGCCTTCCCGACCGCCGCACCACGTCCTCGTTTGGCGTCTCTTCCCGATAAAAATGCGAGCCCGTCTCGTCTCCCCACCACCCTGCGGACCGGCTCTGGACCGGCGCGGCGGTCCTTCCCCACGGGACGCATTGTCCGAGCCGCCAGTCAGAAGCGTGTGGTAAATATGCGTGGAAAGTTGGCACAACTTTGTCTGCTGCTGCTGCCTTGTGATTCGTTCGGGCGAGCTGGCGTGGCGAGGCGAGGCGAAGGCGCTGGGGACCGTCTCTCTTCCCAAGGGGGGCGGGGGCCGGACAGGGGCGGCCGGGGGCGGCCCGGGGCCACGACAAGAACGGGGTGCACATTTTATCTCCCGCCCGCCCCGCCCCGTGCCCTGTGGGGCCCTGGCCAGGCTGGGCACACCGCGGCTCCCGAGGACAACCTTACGCCGACAAAGCTGCCGCTGCTGCTGGCTCCGTTGTATAGCAAAAGAACTGCGGCCGAGCAGAGGTTTGTTATCGAAGATCTGTGTGTCTGGCCGTGGCGGGGCGCGGCGGGGCGCGGCGGGGCGCGGCGGGGCGGCCCTGGGGATAAAGTAGTGTACAGCGGCTGTGCGCGTCACGGGCAGGGCGGTGCGGGGCGCGGCGCGGCGGGGGTCCGAACGCGGCTCCCAGGGGGGGCTGTGGGGGCCGTCGCCTAGCGCCCCAGTAGGGAGGAGGGAAGGGGGCCTGGCCTGGCCCGGCCCGGCCGCCTCCACGGCCGTTGTGGCGCGCCCGGCGGCGGGGCGGGGCGGGGCGAGGGCGCTCTTCCGGCGGCCACTATTCCCACCACCGTAAATCAGACGACCAGTGATGCGTCGCTTGAACATCCACCCCGGTCCGGTCCGGCTCGGCACGGCACGGCTGCGGCCCCCGGGGCCCCGGGGCCCCACGCGGGGTTGGTATCTGGAAGGGCGTTTGGAGGTAAAACGCAACACGTAGCCTAGGCGTGGCTAATGGACGCCAATGTTATGAGTTTGTGCTTCCGGTCCTCGGGGTGGCTGCGTGCAGGGGCGGGGGGGGTTAGTGTGGCGCCGAGAGTACCCTCAATAATGCTATGTCCCGTGGTCCCGCTACGGCCGACTATTGGGGCTCTATGTGAACGCCGCTCGACACCCCCTCCCAGACACAAAAAAGCAAAGAGGGCTGAAAAGGGGTGGGGGTGGGGGGTGACAAAGCTCGACGACAGAAGAAAAAAAGAAAGTGAGGAACATGCCGATGAATCTGCAGCCGAAACGAAATCCCCATCCCCTCGCCCGCCCCGCCCCGCCCCGCCCCGCCCGCGTCCCTCCTCGCGCGCCGCGCCGCGCACCCCATACTTCCTCCCGCCACAGGAACGAGAGGGAAACGGGGACAAAAAGCGCCGGGCTGGCCTGGCCGAGTCGAGTCGGACCGCGAGTGTTTGGTATGGTGCAGGCGCGCCCCGCCCCGCCCCGCCCCGCCCCGCCCGCCGCGCCGCAGGCGACAATTAAATGCGGGCGAGCGCGGCGGGGCGGGGCGGGGCGGGGCGCGCGTGTCGCCTCGCTGGCGCTGCGCCGCTGCCGCTCGCATAAGAGCTCGCCGCTGGACTCCGCCGTTGCTCCCGTCTCCATGCCGTCCTCCTCTATGGGCTTTCATACTTTCCCTACTACCCTATTTCGCCGCTGCTGCCCGCCCCGCCCCGCGCCCTTGAGCAGGGATCATGCGACGACCTCGCTCTCACCCTCTGCTCTCCGCACTGGGCGGGGCGGGGCAGGGCGGGGCGCGCGCGTTTTGTAACATGCGTAAGCATTTACATTAATTAAACGGAGATTGATAATCGTGGCGCTCTGTCGCCGACACGTTCCCGTTTCACGTGTGTGTGTGTGTATGTGTGTAAGGGTGGGGGTTGAGCTGGCGCTGGCTGCTGCTCTTCCGAATATGATGATCACTATTTGAACGGGCCCGCCCCGCCACGCCCCGCCCTGCGCTGTGTGGCACTGGCTCAGTGCGCCGGGGCCCTGCCTTTTCTCTCTCAACTCTATCGCATGCGGCCAGCCTTTGTGAAATGTATTATCACTATACCTGTCCCGTCCCCTCCACTCCCCGCCACCTCACACCACCACCACCCCAGTCCTGCACTGAGGATTGCCCTGGGGTAGCGCGCTGGGTTCCGTCATGCTGTGCAGGTGCACCACCGCGGGCCAGGCCCGGCCGGCGGGCACGTGCAGGACACGTGCAGGACACGCGCTGGACCCGGTGTCGGGGGCGACACGGTGTGCGTCGACACGCTGGTCAGGTGGCTTATTACATGACACGTTCGGCGCGCTGTGCATGCGCATCACCCACGAGCGCACACGCACACGCACACGCACACACGCCGTGTCGCATGACATAACCCGGACCATGGCTTTCGATTTTGCGGTTCCGTTATCTTTTATTTTTATCATATTTTATTTTTTTGAAAGAGCGCGGGCTGGCGTGGGCGGAGAAGGGGAGCTGTGCTGTCTGCTGCTGTGCTGAATGGCCCTAGCGGCGCTACCGGCCGCCGCCCCGCCCCGCCCCGCCCCGCCCCGCCCAGTTGCTCTTCCCAGCGGAAAAAGATTTCCATAAAGCGGCACCTAACGGGGACGTATCGGACGGGCGCGCCCCCGCCCCGCCACGGCCCGCCCTGCCCCGCCCGGCCTGCGGGTAGCACGACGCGAAGGCGGGCGGAGGAACGGCGCCTTGTGCGGGTTGGGGCGGGGTGCGGCGGGGTGCGTCGTGCCGCACTCAGCAACCCACTCCACACACACGCACACCGTCCGTCCTCGCATGTTGTCAAATGTTTGCCAGTAATGCCCGTGGACACCAGCGAGCGAGACCGCGCGAGCGTCCAGCAGACGTATGCGGCGGGCGGGGCGGGCGGGGCGGGCGGGGCGGGCGGGGCTGACTACCCGTGGGTAGGGGTAGGTCCGCACAAAGGCCAGACGGAGTGGCGGGGCGGGGCGGGGCGGGGCGGGGCTGCAGCGCCATGCATTATTCATAGCGAGTGCAGTGCTGGGGCGGGGCGGGGCGGGCGGGCGGGAGGATGCACGTGTCCCGGTGGTCAGCCGTTGACGCGTGGGTCGGGCGGGTGGTGCCAGCGCGACGTACCGATCACTATCGCCCTCCCGCCCGCCCGCACCCCGCCCCCTCCCCGTAAACTAGACTGTCGTTGCTATCGTCGGTTTAGTATCAGCTCGTCAGGCCGGCGGCGTGGTGCGTGCGTGCTCGGGAGGGAGGGAGGGAGCCGCACGCCAAAGGAAAACACTACCCCACGCTTTAAGTGCCATGCGTGGTATCACATGTGTAGAGGTAGTGTGTTGTTGTACAAGTTGATGCGTTCACCACTGACGGATAGTCTGTTGGTTATTTATTTTTCTGCGTGGAATGCAAACACGGTCGGTCGCGCACGAACAGCCGACGACGACGACGACCTCTCACTTTTATTATCTCTATGTAGGCCATGGCGACCCGCATGTTACCTCGACAACGCGCACACACACACACACATGCACACAATTCGGGCGGCGGAACAGAACAGTGCACTCGCTGCCGAAACCCCTAAAAAAAACAACAATAGTAAAAAAAAATGAAAGGCGTGCAAATTTTTGTGTTCGCGGCTATTTGCAATTTCATAACTTGGCCCGGAAGTCGCGTGTTTTTATTTTTATTCAGAGCCCCAAAAAACATTTAGGTCAGAGGTTGCGAGGGGTCAAAGAAAACGGGGTCGGCGGTCATTGCCATAATGCATAGGAACAAGGACGCGGCCGGGTCGGGCGGTGTTGAGTGGGGAGGGTTTAGGGTGGACGGAGGGGTAGAGGGGGGGTTAGGGGGTGGAAAGAGGTTTGGTCTGTCCGCTGCGTCTGCCTATCCGGGCTCACTTTGTTATTCTGAATCCACTTCTTGGTCCCGCTGCCGCGCCGGCCTCTTGACCCCCTCCCTCCTCCTCCTCCCGGCCTCTGCTGCTATCGCCCTGCTCCTGCTACCCTGCTTAAGAATAAGCCGAGCGTCAGCGGACAAGTTCCGATGAGACGTGCCGTGTAGCGGGGTGGGGTGGGGTAGGGTAGGGTACGAGGGGGCAACCACTCCCAAACCTTGTGTACACGGGATTTCTACTGATTGCACAAGATTTCTCTCAGATTTTGAGAGATTTCTCTGAGATTTCATGAGATTTCATGAGATTTCTCTGAGATTTCTCGAGATTTCTCGAGATTTCATGAGATTTCATGAGATTTCACAAGATTTCACAAGATTTTAATGAGATTTCATGAGATTTCTCAGTTGAATTTCCAAGGATTTCATCGAGATTTCCGAGGATTTCATCAAGATTTCTCAGGATTTCAGCGGGATTTCTGAGGATTTCAGCGAGATTTCTGCAGGTTTGTACACAGGATTTCCCGAGTGGTTGCCCCCTCGGTAGGGTAGCTAGTCCCTATGCAGGATTGACCTCTAATTGTGCGAGCGAGGCTGAGCAGCACCGCCCTCTCAGGGAAAATTGTCGGGGGAGGGGGAGAGAAAACAATGGGGAAGTCCTGCGGAAGTACGGACTACACTCCGTCTCTCTTTCATAGAGCAAAACCGAGAAGAACAAGCAGACGCCAGTGGTAGCGGAGCGGCAGAGAGGAGCTGCTGCATAGTTTGCAAAGACTAGCGCACCAGTAGCCACTAGGCGTCTTCTGTCAAGATTTGCTTTTCAATTCAGCCCTGCTCCCCGTCCCCGCCCCCTAGGCCAGGCCGCTGGCGACGACGCGCGGCTCGCCTCGCCTCGCCTACCCTCCGGCCGTGGTCAATACACTGCGCCCCGCCCCGCCCCGCCCCGCCCCGCCCCGCCCCGCCTCTCTGTATCTGTCTGGTGCTCAGCCGTATGTGACCGTTTTGGGCCGCGTTACCGGCCACCACAATGAACGTCCAGTCTCCAGACACATTCAATTTTTCTCTCCCGCCCTCGCCCTCATTCCCCCATTGTGGTGTCTGCTCGGCTCGGGCCTCCGCCTCCACGCCACGCCACATCCCGCCACGCCACGCTCCACCACGCCCAGCCCCAACCAATTCGTTTCGCATCTCCTCTTCCTATATACACTTACACTTCGGACGGAAATATAATCAAAGGCACAACAATAGTATTTTAGGGTATTAACTCATTTTTTAACGTCGTCTGACCATGCAAAACCCACGATCTCCTTAATTAATTTTATTCAATATGTTGTAAAACAACCATAGTCGTCTGATTATTTTTATGCACTTCGTTGAGTGCGTCTTTTGGTGTGCTCGGGTTGCGAAGAGATTTGCTGGTAGGCGGAGGGAAGGGGGAGGGGGCGTAAGAAGCTGTCGGTGTAGTTGTCTATCCTGCTTCCTTGCGGTCAGGATCATCTAGCCGGAGGTTGGTAAAAGGCTGACATGCGGCCGCCCTGCCCACAGGCCCCGCGGGCCACGCCCCGCCACGCCCCGCCACGCCCCGCCACGCCCCGCCACGCCCCGGTGTGGCTGCCTGCTTCAGCCCTTCCCTGGACGGCCCGTGCATGTAGAGTGACTCTCGCCTCGCCCCCCTCCCCACCCCCACCCCTCACCCCCAAACCGCTTGCAGACCCAACCGGAAGTCAGGGCTGCCTTAAGCTACGCGAAGCAGCGGCGTCCCATCTCACTCCCTCTCCCAGCGGGCAGCAGGCCCTTTTGCACCAGCATTCCGCGCCTCCCTCCCCTCCTTCCACTCCTCTCTCTCTCTCTCTCTCTCTCTCTCCCTCTCTCTCTCTCTCTCTCCCTCTGTCTCTCTCTCTCTCTTTCCTTACTCCTTACCCAGGGCCACTCCCCCCCCCCCCGCTCCAAGGCGTACCCGAAGCACTATGCATTGAATTTGTGATGCGTGGCGCGCCTTCATGTCTGTGCGTTATTTCTTCTTTCCTTTCTGGCCGGAACACAGCTAGGGAAGAACTCTTTCTTCCCGGCAACAAATAATACATGTTGTGCGCCATTAAGTATTTTGAGTTCCGCGAGTTTTCTCTGCCAATTTGTGACAAGTAAACCGGAACTGTATATCCAACACGGTCTTGTTGCGGAACAATTTTTTTTTTCGATATCCCGCGAGAGGAGAAGCGTTTTCATTTCCTGTAACTGAAATAAGGGAGTGCTAGGCCGGCGTCAGCATGCATCTCGCAATATTCGCGTCTTCGAAAAGCGTTCCATAACAGTTAATTACTTTCCTTGTTTTGACTTTCATGACCGTGTCTGCAAGGAGCTTTAGGCCTTCCCCTGCAAGGAATATTTCTTGCATATTCATGAGAGAGAGAGAGAGAGAGAGAGAGAGGCGGGGGCACTCCATCAAAGTGTGAAGGCAAAAGTAACAAACGGCCACAAAAAAGTGAGCAGTGCGCGGGGCGGGGCTAGGCGGAGCGGGCCAGACGATTGCCTTTGATCACTGCCCGCCTCCGCGCCGTGGACGGGGCGGGGCAGAGCGAGCACAGGCAGTGAGAGGATTTCGCACGCGTGCCGTCACTCCGCTCTCTCTCTCTCTCTCCCTCTCCCTCTCCCTCTCCCTCTCCCTCTCCCTCTCTTTCTCTTTCTCTTTCTCTCTCTGTCTTTCTCCCTCTCTGTCTCTCTATCTTTCTCCCTCTCTCTCTCCCTGTCTCTCTCCCTCTCCCGGTGCGGGTCGAGTGCGGGCGCCACTTCCGCCCGACGTTTTCGAATCAGAGAGCGCGCAGCACGCGGGGGGCGGTGGTGGGTGGCTGGGGGTAGAGGTGGGGGGACCAGCTTAAGATTTTCCCGCCGCCTTTCCTTTATATTTGCCTTTTCTCCGCCAAACGCCTCCGAGTGAAAACGAGCCAAACGATTGCCTCGGCTTTCCGTCCCGTCCGCCCTAGGGCCGTGGCGGGCAGCAGCCGGCTGGGAGGGGAACTGGAGAAGGGGCGGAGGAGGGGAGGGGAGGGGGAGGAGAAAGGTCTGGAAGGGGAAGCCTCTGTAGAAGGTGATACGCGGCGGGACTAGTCGACTTGTGAAGGTGTGCGGCCGGGGCGGGGCGGGGCGGGGCGGGGCGGGGCGGGCGCAGGCTCGAGGAGGTGGAGGTGCGCCGACTGTAGGGAGGAAAAAGCTCTCCTGCCGCGGAGATATTCTGGAGGCGCAGTGCTGGTGCTGGAGGGCGCTCGGGGGCCGGCCAGTGGGCAGCCCAGCCCAGTGTAGGCACACCCGCCACACCCCACCCCACCCCACCCCACCCCACCCCGCCACGCCACGCCACGCCCCGCCACGCCCCGCTCCAAGTGTAATGCATTGCTATAGGCGCCGGGGATGGCGCCGTCCGCGTCCCGTTGGGATGGCCAGACCGGGGGGAGGGGGAGGGCTGAAGGCCACACGGGGGTGGTCCGGAAGGGGATGGGGCGGCGCTCACACCTCCCCCTTCCACCCCGCCCCCATCTTAGCATGCCCCGCGCCCCGCCGCCCCCACGCCGCCCCCACGCCGCCCCCACGCCGCCCCCCTCCCCGCCCCTTTGGCCTCTCCTTCGGCGCGCCCGTATCGCCTCCTGCTTGCACACAGTCATCCCGCCCAGGAGCAGGACCCACCAGCCCTGGCCCTGCTGGCCACAGAGCCTCTATTTATTTTGAATTCAGGAGGCAACGGTCCCTCGCCGTGGTCCGGTCCGGCCCACTTGCGTGTCTTTTGAGGCCCCCGCCCCGCCCCGCCCCGCCCCGCCCCGCCCCGACGGCTGCCCCGCCGCGGCCCTGCTTCCCTTTTGTGCCGCCGGCAGGGGCGGGGCGGGGCGGGGCGGGGTGCCAGTGTTGTCGAGATGAAGGGCGGACGGCGCGCCGGCCCAGGGCGGCCCGTAGAAGTTGTTGTTGTTGTGAAAACATGTAGGATAACAGGGGAAATTGAAGTGGAATTTCGGATATGATGGGATAAAAGGATAAAAGCAATTTTTTTTTCGTCGCATTGGTTTGTAGTATGGGGTAGGATCCCACCTTTAGTCCGCCGTGTGTGGCGGCGAGCTTCCGAAATATCTTTGGTGTAGGCTCGTCGCGGCGGGAGGACCGGGGCGGGGCGGGCGGGGCGCGGGGTCCTTCTGCCGGGTAGTTATGGCCCGGTTGTTACCAACGGGTCGTCGAGGTTATTGCTCAAAGTGCAGCATGATAACGTTGAGCTTGGCGAGGCGCCTGGGGGGGGGGGCGGCGTATGGGTCGCGGACAGAGAGATATTTCAAAAGCAGTCCGGAGCAAATCCCGCCGCCCCGCACCCTACCGCTGTTGGCCGACGTCGGAGACGGGGAAGAGGGAGAGGGAATGAGAGTGGAGCGGGAGAGAGGAAAAGGGGGGGAGGGGGGCTGCTGCGCGCGCATCCCCGACCAGCTCGTCCTTGTTCTTCCTCTCGACAACGGAGAACCGCCCTCTCGACCCTGACCCGCGCCCCTCTCTCTCTCTCTCTCTCTCTCTCGCTCTCTCGCTCTCTCGCTCTCTCCCCTAACACCACACCTCCAACAACATTACACTGCAAAGTAAAACTCCATGTATGATGATGGTATTGCGTATGACGAGCCCTTTCCGCATTTCCGTTGAATTTTCCTTTATACCTTTGGAGCCGCGGCCGGGCCGCGCAGCCAGCAGTATGTTTCGCCGCAGCTGAAGCTTTTCAGCGGGCCGCCCCCCCCCCCCCCCCCCGACTCGCCCCGCCCCACCCCGCCCGTACGAAACGATTCCATACCGAAACTTGTCCTGGACGGTTCCAAAACAGTCCGTTTGGTCCCGGACACACCCGAACTTGTCCTAGGATAGTCCGTGAGAAGTCCGAGTCCGAGCCGGACGCATCCGACTTTGGCCCGAGAGTGGAGGACAGTTCCGAATGAGCCCGGCAGCTCAAGGGCAGCCCGGAGAAAGTCCGAGTCGGACTACTCCGACATTAGCCCGAGAGCAGGGACAGTTCCGAATGAGTCCGAAGCGTGTGGATCACCCAAAAATTTGTGTTCTTGATTCAAGAACACTGCCTTTAAGTGTTTAGAAACTGTTCTGATTTTAGGAAATTTAACTCAGTTAAGTGACAAAATGCGCTCCTCTTAAGCAAAATGTTCCTAGAATTTTAAAACACTCAAAATTAAAAACATAGTTTCCTGAGTGGACATTTGGTTTGTAAAGTCATGAAAAAAACTATTGGATTGAGATTATTTTAATGCTTTGTAGCCAAAGAATTAAGAATATTACGGTGAAGACATACAAGCTTCTTTCGCCCTTCACCTGAATACAGCACGAGCAGCTCCTTCACTTAGGCTGATATTTAAAATTTACGTTTAAAATTGAAGAGTTCCAAACGCCGTGGTCGGTCCAGCATCCGACCTAATTACATTAGGAAAAATAGTCCGCTGTACTATCTTAATGCGTTCACCCATAACTTAAAAATGCATTTTTGAAAACGTTGTTCTTCCACACACATTATCAAAATCGAAGTGAAATGCTCAAGTCTTTGCAGAAAACCGCATTGCAATGCGACGCCCCGTTCGTCTTTTACGGCGCCAGTTCTGTGTCTTTGGCTGCCTGGAGATGAAGAGGCCGCCCGGACTCAGTTCCTCTCAGCAGATAGCGTGGCTCAGTTGGATAGAGCATCGGACTAGGAAAGGATAGTCCGTGAGAAGAGGGAACGATCCCGCTTGTCGGCCCATTTTTTTAGCGCGGCAACTTCTTGGACTGGTCCGACTTTCGCCCGAGCGACTATCAAATGCATCCTTCGGACAGTCCGAAAACTTGCTGATTTGATCACATTTCGGTTGTTATTTCGGGCAGTCCAAGGAATACATTCCGGACAGTCCAAGGAACATATTTCGGGCTGTCCAAGGAATACATTTCGGACAGTCCAAGGAACATATTTAGGGCTGTCCGCTGACATGTAATCGGACTGTCCGATTTTCGGACTCTATTCGGTATGGATCGTTTCTATAAGGGCGCCCCACCGCGCCCCACCGCGCCCCGCTCCGCCACACATGACTGATCATTCTCACACGCGCGCGCCGCGCCGCCGGTCTTTTTGTGCTGGTCATAGTATCAGAGCGTTAGGCCGCGGTGCGCTTTTTGCGGACGCGACGACTATATAGGACTGTGTGGCGCTGACCTGGTGTGGGGTGGTAGGGGTGGCTCGCGGGGAGGCCGTAGTGTTACGTGTGTGTGTGTGTGTATGGGGAGGGGGGGTGTAGCACAGCACAGCAGTCTGATGGCGATTGCGGCCAATTGCAATGACGTGCTCCTGCTGTAACAATGGGGGTTGGGTGGTTGTTGGCCGTCGGTGGGGGCGTGGCGTGGCGTGGCTGCATCACGGCGTGACGCGGCGGGGCGGGGCGGGGCTGCAGTGTAAAGAGTTACATTGTATCGTGACGGTGTGTAAGACGCGTGTCACGTGCCCTCCGCGCGCGCGCGTGACGTGGGCGTGTTACGCCCCCCCGAGGGACGGCCGTGACGCTGTCCGCCCTGTCGCCGCCCCGCCGCCCCGCACAGCGGATAAGAACAATAGGGAGGGTTGTAATCTCCCCCCACCCCGTACCCCCTGCACGGGTTGGCGAGGTGGTGGTGGTGGTGGTGGACGTCGTCGTGTTTTCCAAAGAATATGAGAAACGTTTCGTTGTTCTGTCGACATTAATTATTCACGGCGACGTCACCATGGCGGGATGAGTTGTGCGCCGAGCTGGGGTCGTGTAGGCTCCGGGGGGGGGGGGGGGGGGTAGGGCCGAGCAGGGCGGACCATCATACACTACCGGGGCTGACCAGGACGGGCCGCTCGCTCGCTTGCGCCAGCCCTCTTCCGCCCCCGCCTCTCCCCCTCTACCCCAGGCCCGCTCCCCCCTCTGCCCGCCCCCGCCCGGACAGCCCGGCCCTGGTCCGGTCGGTTTTGCTGCCGGCCGGGGGGTCCCTAGGGGAGTCGTTACAGGACAGGGAGGGAGATGTACGCGCCGGGGAATAACCAGGGTTTAGGATGTGGGAGGGGCCGGTGGGGGGTAAGGGGAAGCGCCCTCTACCCCCAGCCCAGCCTAACGCGCCCCCGCTGGCAGAGAATGGCGGACCGATTGATTACCTGTGAGTATAGCCAGCAGCTCACCGGGGGCGGGGCGGGGCGGGGCGGGGCCGGGCGGTCATGCGGCCCCGGGCGACACCCTGTCCTTCGTCTGTGACTACACCGGGACCCCGAGGATGCTGCCGGTCCGAAGGGGCCCCGGCGCGGCGGGGAGCACTGGCACGGGCCGCCGCACCTCGGGGGACCCCCGCCCCGCCCGGGGCCCGGCCCAGGGGCTGGCGCGGCGCGGCGTGTTACGAGCGCATTAGCCGAGCCCAGCCGAGCCAAGCCGTGGGTCCGAGCCGGGCAGGGCCGGGCAGGGCAGGGCCGGGCAGGGCTAGCCGCCGGCCTTACCGACCACGACACGATCCTTTGGCAGGATCAACCTGGCTCCGGCCGGCCTATGGCCGGGACAGTGCGGCGCGCCGGGGCCCGGCCCGGCCCGGCCCGCCCCGCACACAACTATTCTATTAGCTCCAAGGAGACCCTCGATTTGACCTTCGGGCCTGTACTTTCCCCATTACAGTCTGCGCGCACCGCAGTCTACTCGCCTCTCTCGGGACGATAGAAATAATTATTGTTACTTACGCTGTAGCGAGGAAACGCGAGGAGGCACCCCCACATTTTTGTCAGTCTAAAATTCCCTCCTCCCGGCATCCCGCGTTTTAAGTGTTCGCCCCGGCTCCTGCCCCTCCTCCTCCTCCCCCCCCTTCCTCCCTCCCTTCCTGAGTAGACCGTCGCGTCGGAGAGGGTGGACAGGCGACCCGGCCACTTTTTTCCAGGCCCCACGCTCCGCAACATTAGCGCCCTCTAACGTGTTATAGGTTTTCTATTTTTTGCCGGGGCCCCCCGCCGCGCCTTTCCCGGACCCCACGTAGCGCTAATACAAACTGTAGGGACAGAGTGCTTATAGTCCCTCTTAGGCGTGGCGCGGCGTGGCGCTGAGTGGTTCAATGGAGCTCTGACGCCCCCTCCCCCAACCGAACGCTCCGCCCCGCCCCGCCCCGCCCCGCCCCGCTCCGCCCCGCCCTGAGTCTCTGGATTAATTTGGAGCCGTCACGTTCTTTGCTTTTCTTTGCAATCAGTGTCGGAGGGATTTGTAACAATGTTGCGGTTCGGGCGGCGGGCTGGCGCTTCTCTGCCGTCCGTCTGCTACGCGAAGGAACATCTGTCGGACCGGGTCGGGCCGGGCCAAGCCGGGGAAACGGGGAAGGATCGGCGGAAATGACATGAACGTGGGATTCTCTCTCTCTCTCTCTCTCTCTCTCTCTCTCTCTCTCTCTCTCTCTCTCTCTCTCTCTCTCTCTCTCTCTCTCGCTGTCTCTGTCTCTCTCCCACACCCTCTTCTTTGGTCTCGAATGCACGTGCGCTCCTTCCGCGTCGCCTTTTTACTGGCCGCAGAGAGAGTTGAGAGAGAGAGAGAGACTCTACTAACTAGCGAGTAGGGTGCGAATAACGCCAATTTATCCGCAGGTGCGGGTGCAAATTGAATCAGTATTAAAACGCGCGCTCTCTCTCTCGCGGGGAGAGGGGGGGGGGGGCGCAAAGGGTCGAGGGTGATTAGCAAGTCGATCAGCATCGAGTGAAAAGGGCTACCGCTCAACCAAACGCAATTGTCTCGCTCGGTATTGCCAACGCAACGCAACAACACGCGTGTAGTGTGATTGTTATTATTACTCGTCGTGCCTGTGGGCTGCCGCTGTGTCATTAACGGAGTGAATAACTCTTATCCCCTGACGGTCCCCTGTGTGGTCCGCACTGGGTCTGGGACTCGGCTAGACTCGCTCAGTTAGCTAATTGCACGCGTGCACAGGGTGGCCGGCCGGTGGTGCGCGGGGCGGGGCGGGGCGGGGCGGGGCGGGGCGCGCTCACGCAAACGACTCCACAGTGGACACCCCGCCCGCCAGTAATGTAGGGGCGGACCAGCCACGCCCTGGCAACACCCCGACCCGACCAGACCCGGATGTGTTCGCCCTCCCGCCCCGCCGCTGTCTTGTTTTCTAACGACCTTCAGTAGTGTTCGCTGCTAAAGGGACACGGGCTCTGCAGGGCTAAGGACCTCCCTCCACCTGCTCGCGCGTGGCCCGTGGCGGGGCGGGGCGGGGCGGGGCGGGGCGGGGCGGCGCCGGGTGGGGCGGAGTATGAAAAGGCGGGGCTCACTGTAGGCCGGCGGGTGTGCGACGCGCGCCTGCCGGCCTGATGGATAGGCCGGCCGCACAGCAGCGGCGCGGGCGTGTTGCCTACCTCCCGGGCGCTCCCCTTTGGCTGCACCGGCACCGGCCCTCCGGCCCGGCCGCGTGTTCTGCTCGACCTCCCGCCGGTGCTCGCGCTCGCCCGCCGGTGTCTGCCAATCGTCCGGTTTTGGGGGATTGCTCGCGCGGATGCTCGGGAAAATTTTCTTTTCTGTTGCTTCTCCCGGAACGACGTTGCGCCCGCTTTGCTGTGCGGCTGGAGGCTGCTGGAGGCTGCTGGAGGATGCCGGGGACCATTTGGTGACCACATCCCGCTCCGCTCCGCCTCCATTACCGGATGAGACCAGGGCGGGGCGGCGCGGGGCGGCGCCGAGGGACTGGGCTGCAAAGTGAATAGGGCGCCATGCAAAAAGGAGCGCAGACTGATTAAAAGCAAGGAGGAGACACGCAGTTGGACCTGCGGGGCGGGGGGCTGGGGGTAGGAAGGAAGACGGCTCGCAAATAGAAACCGAGGCTATAAGGAAGGCAAGGTTTAAACCTTAAGAAATGACTGTCCCATGCAACCCCCACCCCCTTGACGCTTTCATTAATCGCGTTGATGCCTCCTCTGCGCGCGCGGGGCGAGGTGGGGCGGGGCTGGGCGGGGCCGTGCGCACCAGCTGCGGAACGCGCGCTCAGCAGCCGAGCAAATTCGAGAACGGGAAAAGAGAGCGAAAGAAGAAAGTTGTATGAGTGTGTGCGTGTGTGTGTGTTTTAGAGAGAGAGAGGTTTGGGGGGGAGGGGTGGGGGGAAGCATGTGAGGTGGCAGGGAGTGGGGAGTGCAGGGTGGCAGGTGAGCCATCACTAGAGCGAAAATAATGACTGAATACCTTGCAAAACCTTTGCTGCAAAACTTTGCTTCGGAAGTTTGTTTTTTTCCCTCTTCGTCCCATTTTTGTTTTTGCTTTCTAACGTGTTCTTGCACGCGTTTGCTACTAGTCCAATGTTTCTCTCTCTCTCTCTCTCTCTCTCTCTCTCTCTCTCTCTCTCGCTCTCTCTCTCTCTCTCTCTCGCTCTCGCTCTCTCTCTCGCTCTCGCTCTCTCTTTCTCGGGCGGCGCGACAGGTGCTCCCATCCACCAGGTGCGCGGGGTGATGAATGGCCCCGTGACGTCACGCTACGCACTAGCAAACGCATTGAGATGCTCAGCGCTCGGACCGAGAAGAGGCCGCTCGGTCACGTGACCCGGCCCAGCCTGGGCTCAAAGGGGTGTGAGGGGCTGCTCCTCTCCAGCCCGCTGGAGTGAGCCTCCAGGCCTGCCGGCTGGAGGAGGGGAGCAGGAACAGCCTCCGGCTGTTCAGTTCAGGGGCTGAGCAGGTGTGCCCCACACACAGCCCCGGGCAGTACAGGCGAGAGGGAGGGGCGCTGCCTACACGGGCACTTGACCCCGCAAATGAAAATATCCGGTCGTGGCTAAAAAGGGAAAGACGCGCCTGTGTCTTTCCCATGCTGCAGCGGCGGCGGCGCACCTTGCTAGCCCGGGCCGCCGTGGGGCGGGGCGGGGCGGGGCGGCGAGTTACTTTATATCGGGCCGGTAATCCATGGCTAGCGAGGCTGGGCGCACCAGGTGCGACGGTGCGGTGCGGTGCCTCACCCCCCTCCCCCCATGCCCGACCCCCGCAACTTCAACCCCCACCCGGCGTCTCTCTCTCTCTCTCTCTCTCTCTCTCGCTCTCTCGCTCTCTCGCTCTCTCTCTCTCTCTCTCTCTCTCGCTGCACCTCCGGTCCGGCCGCGCGTGTCCACAGCCTCCTCTCCTCCCCGCGGGCGGCCCCTTAGCCTCGCTCTCAGTCAGCACGGCCACGTCCTAATTCCCGCAAACCCTCCTCTCCTTGCTCGCGCCCTCTCGCCCCGCCTCGCCTCGCCTCTCAGCGCCACTCCTCTGTCCACCCCGCCCCGCCCCGCCCTGCTCAGCCTGGCTTGTCTTAACGAGCGCTGCTATACCCCGCGCCGTTCTGCTAAATATAGAGGGCGCGGCAAACAGCAGGAGTGAGTAGTGAGTGAGGAGCGGGGCGGGCGCGCTGGTTAACAACAAGAAGATGGGAACAATGGTGGTCGCCCAGACCAGCCCAGCCCCGCCTGCACCCATGTGGGTGGTGGGATCCCGCGCTCTGCCCCGCCACGCCACGCCACGCCCCTAGGAGTGGGCCGATGGGAAACAGTCGTGTAATTGGGGTCATGTGTCTATTAATGCCCTACTACTACACGGCCATTCTCGCTGCTGGCCGGGGCGGGGCGGGGCGGGGCGGGGCGGGTCCGGGGTGGGTTTGGGGCTGCGGATCAGGTTCAAGACCCCAGCCGGGCTGTGCGAGTGGGGACCGACGCCCCGGGCCGGGCAGGGCGGGGCAGGGCGGGGCGGGCACCCCGACGCCCTTCATGAGTGTGGGCGCGCCCGCGCCACCCCCGGGTGTTTGGGCTCCGCCGGCGGGGCGCGTCTGGCTGCGGCCGAGCCCTCGCCCGCCCCGCCCTGCGCGGTTTTGCCCCGCCCGGCCCCGCCCGGCCCCGCCCGGCCCCGCCCGGCCCCGCCCGGCCCCGCCCGGCCCCGCCCGGCCCCGCCTTCTGTTAGCCCTATGGCGCCCGTCGGCCGGCCTTGAGGTGGACCTGCTGACTCCTCAAAGTTATTGCTGTCAACACTATCGCTACATCGGAGAAACCCGTAGGGGCGGGGCGGGGCGGGGGGCGCACGCGTTTACGTCACTATGATGTATGGTGCGGGCAAGTTTCGACCGCCGCGCGCCGCCGCGCCGCGCCGAGCGGATAGGGGAGACTGCACTTACGATATTGGAGGCGATCGTCCAGGTGAACAGGTGGCCGGGACTTAATTACATCTGATTCACCTCCAAAGTCACTTTTCCCACTCTCTTTTGAAGTCGGCTCGGAAAACGATCGACTCTCTGTCCTAGAAAGCTCTTTCTCTTCTATATATCATTGCTTTTCCAAGGGGAAATAGGCTAAAAAAATACGTAAAAAATGTACACCCGAAGGTCGATGTTCAGAACTTTAGCCGAAGTTAACCGAAGTTCACAACAAAGCTGAACAGCGCTGAATCAAGCGGAACGAAACGTACACCGAAGCTCATGCCTGTTTCCCCTAGGGCTTTTCTCGAAGCGGGCCGCGGATTCCATCGGAACGATCCTGTATTGAATACAAGCAGGTACCCCCCGGGCCGGGCCGGGCCGGGCGCTCCCTCTGCCGCCGGGACGGGTCGGTGTCCTGTCCACCGGGTGCATACGCTCCCCGAACCTCTCCCCACGGCGGGAGGAAAATATCGGCGCACCACCATTCAATCGGGTGCAGAGTACGTATCGTATGCCTGGCCGCTGCCAAATGGCTGCGCCTGCGGGGCGGGGCGGGGTGAGGTGGGGTGGGGCGGGGCGGGGCGGGGGACCGGGGGGAGTAACTGGAGCAGGAGGAGGACGACGTTCTTAAAGGGAATCCGATGGCCGTCGTGACGCTCGGCAGGTGGCACGGGGGCTGCGCGGCGGGGCCGGCGGGCGGGGCGGGGCGGGTGATGCTCTCAGGCACGCCGCGTTCCACGGTCTTAACGTTTAACGGGACAACCCCCCTCGCTCGGCTACATCTCCCTCTCTCTTTCTCTCTGTTCCTC
This sequence comes from Frankliniella intonsa, assembly GCA_033675135.1. Classification (NCBI taxonomy): domain Eukaryota; kingdom Metazoa; phylum Arthropoda; class Insecta; order Thysanoptera; family Thripidae; genus Frankliniella; species Frankliniella intonsa. The sequence continues at coordinate 6,440,382 of CM066245.1, read as the reverse complement.
CTCCTCCTCCTACTCTCTCTGTGTTCCTTCGCGGTCACGGCATGGCGATTGGCGGTTTGGGGCCGTGCCAACTGCAACTCCACACGCTATCCGCCAGGGCAGGCCAGCCCGCCCCGCCCCGCCCCGCGGCCCGATTACGGCCGTGTTTAGAGCACGCGGGGCGGGGCGGGGCGGGGCGGGGCGGGGCGGGGCCTGGACCTGACGACGGCGTGAAGCGAGGAGCTGACGACGCGCAGCGCAGGCGTGCGCCCCACCAGGCCCGCACGCCGCGGCTGACGCGCTTAAAATAAAATCCAGTCGAGTCTGCAGCATCCTGCCCTGCGCGCGCGCGCGGGCGGGCGAGGCTCACGACGGGTATTATTTTCTTATTTTTCTCCTGCGGTGAACGATACCGCGGAGTAACACGGTGGCGTCGGTGCGGAAGAGAGACAGGCACAGCAGGGGAAGGCGTCATGTTTCTTGCGGCGAGCTGCCGGGCGGGGCCGGGTGCCAGGCGCCGCGCGGGCCGCAGGGCAGGCCCGGGCAGGCCAGGGCACCGCGGGGCCCTTATTCCCGTGCACTGCGGGAATGAATAATGCTTCACGATATTGAATTTCAAAGGTGGCAGAAGATGCTATATTGTGCTGCTCCTTGCCTGTGGACTCGCTATGCTAATGTCGACCGTGCGGAATGGAACGAGAGGAAACGAGGGAGAGGGAGTGAGAGAGGCGCAGAGGGTGACACGGAGAGGAAAGAGAGAGAGAGAGAGGGGGAGAGTGAGAGAGGGCCGGAGGGAAGTAAGAGAGACGGGCTGAGCGCGGTGGGTGCGAAACAGCGCGGTGCATGTCGTGGGGGGCGAGCGAGACAGAGTGGACTCGTAGCGAGGCTAGAGAGAGACGCCCCTCCCCTCCTCCACCCCCTGCCCTCCCGAGTCCGTCTTGCACCTCACGGTATTCCCTCCACCCCCCACCTCCGCCAAGTGTTCCCCACACAAACTGAATTATTCCCCGACCGCCCATTGGCATCTTAATTTCCTGCCCCGACCAATCAAGGGAGGCCACACGCTCACATCCCCCGGCCCCGCGGCCCCGCGCCGCGTGCAGCGCTGGAAGCCTGGACTCCACGTGGCCGCCCTACTCTCACGGCGCGAGGCGGGGCGGGGCGGGGCGGGGCGGGGCGGGGCGGGGCGGGCTGTGAAACGGCTCGGGCCCAGTCGTGAAGCGGCTCGGCTCTAGCTACTCGCAGGCCGGGCCGGGCCGGACGCGCCGGTAGGACATTGTAGCACAAAGTTGGTCCGACGCGCTGACGGGGCGGGGCGGGGCGGGGCGGGGCGGGGCGGGACCCGCGAGGTGCAGCGGGCGGGGCGGGGCCGGGCGGGGCGGCCGTAGCAGGTGGGGAAGTGCACCGAGAAGGAAGTGGTGAGCACTTCCTCCACACGACCGTACTCGTTCTCTCTCTCTCTCGCTCTCTCCCCCTCTCCCTCCCTCCCCACATCTGAGTCACCGGCCGGATATCGGGGTCGTGCGAGTAAAGGGTGTTCCGGATGGCAGGCGTTTGCGCCGTGCGCCCCGTTCCGCACGGCTCGTCCCTCCCCTTCCCTCCCTTCCCCTCCCCGCTCTCTCACCCCCTCCCCCTCTCACCCCTCTGCACTTCGCCACCCTCTGTCTCTCTCTCTCTCTCTTTTCACAAACGCTCGCCTCGCTAAAATGGAAGACGTGGTGGCAGCAGGAGGGTTAGCGGGGACCGTCAGAGAGAGAGCGAGAGAGAGAGAGAGAGAGAGAGAGAGGGAAGGGTTTTAAAACGCAGCCAGCCGGCCGAGTGCCTTTGACTGCCCGGCCCGGCTGCCAGAGCTGACCGAGCTGACCGCCCGGACGAATATCACCTCAGGCAGCAGTTCGGAATGTCCGCCCGTAAACTCGTCCGTTTTTCGACCCACTCCGGAAAACTTTTGCTCTTTTTGCACATTTTTTGCTGTTTGTAGACAGCCAATATTGTTCAGGAACTTCCGTACCGCTTATAAATGACAGCCGTTGTGGATTTTTCAACGTTGTTTTTTACAGAGCACGGGGTGGGGGCGCTGTTTCTAGGCGCGCGTGCGGGGTGGGGCTGACGGTCCTGGTCATTACCGTGCTCTCTCCCTCCTCCCTCCCTCTCTCCCCTCCCTCTCTCTCGCCTCCCTCTCTCCCCTCCCTCTCTCTCCCTCTCTCCCCTCCCTCTCTCTTGCATGTCTCCTCGCGTTACGCTCTCCGCGGAGTGACTCCCGCGCCCTCGCTGCTGTCACGCTGCTTAACGGCTTACGGCTGCCGTCACAGCAGCACCCTGCCGGCCGCCCTCCACCCTCGCCGTCACGCAGCAGCACCCTGAAGACGCACCCCCCCCCCCCTCCTCCGCCATCACCGTCACAGCAGCACCCCTTGCGCATCCCATCACCGACGGGGCGGGGCGGGGCGGGTGCGCTCGGCAAACATAATTCGCGTAGAAAAATTAAGAAAATAATTAACAAGTTTATGCTCGTTTGCGCTCTCTTGGAGTTTGGTCCCCTCTCTCTCTCTCTCCTTCCCCCCCCCCTCTCCCCAGATTGAAGTCCCTTCGCTCTCGGGCCGCAAGGGTTTTCTTATTCGGCCACTTAATTTAGTCGTGTCGCGCGAGGAGGCCGAGAGTCGCCGTGGGGGCGAAGGGGTGCGGGCGGAGCCAGGCCGAAAGAGATTAAGACAGAAAAGAGAGGCATTATCATTCGAAAGGGCGCAATCAAACGATGCGGACTTAAGCTCGATCGCAAATGAAAGAACGGTAATTGGAAAAGTTGGCCTTACATGAATGATTCGGACAAAGCGGTCTTAATGGTTCTAGCCGTGCGCTCGCTCGCGCGCGCGGGCTGTCTGCGGTTGCACGGGCTGCTCTCAGGAAGCGGGAGAGGAGGGGGCAGAGAGATTGGGGGAGGATTCCTCCAGGAAAACTCGGCAGGCCAGTGAAAGCCGCGGTGCTGGAAGAACTTAGGCCGTGTCGGTTGTGGCGTCTCATCCGTTATCGAAGTGGACGGGGCGGGGCGGGGCGGCGTCGGTGACCATCCTGCGCGCCGCACGGGCTGGGTGGGCTACTACTGGTGCTGGAGTGGCCTGGTCTCGCGTAGTGAGGTGAAATTAAAGATAACGACCGTTTGCTTAAGTTCAAAAAAAAAAAAAAAAATTGCCTCTTCAGGATCTAGTTTTTCCTCTCTTTTTTTCCTGCTAAGCGTGTGTCATGGTTACGCCCCGGTGTGCTCACCATGATGAGATGAGACTCCGGCCCGGTCCGGCCCGGTACCGTCTGTTTGTGTTTGCTACGCAGCGCCTTGCAAACAGTTTACGTTGCCTGCCCTGTCCGCTCCAGACGCCCCAGATCACGTGACTGACGTCATTCATCACGCACTCTTTACCACGCCTGCCTATAGACGGTCCGAGCCAAAAGGCCGGTGCCAAGATCAGCACGACGTTGATTTTTCAAGGGTTTGATGGTTTGTGCCTTGCCCTTTTTTTTTTTTTTTTTTTTTTAAATGAGTGTTGCAGCATGCAGGCACAACATTTGGGTTAGGCACTGTGCCCCCTCCTTTTTTAGGGACCCCGCCGAGCCGAGCGGGAGGAGGTGCTCTCCGCCCAGAGATTTGCGGGGTACCCGCGAGGTCTCAAGGCGCAATCTCTAGGGATTATCCTCTTACTTCCCCGCCCCCTTCCCTCCCGCAGTGCTCCCCAAACATCTCCCCCGTATTCTCTCATATTCCGATTCTTCCTTCTTGGTCGTGGTGGTGAGGTCCGTACCCCACTCTAATATCTCCCCCCGCCCTTCCCTTCCGCGTACCCTGGTGCACTTTTGGTTATAATCCGCGAGATTATTGTCAGCAGGCTTGTGGCGGGGGGCGGGGCGGGGCGTGTCACTGTGCGCTCAGCACTGCTCTTGTGCAATCACGTACTGAATGCCGTCTCGTCTTGAGCCAGGTCGATCGCCCAAGGGCTGCGACTTATTCTCGTTCCGCGAGAGAAACAACGAGCAACTAATCATTCCCTCTTCTTTACACTTTGTATCCCCGTAGCCGTACACTGCGTCTGGGTGTCAGCTTTACTGCCAGCGCAACCTAAAGTGTTTCTGTCGGGCGTGGCGCAGCGCGGCGTGTAAAGGGAATGACGTCGACGTTGTTTGTTGCCAACTTTAACACATGAATGGATTCAAGCTATGACAGCAGCTCCCAGTATAGTGCCGGAGTCCTGCGCGTGCGGCTGTGTGTGTGTGTGAGAGGGAGGGAGGGAGGGAGAGAGAGAGAGAGAGAGAGAGAGAGAGAGAGAGAGATAGAGAGATAGAGAGATAGAGAGAGAGAGAGATAGAGAGATAGAGAGAGCGAGAGGAGGAGGAGGAAGAGCGCAGCGGAGGGGTGTGAGGTCGAGAAAGGCGCTCGCTCGGGGAAAGGGTGAGCAAACGAAACTCACTCACAACACACGGTATATGGCACACTACTCGACTGCCCCGCTGTATCCCCACCCTCTCCTCTTGGGCCGTGCGTCCTTATTTTTGGAGCTGACAGTCATATACGAGAAAAATATTCATGGTTTTATAGAAATGATATTTTTATAAAAAATTGTGCTTAGCCTTTGTTGTAGCCAAGGTTACATTTCGCATATTTACTTTCCGTGAAGAACTATAATAAAAAATTGTTCTAGGAACAGCATGCAGGAACGCACGCGAGCGTGACGAGCGCAGCGGCGCAGCGACGCAGCGGTGGGGCGAATATTTCCGCGAACGCTTTGTTGGCAGGCGGTGTATGATTATCGTACTCACAGGGGCCTTTCCCTTTATTTGTTCCAGGTACGTGGCGCCACTGTTCTACTGCACGCTGTGGGTGACCAGTGAAATGGAATCACAAGGTTTGCCTGCTTAAATTTTACTTTCTTAATGCAATTTTTTTTTTTTTTTTTGCATTAGTTGGTAGAGAATACCCAATACCGTCTTTTTTCTTCCCCTTAAAACCAAGTATGACGTTGCGTTTGTGTAGGAGTCTGAATTCCACTCCGTCCCTAGAAGTGTGTGAAATTCCAGAAAAATTTCGCATCTTTCCGTGCATTTTTGCAAAACTTAATACCAAACCGCGCGCGCCACTCGCTCCATTACTTTAGCGCGGCGAGCACTTGGTCGCAAATGCAGACGCGCTCCTTCTCCATCTCTGTGTTCTCTCTCCGCCACTTGCACCTTTCTCTCTCCCTCCTCTTTCCCTGGCGTTGCCTCCCGCCCGACGCCCCGGCCCCCCTTGAATGCGCAAATAATACTCGGCCTCTTCTCCTCCTCCCTCTCCTACCCCCTGTCCTTACACCGTCTCCTCCCCAGCATCCTTACCTTTGCAACCCCTTTCTTCACCCATCTCCTTCCTCTCTTCTTGTCTCTTTTTCCCACTATACCTAACCCTCTCTCCCCCTCGCTCCCCCCCCCCTCTCTCTCTGCTCCCCTTCTAGCGTATGCATACTCTGCTATTGAGCCCTACGTTTTACCTGCTGAGACGGGTATTCATGCGCAGCATTGTACCGCCATAAAGAAGAAACCCTCCTGAGAGGAGCACTGAATATTTCACTCGTCTTTCCCTGCGCTAGCCCGTGTGTGTTTGTGTGTGTGTTTATGTTTGTTTGTTTGTTTGGGCGTGTAGTCGCGCGAGCTGCTGTATTTTTTTTTTGTTCCCTTGTGTTGGATTTTTTTTTTTGTCAGTCCGCATCCCTTAACTCCAGAGCGGAATACTCCCTCACCTTTCTCTCCCCTTTCCTTTTGCTCAGTCGGATGTGTTGCGGCCATGTCAAAGGTTTAACCTCATTTGTCCCACGCGGTGTCGCCTAGCTCTTTTGTGACGCGCGTGCCGGGGACGGGACGGTGGGGCCTTTTCACTGCACCATTTTAATGATGTTTTATGCATTAAGCTTTTGAATTTGGTAAAGCAACATCCTGCTCGCGGGGACACGGCACGCGCATCTCATTTATCGAGTCGATTTAGCGTTACTTTGAGGAGCCCGCATGCTGCAGTAGTAGTGCGAATATTGCACAGTTATATTTAGTAACTGTCAGATGAAATTGTTCCGTAGCGGTTTTCCTCCGTGGTATGCTGATTTATGCGATTGCAGCAATGGAAAAAGCCCTCACGCCTCTCCATGTTTTCGTTTCCGACTGTTTCATCTCCGTTGCGGTGTGTCACTATATAATTATAATTTTATTTCACTCTACGTTATTATTCATATTCCTCCACAAAGCCGCTGGCCATTGTACTGGGTATTATACTCCAAATCCGGGGCTACTAGTTTGCTGTTGGTGTGGCCGGCTCCACCTGAGCCGCAAGCCATCACAATTTTTTTATGACAAAGACAAAAAAAAAATAATTAAAAAAAAATAGAAAAATGGGACGGCACGTACACGCTTGCCTCGCCTTCTGCATGTGTGTGTGTGTGTGTGTGTGTGTATGCATGCGGTTAGCACCAGCAGTGCACCTCCTCAACAACTGCGCGCAGAAACAAAAGTGAAGCCTCTTATCGAAGCAAACAGGAACATTGGACGCAAAAGCCTCTGATGCAAAACAGACGAGAATTTTCTTCGTCCTTCCCTTCCCACTCCCCTTTCACCCGCTCTGTCTTCCTTAAATCGCGCGTTTGCTACGCAATCGATCGTTCGGCACATGGGCGGGGCGGAGCAGGGCGGTGCACTTCTTGTTTACTGCCGGTTCACCTGCCAGTTTGCCGGGCCCGCTTTACGGCCGCCAATGGGTGCTTATGGATTTCCAGAGAAGCTATAAGAGTCGGCGAGGCAGGCCTCCGTCCGGTAGGGTGTGGGCGGGGCGGGGGGCCGGCCGGCCGTTGGCTCATGACCTACTGGCCGTGCGTGGCGTTCGGCCTATTTCGCTTTTTACCCACATGGCTTTCTCACTTCCCGCTCTCTCCACACTTGACATTACCTCTCCGCCATCCGCCGCCGCTATACACTGTAATATCGCGTGTCTATCCCCTTTACGTTGCGAGGAATCACTGCTCTTTTTGTTTCATTCATGTGAGTTTTATGCGAAACTTATGATGTCATTTACGGAGGGGGAAATTGCAGTAAGAGTGGATGGTTGTCACGCAGAGTGCGAAGATCAGCAGTGATTGGACACCGCTGAAGCGTCCGTGTACGAGTAGTCATTGTGAGCGGCCTGTGATGGCGCGGGCCCCGCGGGGCGCGGCGCGGTGGGGCGCGGCGGGGGCTGTTTGTTGTTAGAGATGCGCCCCTATCGCCTGATGGAGTTCTGATGAGCTATTTGATGTATTCACAGCGGCTCTGCCTCGCGCCGCACAGCTCCACGCGCATCGGTTTTGGTCCAGGCCAGGCGCGACGGATGCGCGGAGGTTTGTAGCGCCCCTCCCCCCCCCCCCTCGGCCCCTCCTCCACACCACATTCCCCAATACTCCCCTCTCCCCTCTCTCTTTCTCCCTCTCCCTCTCTCTTTCTCTCCCTCTCCCTCTTTCTCTCCCTCTCCTCTTTCTCTCCCTCTCCCTCTCTCTTTCTCTCCCTCTCTCTTTCTCTCCCTCTCCCTCTCTCTTTCTCTCCCTCTCCCTCTCCCTCTTCCGCCGGGCTGCGGGCCACACAGCGCATTTGGACATTACTGCGTACCTCGGCGCATATGCATATCGACAGCGCGTACGCCAGATTGGAATATTGATCAACACTTGTTGTCGCGCCGTGGGCCTCATCTCGCCCTGCCCCGGCCCGCCCCACCCCACCCCACCCCACCCCGCCCCGCCCGGCGCCCGGCTGACAAATGACGAGGGGTGCGGTGGAATGGTGCGGCGGGGGAGAATGCGCCAGTCATTTAGGTCTAGCCTCTCTCTCTCTCTCTCTCTCTCTCTCTCTCTCTCTCTCTCTCTCTCTCTCTCTCTCTCTCTCTCTCTCTCTCTCATTCTCTCTCACACGCACACACACACACGGGATTCCCATTAACCAGTGAAATCGGATTATATTGAAACACGTGGGGGGTTTGTCGTAAATGGTTATCATCCCGCGTTTTTCGACCTCGATTTTTTTTCCATCGTGCGTTGTGTTTTTTTCTCTCGACGTGTGGAAAGTTAGACCCCCTCCCTCTCGCTCTCGCCTCTTCTTGGCCCCCACCCCCTTTCGCCCTTTCCTCACAGGCGGCATAAACATTCCTCCCACAACGACGACGCCCCTCCCCTCCCCCCGCCTGCTTGCCTCGGAATAATTCTGTGCCAAAATGAAACGCTCTCTAATGAAAATGCACAGCTGTCGAGTCTTTTTTACAAGTCGGGCGGCAGTCATCTTACCTTGGAAGTGCTTAGTCTTGATAGTTCTGTAATGGCGGGCGGTAAAAGGATCATGGAAATGACCCCCCCCCCCCCCCCGGCCCGCGCCCAGTCCTGCCCTCCCGTCGAGCCACCTTCTGCAGCTCAGCCCGCTCTGGCCGCTCTGCCATCTCATTGATGAAAGCTGCCGTATCTCTGGCCGGCCCGGCCCCACCGCCCGGCCCTCCCCTGCAGACGTGCCTCCCGGACCCGATCATCCCCCTCTGCACCCCCTACCCCTTCCCTCCCCCCACCCCCTCCCTCAGCACACACTCCCTACCGGTGCGCGACCCGCTCACTTCCGGAACTCCCTCTACCCTCTGCCTCCATCGCGTCTTTTCCTTATTGGAAGAAACTCCCCTTTCGGCCCTCTGAGGCACGTGCCAGAAAAAAAATCCCTTAAAACCCTATTAACACCTGGAAACAATTTTAACAGCAATTTATTCATTTCGCGACTATTTGTGGTCTGCTGTCACACCTCAATGTTTGCTTTCATTTCGGGTGTCGGAGGTCCGGAGAGCGCCCTCCCCCCCCCTCCCTCCTGTGCTCGCCGGGCCCCACCAGCCCGCGTCCTCACCGGTTCGAGTCCCGTTGGGGCCTAAGTTGGTCCGCCCCACCCCGCCCCACCCCGTCCCACCCCGCCCCGCTGCGCCGCGCGCACTGCATGGCGCCGTGGACCAGCAGCAGGGCGAGGTGGTTTAAGGGCGGCGGGCGCGGCGGGGGCGGGGCGGGGCGACGCGGGCGACGCTTCCTGGCGGCGGGTCAGGCCGGCCCCGGCCGGACACAGTCCCTCCCTTCGGCCTGCTCCCACTATTTACGAGTATTGACGGAGATCAGACCGGTTAAAGTTTACAGCTCCCGACTGGAACGAATTGAAGGAAACGGCGGAAAGGGGAACGGAAGAGAGGGGAGGGGAGGGGGGGGGGGGCTGCTGCGCGCCTGGGCGCCGCCGGCGCGGAGGTGTGCACTGGATATGAAAGGCTGAACGAACGGGGAGAAAAAAAAGAAAGGAAACTCGCGCGCTCTATATCGGACTGTATGAGAACACGTGGTGCGGGATTTCGTGTATAAGACGTCTGGGCTGGGCTAGGCCCCCGCAGTCCCCCCCCCCCCCCCCCCTCTAGACCGCCTCCGCCACACTCGCATTCCGTCTTTTTTTTTCCCCCCTTCCCTGTCCTTGTTTTCATGTGTTTAGGCACTCCTTTCTTTTCCCCTCCTTTTCCTTAGCTCGCTCGCTCGCTCGCCTACCGATCCTGTTGCCGATAGTTGGCGATAAAAAAAAACAAAAAACGAAGAGAAGGTGAATGGTGAGGGCGGTGGGGGGGAGGGGAGGGGAGGGGGCTGACCAAAGGCAGCCAAGAACACGACGCATAACATGACGGGCGTCGTAAAGAGAAAAATGCTTCCCGGACGTAAAGGCATTTACGAGAGACGCAGCCTCAAGGTGACCAGCGCCATCGGGGCCAGGCTGGCGCGGGCATGGCGGGGCGGGGCGGGGCGGGGCGGGGTGGGGTGTGGCGGGGTGTGGCGGGGCGGGGTGAACGCAATCGGAAGCCGTCATCGCATCCTCAAAGTGTGGCGTCTGGGGCTCCCCCCCCCTCCCGCCCTTTCTCTCTCTCTCTCTCTCTGACTCTGGCCATCGCACTCATTAGAGCGCTGTAAATAAACCAATGTGTGGAGATGTAGTACGTATGTGTGTGAGACAGAGAAAGGAAGTGTGTGTGTGTGTGTGTCGACGAATGCCGTTAATTATACCCTTAACAAGGATGGATGGAGCCGAGGAGAGGCGCGGAGCTGCACAGGGTCTGGCGTTGGAGAGCCTCACTCCGTCTTCTTTTATACCCCCGCCTTCCTCCTCTCCCTCTCCCTCTCCCTCTCCCTCTCCCTCTCCCTCTCCCTCTCTCGACCGCGACAAATGCCCGCCGCCCCCTGCGACCCCGCTGGATTGGCTGCCCCCCCCCCCCCTCTCCCCTAATGCGTAGCGTAAGACGATCGGCGTGGCGGAGCGTGGCGTGATGGAAATCCCGCCCGAGGCGAGGAGCGAGGGTGCTGGGCCGGGCAGGGGCGGGACCCGGCGGGACAGGACCCGGGAGGGGGGCAAGTTGATAAGGTCTGTCGCGAGAGTTAGCCGATTCGTCGCCACTTACGCCCCCCCTCCCCCCACCCCACCCCCTTACCCCCGCTCAGAGAGGGTCGGGGGGGGGGGGGGGGGATCTGTTCCCAACTGAAATCGCTCGCGGTGGTGTAGCGCACCGTGTGACTGTTGTTCCTCGTCCGAAGTTTAAGCTCTTATCCGGTCTCGGGATTATTGGTTCCGGCTCAGACACTCCTCCTTCCCTTACCCCCCCCCCCTCTCCCCGCCACCCACCCGTCCTTAAATCCTGCTTGCAAGACGTTGTGGGGGCAGGCTCGAGGGGGTCGGACTCATCCGCCGCAACCCCTGCCGCCCCGCCACCCCTCTCACCCCCTCCAACTACTCTTGCCTAAAGTCAGACGATTATCTGGCCGGCGCTGCAGACCAGGGGCGGCCCGGCACGGCACGGCACGCGTGGAACTGCGGAGCGATTATAATATATGTACCTGAACAGCCGGTGGGCGATGGGGAGGGGGAGGGGGGGGGCGTTTTGAGTGACCCTGAGAGAGGGTAGCGCTGGAGGGGAGTGGGGGAGGCTGAGGCTGAAGGCGAACAGTGCCTGTTGTGCGGGGTGGGGGTAGGGGTACTCCCCTGCTATGGCCCCGATACCCCTCGGGCCGTGTCTGGGATGGTTCACCCTTGATTGCCTGCCAAGTCATGTGTGTGTGTGTGAGAGAGAGAGAGAGAGTCGGACAATGTGACGACAGCTACCCTCCTGTAAATGGCCGGTCTGCCGCCCGTCTTAGATACGGGCCCGTCCCGTGCCCGCTCGGGCGCTGAGTGTGTGTGTGTGTGTGTGTGTGCACACGCGCACACGGGCTGCTGAGCGCAGGACGCGCCGTGGTCGCACGTGGTTGACTTGAGAAAGGCAGCACGCACCCTGTATGCCGGTCTAAGTTTCAGCTGTTTAATCTGCTCTCTCTCTCTCTCTCTCTCTCTCTCTCTCTCTCTCTCTCTCTCTCTCTCTCTCACTCTCTCTCTCTCTCTCTCTCTCTCTCTCTCGCCCTACCGGCTGCTCGCGGCCTCGGAAGTGAAATTCATAAATGTCTGTCTGAGCCAGGTATGTGCGACACACAGTAGTTCCCTGCGCAATTAGGGGACGCATTGTGGCCACGGAGTCGGCGGGACAGGCGTTGCGTAGTGGAGAGAGAGAGAGAGAGAGGGGGGGGGGGAAGTCTGGGAGGGCCTGTATGGTAAACCTGCGCGGGGCACGGCCCCCCCCCCCCCCCCCCTTTTCAGAGTTCAGACGTACCATAATAGGGATTACGAGTCTCAAGTTGTCTTTCTTTTGTTTGTTGCGGGGCCAAATGATTGTCCAGGGATAAACAGCGGAATGAAAATTGTCGTGGGGGTTAATGCCAAGCAGCAGCTGCAGGCCCGGGGAGGAGGGGGAGGTTTTGCTGGAGAAAGTGTGTCCTGCTGCGAAATACAAAGTTTTTGGCCCCTGAGTCTCTGCCTCCTCCCGCTGCTGCTGCTGCTGCTGGAGAGTGTTCGGCAAGTAGGGGAAAGTGTGCGAGGAGAGGAAGAGCGCTGTTTCGTGGGCCTGCGCCTGCCTGCCCTGCGTGGCACCGGCACCCAGCTGGGCCCCGGCCCCGCCCGGCCCCGCCCGGCCCGGCCCTTTAAACAATCAGCTTTGCCTCCCCCGCCGCGCCCCGCCACGCCCCGCCACGCCCCGCCACGCCCCGCCATTCGCCCCCTGCGTCGGCCGCGCCCCTCTCCTTGTGCAAATCGAGCAGGCGGGGGAGTTTCCAAGGCACCTCCACTCACAAACCCGCTTCGCCCCCCCCCCCTCCTCTCTCTCTCTACCTCTCGCTCCTCCCTTTTCGTCCCCTTTCTCATGTGATGGATTACAACTCAGCCATTCTAGAGGAATTTTATCTCCAAATTTAGCTTCGTTGTCGGTCTCTCCTTCGAGAATTTCCTTTCTTGCCGTGTCACTGCGTGCCCCAGTGCTCTGCTCCGCTGGCCTGCGCGAATTGTATCCGCTTTTGGACGTCTACCGCCACTTGGGTTCTCGAGGCGGTGGACGACGGGCCCGGCCTGGATCTGTGTGCCGGGGCGCGGCGGGGCGGGGCGGGGCGGGGCTCCTGAGCACGCCCCAGGCCTCTGGGACACGCCCCGGCACGCTCCGCCCCGCCCCGCCCCGCCCCGCCCGCTCCCAGGGCTGACCTGACCGAAACGGATCCCTTCTCCTGCAGAAGTCGGCTGTATAGCTGCGCCGCTCTGTGTTCTGTTTCGTGTCCTGTTTTGTTTCCCAACACGTAACAATATAATTGTAGCAATATTGCCATGTTCGCAAATTTTTATAATCCTGGGAAGAGGAAAAAAAAATTCTCGTGACTTTGGCGCCTACCCCGCCCCTCTCCTCGCCGTTGTGACGTGCGGGTGCGGGGTGCCCGTTGGGACGGCTCTTTACATAACCTTAACGTCGTCGACAACGTCCGGCCCACAGCGCAGGCCGTCCGCCTCGCCGGCCTCACCGCCGTCAGGCCTTTGCATTCGAAACTGCGTCAACATTAATAATAATAAAAATGGAGAATGTACGGAAAATGAAAGTAAGCTAATGAGGTGGGAGGTGGGGCTGTTATTTCGCACGCCACACAATCCCATGTCACCGCAAGTATGGGAAACTGATTACCAAGAGCTTGGAATTAATTGGCGCACGAGAGAGAGAGAGAGAGAGAGGAGAGAAAGAGAGGCGGGAGCAAGAGAGAGGAGAGGATGAGGGAGTGAACAATTAATCACAATTCCCTCCTCCAGTTACCTCGGTGTCTCTTTCTTGATGCGGTCTGGACGCGCCACGCGGTGCGGTGCTGCAGTGTTGTGGGTCCCGTATATAAAGTGCAAAGTTAGTTTGTCGTTGTTGCCGTGCGTCCCCCGCCCCGTCCACTTCATTCAAGTGGCTAGCCCGCGCGGCCCAGCCCGGCCAAGCCGCTGTAGGAATAGTATTGAATAACAGTCGTTTCAATCCATCCCTCCCTCCAACTTCCCTCCTCTCTCTCTTTTCTCTCTCTCTCTCTCTCTCTCTCTCGCTCGCTCGCTCGCTCTCTCTCTCTCGCTCTCTCTCTCTCTCTCTCTCGCTCTCTCGCTCTCTCTCTCTCTCTCTCGCTCTCTCTCTCTCTCTCTCTCTCTCTCGCTCTCTCTCTCGCTCTCTCTCTCTCGCTCTCTCTCTCTCTCGCTCTCTCTCTCGCTCTCTCTCTCGCTCTCTCTCGCTCTCTCTCTCGCTCTCTCGCTCTCTCTCTCTCGCTCTCTCTCTCGCTCTCTCTCTCTCTCTCTCTCTCTCTCTCTCTCGCTCTCTCTCTCTCTCGCTCTCTCTCTCTCTCTCTCTCGCTCGCTCTCTCTCGCTCTTTCTCTCTAGCTCTCTCTCGCTCTCTCTCTCTCTCTCTCTCTCTCTGCAGCCCTCCATCCCGCGCCCGGCACGCCCCGCGCTCTCTGTAATCCTCGTGTTTCATCGCTCGCTTGTGACCCGGCCAGAAGAGCTCGCAGCTTAATTAAAATTTGATTTGGAACAGTAGTCTGGACGCCGGGGGGCGGGGGCGGGGGCGGCTGCGTTCGGTCGGCGTTGGTTTCGGGTTGGGGTTAGGGCTGCCCCGGTCCGGTCGGTGGCGGCGGCGACCGAACGAAGTTCGGCGTGTCGGTCTGTCACACGGGGCGGGGCGGGGCTGGGGCGCGCAGGGCGTGGCGGCGCGTGGCGTTGCGGCCGGCAATAACATTGTTGATTTATTAATCAAACTGGACCTCTGTGTGCCAAACTTTGTTTGGATTCCTAATACGCACCCGCGACGCGCGGCCGCCGGGCCGGGCCCGCGCCGGGCCGGGCCAGCGGAACCCGATAATTAGAAAACGCGACCAGCAGAGCGCGCTGCGCGCCGCGCCACCGGGGCCGGGCCGGGCCGGGGAGTGTCACGTGGTAGAGTCGCGGCGCGCGGGAGATTTGTACTCGCCGAGCACTTGCAAGGCGTCGTATTTCTTGTTTCCGGTTGCAGTTTCAGATGGTCTGCTTAAAATGTTTCCAATACGTCTATGGAAGTAAAGAGCGAACGTTATTGCCTCATTCTTTACATTTCTGTCATTTATCGTTTGGTATATTTTTTTTTTTTCTGTCCGCCACCGGTATTGGAGACCACTCTACTTGTCTTGCTCACATGCGGGTAGCGGGCATGGTCGGTCGGCCTGCGTCGTGTGCAAACACTCGAGTGCGGCCCGCCCCGCCCCGCCCCGCCCCGCCCCGCCCGGGGGGGTGGGGGTGGGGTAGGGGTCAAATTATCGTGTTATTAATGCCGCGGCCAGCAAACTGCAACGCAAACAAGAAACGATCGGCGCGGGGGGCGCGGCGGCCAGCGGCGCTAACAAGCGACATCAGCTGCTGCCCGCTAAATATTAACCGGCCCTTGTCAGTGCAACACATTTTGCGGCGGGGGTTGTTAAAATGGCTCTTGCCGCAGAATGTGGGTCATGTCTATCGGCAGGGGCTGGGCTGGGCTGGGGGCACTGCCTGGCCTGCGCTGCGCTCGCCACCGCTACTGCTGCGGTATGGCTGCTGTCTTGCAGATTTTTATTTATCTTTTTTATTTATTCCTTTGTGACGGGGAGGCGCCGGGGCATGAATGAGTGGCTGCAGTGGCGGCAGTGTGACACAAAGGGTCGCGGGTATGAAATTGAGCTTCCAGTTGAGGTGCACCTCGGGGCGGGGCGAGGCGTGGCGGGGCGTGGCGGGGCGGGGCGGGGCGGGGCGGGGCGCGCTGCCGCCGGGCTGGGACTCGCCGCGCGCGCGCGCAGAGTTGGAGGCGACGCCGACGACGTCACCTTGCGGCGCCGCGACGCGCCACGCCACGCCACGCCCGGCGCCGCCACCACCAGCCCGGTGTAAATTAATTTTGCGCAAAGTGTGAAAGGAGAAAGAGGGAAAGGCGCAAAGAGCTTGCGAGGGAAGGAGCGGGAGCGGAAAAAAATATCAGGCGTATGTTCTGGAGAAAGAGTCGGGCAGGAAGACCTCGTCAGTGTAGTGCAGAGGGGAAACTTTTTGAAACTCGTTTTGCCAACTTTTACCTTTTTCTAGGAACTTGACATACATGTTTTTCTTTTTCGTTTTTTTTGGGGGGGTGGACTGAGTCTGTCGTTGGTAGCACTGCTGCCGGCTGCTCGGCCAGGTCTATGAGTATCTGCCGGGAGGGGGGGAGGACACCGGGAAGGTCATCTGTGGACGACGAAGTAAACGGACAAAAATGAAGCCGACGAGGAAAACGGAACTGCAAACGCAAAAAAAAAATGGGAGTGAGCAGCAGCGTGGTTTTCTTTTGGTTTGGTGCTCACTCCAATACACCGCGAGTGCAGGTGTGCGGTGCTGGGGGGGTTGCTCAACATGATGACGCCAGCGGCGGTCCGCATACCAAGCGTGCACCTCCCGTTGTGGGCTGGGCCGGGCTGGGCTGGGCCGGGCCTGACCCACAAACAGACTCGCGTGGGGCCAGCCCCGGCCCGGCGGGCCGCAGGGAATGAAGCAATATCCCCCTTCCCCCCCCTCCCCCACATTATCTTTATCAAGGTCCGTGTTTAGAGTGTGAAAGATCTCATGTAAATAGAAGACCAATGATAGGAGCAGCGAGATAAACACAATTTCGCTCCTTGTGCAAAACCTTGAAATATGGAAAACTAAAATTTTTGAAATTGGTTTTTTAAGGTCCATGTTTTATTTGAACGTCGTCGCTGATCGTACCAAATTTGTTAACGTGCACGACGATGGTGTCGTGTTGCTCCAGACACATTAGCGTCGCGTATATCCACGTCCTGAGCCACCTCACTACAACCCCCCCGCCCCTCCAATGCTCCGACTCGTTCGGCTTCCTTTCGCCCCCTACCCCTCCCCTGCCCCGGCCTTTTTTCCTCCCCCTCCCCCACACTCCACCTCCTCAGCCCGTTCTTTTCTTCACGGACGTTTGCTGGAGAACCGCCAGAAAAAGTTGTTCGGGGCTGAGCTGCAGAATTCACTCTCCCGCCTGGGATTAGCTCTCGGTCGTTGGTCGGCTGGCCGGGCCGGGCCGGGAGTCTCGGCGGGCGGCAGGGCAGGGCGGCGGAGGAAAAACAGTTATTCCGGGGGTAAAACCAACACACGTCGCGGCGGGGCGGGGCGGGCTAAACGAGATACGAGCGCGCCCGCGCCGCGCCGGGCCGCTAGGAATATCTAGGGAATGAATGTGAAATAAATGAACCGAGGGGGGAGGGGGTGCGAAAAGTTACACTCAGAGAGATTTAGGGGGTTGAAAAAAAAAATTATACGTATAGAAGAGCGCTGGTTTGAATACACTTTGCTGTGGTGCCGGCCAAGATGAACGCGCAATAAGACGTGCACACGCGCTTGCTGTGCTGTGAAGGGACTCTGTTCAAATATTTACAACACATTTGAATCGCGTTCCTTTACATATTTATCGTGGTGTGGGTGTAAGGGTGGGCGCGCTGATGGTACACGGCACGGTCAGGGGCGCCAAGTGAAGGCAATCGTGCAAGCGTCCCTTTGTCGTACCTATCTCCGGTCCCCGGCCCGTCCCGTCCCTGCTGCAGCAGGCGGCCGGGCCCCGCACCGCTCGCCTCGGCACGTATCTCCCCCCGCCCCACCCTTCCCTCTAGGACCCCTTGAACTTTCCCCCCCCCCTCTCCCTCGGACGTCCCGAACCCCTTCCATCTGCTCATCTCCAACTTCCCTCTCTCCTCCAGCGCGGCGCGGAGCGACTCCTGTTTGCGTTATCTCTCTCCCAGCCCCTCTCTCCACACATCCTTGAAATATCATACCGACAAGCGGCTTATACCCGGCCAAATATTTTTTTGCCGAAAATGCGAGTTGGATTTGCGCATAGCTACGCAGCGCGCGCGATAGGCGAGGGATAAAAAAAGGGTAAACAAGGCCCCCCCCCCCAACCCACAAAAAAAACCACACAAATTATTGTACAAACAAACGCTCGCGCCCCTGTCATCATACGGCTTGTTCTGCGCGCGCCGCGCCGATCGGAAAGCTTTTCTTTGGCCGGACGGAGCCGGACCGGGGCCGGGGCGGGGCGGGGCGGGGCCGGCGGGGCCGCCCCAGCTGGCTGTCAGGCGGGGCGCGGGCCCACTGCGGTGCGGCGCCCCGCGGCCCGGGGGGCTGTGTACACAAAATTAAAGCTGTCGAATTGGATATTTGCTCTTTCTCTCAGCCTGTGAAGGGGTCTTATGTGTGCGGAGGCGGGCGGAGGGCGGTATAGGAACATTCGCCACCGCCGCGGTGGTCGGCCAGGCCTCGCCCCGCCCCGCCCCGCCCCGCCCCGCCCCGCCAACACTACGACACCGGGCCGCACCAAGGCCTGCAAGGCAAGGCCCATACCCTCTGTCAGGTTTGACTAGTGGAGCGGAGAGCACAGTCCGTCGCCAAACCATTACCTCTTCCCTCATCCCCTTCCCCACCCCACCCTGCGTCTCTATCCCCCCCCTCTCCCTCCCCATAGCTTTCGGCAAATCCTTCCCCCTCCCTAGCCGTTCGGCTCCGTTCGTTGAACACAGCAGACCGCACGTCGACGGCGTGCTAAGATTAACTCCCTTGTGCGAATCTCGTCATCCGAATATCTTGTCTGGCTATCTGTCCGTTGCGTCTTTGTGTCCGGCTGACCACCCCCAATCCTCCACCTCTCCTCCCACCTCCTTCCCCCTCCTCCTCTCACGGGCACACCTCGGTTTGACCTCAGCGGAGTCTTTTTATCTAACATGACAGGCGGAGGGTGAGGGCTAACTACCTGTCCCGATACCGTCCAATTAGAAGAAGAGGGTCGCCCCCCCTCCCCTCCCCACCCTCGCGTCGGCGGTGGAAGCGCCCCCTCCCCCTCCTCCGCCCTCCGCCCAAGGGGTGCCAGTGCTCCCAATGGGGCCGTCGTGGAAATATGCTAATGCCAGGCTACCACCAATGCTGCTCGGAATTCACAACCATTCCGCCGGAATATCTAAACCACGACGTGAAATTTCTCGCGGCAGCACCTGAGTTCTTGTATTGTAACTTATAAAAATCTTTTAGGAACTCGCGTGCTAAATCATGGAAAAACTTGGAGTCGAATCGCAAACAATCTCATTAGAACTGTTGCGGATTTCTTCATTCGCGCAGTGACGCAAATGCACTATCTTAAAGAAGCTCTTTAACTATCATTTTTCTTTTTAGTTTGTGGGGGTGCGGCCATTGTTCGCGGCCGTGTGCGGGGCTGGGCGGGGCGGGGCGGGGCGGGGCGGGGCGGGGCGGGCTGCCTGGCTGGCTGGAGCTGGACGGAGATTGGGGATGACGGAGTGGGCCGGGCTGGTGCTCCGCCCTGCGACTGCCCAGCCACTGGAAATCCATCAGGCCTGGCGCAGTGCAGCGTGGCGCGGCGCGGCGCGGAGAGGCGTGTGTGCACTACCAGCCAACAATAACGACCCCGCCCCTCCCCTCGCCCCTTTTGTTTGCAGAAGGCAGTCTAGGCCTCCTCTGTCGCTGCTGCTGCCGGAATATTCTTGCGTCTCCCAAACCCTCCAATTGCAGCGGCGCGAGCGGGGAGGCGCCAGCCAGAGGGCTGCGGTGACGAGCTCAAGCCGAGTCGCGAAGGGAAGGAAGGGGGCGGGGCGGGGCGGGGCGGGGCGGGGCGGGGCGGGGCTCTGTAAAGGGAGGCTAGTGTGTAACGCTCAGGGCCGCACCAGCAAGCAGCAGCTGTTTGGTCGGGATGTGCCTGCCTGGCAGCAGTGTGGTGCATGCGAGGCGTGGTGGGGTGGGGTGGGGCGGGGCGGGGCGGGGCGGGGCGGGGCGAGGCGGGGCGGCGCGTCGGAGCGTACCACGCGAGCAACATTGTAGCGCGGGGCGGGACGGGGCGTACCGTGCCGCTCTGACGGCTGCGCCCTACTCCTTCTGCTCCGGGTCCTCCGGCGGGTCCCTCGGCTCCTCGATCAGCCCCCCCCCCCCCCCCCCCCCCGGATCACACACGTCCCGCCTCGGTCCTTTACGACCTTGCGGACACTTGCCCACGCACTGCTCCTCCCTTCACATTTGCAAAACTTTTCCTCACTCCGTCGTTTCGTTTCTCCTTACCTTTCCTTTTCATTCTATTTTATTGTAATACATCAAAATAAGTAAATATTTTGCGGTGGCGAGTATGTATACCTTGCCTAGAAAATACGTGTTTGTGTCTTATTTTTTTGGCGAGTGCGCGGCAGCCAGGCCGTGTTGTATATGAGACTAGACATGATTTATTCACACTAGGAAAAAAATATTGGTGGGACGCTCCTGACACGGCGTGCTGGTCGCGACACCGCGGGCCTGTCGCCTGTCGGCGGGGCGGGGCGAGGCGGGGCGGGGCGGGGCGGGGCGGGGCGGGGCGGACGCTACGTGCCACTGTGACGGCCGGGCCGGACCGGACCGCCCGCGGCTGGACGGGCACGCCGGAAATAAATCTGCAGGCGGAGCGATTTATCGCCGCGCGTCGGAACGAATGTGAGCGCAGACGCGCCGGTAGGCAATACCCGCCGCGATAGGCAATGAGGGGCTAATGGGGCGGGAGGCTGAGGGCACGCGGTCCGGAGGACACGCGCTGTATACACGAGCAGAGAAAATGAAAGTCGTATAACGTTGGTTTGCAAGGGCAAGTTATTCGGGTTCGTAACTTGACGATATTTCTCATTGACCCGGAACATCTACAAACGTGTTTTTGACCGTGTTGGCAGCACTACCCGATGTCATTTTTTAGCAGTGTCGGTTCAGCCTTGGTCAGGAGACGCCGGGCCGGGCCGGGCCGCGCTGGGTCTCACGCCGTGCATCCACTCGGAAAAGGGTCCCTGCCGCCCGCGCTGGGCGGGGCGGGGCGGGGCGGGGCGGGGCGGGGTGGGGTCCCATACATCGTGCTGCCACCCTAGACCCCCGCTGGGTGCGCGGGGGCACGCACGCGCGCGCGCGCGAGGCACGCAGGGGGGCCCACCCCCGCAGGGGGCCGCGGAGGTCTCGGATTCCCAGCCTTTCAGTCATTCATATAAATGAATGATTAGCGGGTGTGGTGCCGATCAGACGCGCGTGCGTGCGGAGCGCTTTTCACGCCCTCGCCTCGGTCACGCCCCCGTCACGCCCCCGTCACGCCCCCGTCACGCCCCCGTCACGTCCCGGTCACGTCCCGGTCACGCCCCGGTCACGCCGCGGTCACGCCGCGGTCACGCCCCGGGGACCCTTACTACTCGCAGCTTACACACACTGCCCATACTCACAGCCCGCGCCGCGTAGCGCTCTCGCTCTCTCTGCTGATCAGCTGTTCGTCCTGCGCCCGTGCGGTGCGCTCCTCTGAAGGAGAAGACCCTCCCCTCGGGTGTTTCGTGTAACAGGGCACTGTGTGGGCTGGGCTGAGCGCTGCCCCGAGCACCAGCCCAGCCGGCCGGGCCGGACCTCCCCGCGCCCGCACCGCTCCGCTCCGCTCGGGGATCTTGACGATCTTGACACGCCTCTCTCCCCTCTTAGGACCCCCCCCCCCCTCCCCCCGTTTGTCTGTGGAATCCCGGCGCGTCGCCCTCATTAGAGAGCCCCCCAGGGGCTCCCCCGGCGGGGCGGGGCGGGGCGGGGCGGGCGGGGCGCGGTGTGGCCCGCGGTGGGGCCTCCTGCCAGGCCGCGCTGGAGCCAGGCGATGGTGAATATTTAATTAGCCTTCCTGCCTCGGCAGCCCCGCCCCGCCCCGCCCCGCCCCGCCCCGCCCCGCCCCGCCCCGCCCCGCCCTCGCCAGCCTCGGCGCCGCAGCCACATGGGACGGCCAGCCGTCAATCAATATATACACACAAAATAGGGCTAATGCGACACGCTTCGGGCCCCGTGGGCGCCGTCAAGGGGAAGCAAGAGGGGGGGGGGGGGGCAGGGGGCGGCACTGAGAAAATAAGGGAATGTGAACGCAGCGCTACTACTTGAGGGGGTGGAGTGTGTGTGTGTGTATAGTTTGCTCACTTCTGTCGCCACCCCCTGAGCGGGGCTGAGCTTGGCCGCTGTGTGGATCGGCCGGCCGAAGCGGCCCAAAGTGCCCACCCGAGTGGCCGGCAAGCTACGCCACGCCACACCACACCACAGAGATTAATTAACTCCATATGGGCTGGGCTGGGCTGGGCTGGGGGCCCTAAGGTTTGGTTTGGCCCCCGCCCCGCCCCGCTCCCCCGCGGCCCGGCCGGTCCCACAGTGATCGCTCTCCAAAGTAAATTTGCCCCCGGTCTGAGGAGAATTGGATCTGACGCGCCCACTGCGCTTGCGGTTTGGCCGAAATAATTGGCTTTGTGTCCCTCAAACAAAACATTGTTGGGCTAAACCTCTCTGCCGCCGCCGAGCAGGCCCGGGCCGGGTAAGGGCGACCGATGCATTGCGGTGTACGAGTCGAGCTGAGAACTTGGATGGTTACAGGCAGAGAGAGAGAGAGGGAGAGGGAGAGGGAGAGAGAGAGAGAGAGAGAAATTATTGAAATTGAAATTATTTATTTTGGTTTCCTACAAAAGGGCCATTGGAGACCCCACAAGAGCAAGAAACCGCTCTCAAAAACATAAAAGTTTACAAACTTTAAACGTATCTTAACATTTTAAATCACAGTAGTGGTGGTTACAAGTAAATGAAACAAAACAAACAACGAAACTAGAACTATCTTACAATGATAGTAAAGTACAATTAACATGTCTTTTCAAAGTAGCTGGGTGAGCATAAGACAGATAATTATATATGTTATATTTATTCCATACACGACAAGATGTTACCCTAAAAGAATGACTATATGATGTTGTTCTATGTAACGGGACCACTAGAGTATGACTAGACTGTCTATTGCTCCTGTAAGAGTGATCACATGAAAAACAAAACATTTCAATTAAATACTTTGGCTGTTGATATTTAAACAGTCTCCACAGCATCGTGGCCAATGCTAACTCTTGTCTACCATACAGATCAAGGAAATTTAATTGCTTATAAAAAGGTGATATATGCTCATACTTTGGAATATTTACAATAAAACGCACACAAGCATTTTGAGAGAGAGAGAGAGAGAGAGGTGGGTGAATACACTGTGAAAAATATGTCTGTAAGTTTCCGACTTTTTTCGTAATTTGTGATTTACAAATGGTGTTGTAAATTTACAATCGAAATCGTAAATTTACGAACGTTTATTTGTGCTCGTTTAAGAATTACAAGTCGATACTAAGTGTCCTTAAAAATTTGTAATTTTACAATTTGATATCGTAACTTTACGATATTTCTCATGGAAAATTTTCCCGTAACTCTTACGAATATTTCTCAGAGTGATAAAAGGTTTTGCTACCGATACTGACTGCGCTGCTTTCCCTCTCTGTGTTTCAGGTAAGCTTTGCTCCGCCTGGCGTC
This sequence comes from Frankliniella intonsa, assembly GCA_033675135.1. NCBI lineage: Eukaryota > Metazoa > Arthropoda > Insecta > Thysanoptera > Thripidae > Frankliniella > Frankliniella intonsa. The sequence continues at coordinate 6,417,581 of CM066245.1, read as the reverse complement.
TCGTCTCGTCTGTCTCCGGCCGGGGTGGAACAGGAGCCGCGTGCTGGTGCCGCCGGTGGGGTGAGCCTGTCTCGTTCATACTTAATATATTTTGCGGTGCCGTGCCGCCCGCGCGCTGTTGAGCGGAAGGGCGGGGGGACTGGCGGGCGAGTCAGGTGGAGGAATATCCGCCTAAAATCGTTTCCGACACCTCCAAGTGAAAATGGTTAATATTTTACAGCAGGCTTTTCTCTAAATAACATACTCGGAAATGTATTACTCTGCGCGATCAGTAACACGTCGTGCGGGAAAAAAAAAAAAAAAAAGCGAACAACCCTGGACTGCGTTCCATTCCTTTCGTAACGGACGGAAAGTTTTTCTTTCTTATTTTTTCTCGGTACGTCGCGCGCTGCCCTTCGCTTCGCCGCCATGTCGTGTTGCTCCGCTCGCTGTGACTGTGACACTGCGTGACGACAGGCGCGATGGACACGATACTGCTCACGTGACGTCACGGGGCTCTCGATTAACAAACTCCTCCTCCCGTCCCTCCCCTACCTCTGTCGCCCCTGCCCCCTCTCTCCCTCTGTCACCTCTCCTCCCCCTCCCCTCCCCTCCCCTCCCTACATCACTTTCCCTCTCGCCTTGGAGCTCCCGCAGCGCTGGCTCGTTAAGAATGCCGTCACGCCACGCGCCGCTGTCTGCGGGTTGCCTATCTCCCCGTTCACAGGCGCTCGGGGCGGGGAGCCTAATCCACCAGCCTGTTGATGCCCAGCCCATGTCTCCTACCACTTTTCCCGCAATATTTTTTGGTTCCCGTGATCGTGGTGTTGAAGCTGCGGCAGCGGTAGCAGCATCGGCGATACCCCTGCCCGGCCCTGGCGGCGGACCCAGCCTTGTGAAGTGGTCCAGCGGGCGTTAGTTGGGGACCTAGTAGTGTAACTTCAGGCGCACTCGGAGGCGCGAACAGCGCGGGGCGGGGCGGGGCCAGGTCCCCGACGGACGGGGGCAGGGCCGGGCCGGGCCGGGCAGGGCCGCCTAACAAGCTGCTGCACTGTAACGAGCGGGGTGCGCTGGGCTGGGCTGGGCTGGGCTGGGCTGGGCCTGGCCGGGCTGGGCCTGGCCGGGCTGGTCAGGGCCGCCAGGGTTGTAACGAACACCGCGCCACCGCCCCGTGCCGCCGCTGATCATCGCAACTCGCCAAGGCAGTCGGGATTTGGCATCCGAGTCCCTTTTTAAGAAAGAAAATTTAAAAGAATTGAAACACCAAGCTCTTACAGTACGTATAGTGAAGAGGTGCTTTACACTTAAAACTTCAATGCTAAGAAGTACTGAAATGTTAAAGAAAATGGTTTCCTAGTTTTTTTACTTCCAATGTGTTCACTAAGCATGACTTTAACACAGTAAATACATGACGCGGGGATTAGAGCCGCAGGGCGGGGCGGGGCGGGTCGTGCCGGCGCTGCTGCTGGGTCAGTGCGTCGGCACGGCGGGAGGGAGGGAGGGAGGTTTAGGTTTGGTCTATTAACGCTGGCCGCTGGTGCCGCTGGCTGTAGTGTTTACCCGTTGCGGCTGGGGCTTAGTCAAACTCTGTGTGTGTGTGTGTGAGAGAGAGACGAGAGAGAGAGAGAGAGAGAGAGAGAGAGAGAGAGAGAGAGAAAGCGAATGAGGGGGGAGGGGGAGTTTTAAGTTTGAGTTTTATTGCCACCGAACATAACACATGTTATGGAGATTATAATAAATATAAATAGTAGATAGTTGGTAAAGTATTTAGTTATAAGAGGGAGATGGGGAGAGGGAGAGGGGGAAGAATACCGCAGGACTTGGGGTGGATAGCGAGTGTGACTCGCATGCGGCCAATGCAAGGTCGGAAAAACTCTGTGTGTGTGTGTGTGAGCGCGGTGGGGGGGGGGGGGGCACGCAGGGGCCGTAAACGCCATTGATCCATCACATCACAATCAGAGACGGGCTGTGGGAGGGGGGTGGGCGCTCTTTAGTCGAATTGATGCGCTAAACCGGTTCCCGTCTCTACCCTGTAGTTGGTTTTGGAAAAGAAAAGAAATATAATGAGTTGACAATATCAAATTGTAACATTACAAAGTTGTTATAACACTCGCTATTGACTTGTGAATCGTAGACGAACACAAATTGGCTATCGTTAAGCTACGATACCGATGGTAAGTTGACGAATCGCAAATTACGAGAACTGTTGTGAATTTGCGGAAATTTTGTATGCAATGCAAATTTTAAAACCACGTCGTGTGGTCCCGACTTACACCTTTTGCTAGAGTAGTATTTACGAAGCAGGTCGGGGAAGCGCCGACCCTGCGGGGCGCCTATCTGTTGCCAAGAAATGGAAATGAATAAATTAATTGCAATCAAGGCCCTGGCCGGGAGCGAGGGGAGGCGTAGGGGAGGAGAGGAGAGGGGGTGGCGTGGGCCCCCGGGCCCAGGCGTGGCGTGATAACGACTCAATGTCACATGCCGGTGTTGGGGACAGTATGCTGTGAAGAAAGGAAGGGCAGGGAAGTGTTTGGGGAAGAAAAAGAAACATAAAGTGGACAGAGGAATTTTTCACAGTGCTCAGTACGAGACCACAGAGCTAGGGATGCCCCTGGTAAATAAAGTGCTTTCCCCCATTGGCAGCTTGCTCCCCGCAATATTGCATTTAAATATAAATGTGTCTGGTGGGCTGAGGGCAGGCAGGGACCTCTGTTGGAGTGGCGTCGTTTGGCACCAGACCTCTCACACTGTGAGGGGGCTGCAGACTCGAGCAAGGGGTGCAGGAGGTTAAACAGGGGGCGGAGGGGAGGGACAAGTGCTCCTCACTACTGGGGGACCACTGTGGCCAGACAGACGTAAGCCCCTACCGCATCATGTTCCCGTCCCGAGCTCCCGCGAGCCTGGCCGACTTAATGCCGAAGGCCTTTGTCATCAGCTCTACGGCGTGCGTATGTTTTTGGCGCGCGAGCTGAGCGGAGGTGCGCGCTGCTGGAGAGGTGTGCGCCCCGCCCTCCTACAGGCGCAGGCCCGGCCCGCCCACGTGGCCACGGCACTCCCTCTGAAAAATGAGGGCTGGTCTCATTAATCCCTTAATCCTTGTTCTTTGGGAACTTTAATTACCTCGAGCTGCAAAGGCCAAGACTCGAGCGACTAAACGCCCGCCACGCCCCGCCCCGCCCCGCCACGCCCCGCCACGCCACGCCCCGCCACGCCCCGCCACGCCCCGCCACGCACAAGTTCGCGAGCCGCCCCCCGCCCGCCAGTAGGCTAGTGGTCTAGCCCGCCCCGCCAGCCAGCTAGTGCTCTAGCCCGCCCCGCCAGCCAGCTAGTGCTCTAGCCCGCCCGCCTGCCAGCTAGTGCTTTAGCCCGCCCGCTAGTGCTCTAGCCCGCCCTGCCCGCCAGCTAGTGCTCAAGCCCGCCACGCCGCCGCTACTTGGTTACTTAGTGAATTTGGCCGCCAATCCGGCTAAGTGGGTACGTGTCGCGAGTCGGTGCCCCATTTACGCAGCGCGGTCCGCCCGGCACCGCCCGGCGCGCGCTCTGCTGCGGACAAGTTTGGAGCTTTTGTGTTTGACCTTGAGTCGCCGTGCGGATGCGGACGGACGCAAAGGAAAGAGAGGAGAAAAAAACACGGGAGAAGAAACTCATTCCGGAGAGAGAGAGAGAGAGGGGGGGGGGGTACTCTATGAAGCGGATTGTGCGGATGAGAATTACGGAAAGGCGTAGCGGAGACGGCGTGGGAGTGTTGTGTGCGTGTGTGTGAGCTGCGGCCCCTCTATCCTCTAACCCGGCGCAGCCCGCCCCGCCCCGGCGAAGCTACTAGCAGCTCCTTGCTGCCCCGCGGCGAAGCGTGGTGGGGTGGGGTGGGGTGGGGCGGGGCGGTGCGGGGCGGGGCGTGCGGAACAGCTGGCGGGCTGCGGGCGGGGCGGGCTGCGGGCCCGCGGCGGGCCCAACTTGAGGCCTTTCCTTGTTTCATTCACAGTGCGGCGTGACGTCTCGCTCACCCCCTTCGTTGTCCAATTACGAACGCCCCCCACTTTGCTCTTTCCCTCCCCCTCCCGCCTATTCTTCTCTTTCTCTCTCCTTCCCTCGCCAGTTTTGCTCTTTACTCTTGCATCGCAAAAAAAGCGTACCAAGTTCACGCCCCCTCCCTCCCTTGATTTCCTTTCCTTATTTCTTGTGAAGATAAACTGAGTTTACTGCAAAGTCACCCAGACCTATGTACCCCCGTGTTGTCCCCCGGGGTGCTACCGAAAGGGCAGATTTGGATCGATGGGGCTCAACAAATGTCGTGCCCACTTTGGAGACCTGACTTTCAAACCGAAATAATACGACCAAACTTCGTCATGGTTGTATTCCCGCAGCCGGGCAAGTGTCTCGAGGAGCGAATACTAAAAAGACTGGCAATAAAACCTGATTAGGGACTCGCACCAAAAAAGGGGGAGGGAGGGAGGCCGAGGGTGGGGACACAGCGACTGCTCGTCGCCTCCCCCGCACCCACCCCCCCCCCCCCCTGGAAAGCGAATCATCCTTGACAAGGCGGGGGTCGGGGTGAGGGGAGGGGGTGGACGGCTACGACCAGACTGACACGATGGCGACGATACCGCCGCGCAAGGCAAGGGTAAACAAAATGGGCGGGCATAAAAGTTTTCGAATAATACAAAGTTGTTTGGCCTGAGCCCAGCCTGGGCGGGGCGGGCCCGGCCCGGTCCCGCAGACTGAGCGGACAGGGCTGTGTGTGTGTGTGTGCTGAGGCAGGGCTTGTGTTGTGTTAGGTGTGTCGGATGCCACCCCGCCCCTGCCACGAGCCACGTCACGTCAAGTTTTCTACCTTACATCCAGGCGGACGTATAAGGAAGTCAGCCACAGCGCGCGTGTGTGTGTGTGTGGGGGGGGGGGGGGGGACGTGTGTAGAAGCAGACATGAATGAAATGGTGGAGGGTTTAAGAGAAGTCTTCATTGCTCGGAGGTGTTTTGGAAATCAGACGTAACTAGTAATAAAAGTTCTCTTGTGTCAGATATATTTGCGGTCATTGTGAGTTGTGTAGTTTTCGCAGTAGAGTTATTCGCCCTTTTTGTGCGGAGTTACGCCCTTTTTGTGCAGAGTTACGCCCTTTTTGTGCGAGAGCTGTTACTTTTCGCCGGAGACGCTGCGGCTGCGCGTCACGTTGGCGCCACGCACGTCCGCACCCTGCACCGCATTCCCGCGTAAACACGGAAATTGTAAATTGGCGTCTGGGAGCCTTTAAGGGACGAGGCGAGCGAGCTGTCTCGGGCGGGGCGGGGCGGGGCGGGGCGGGGCGGGGCGGGGCGGGGCGGGGCCTGCAGCGGCTGGCTGAAAGCTTCTGAGTGCCGGCTGGGGCGCGGCGGGCCGGGCCGGGAGAAAGTGGCGGGTCCTGGCGCGCGCCGTACGGCAGGAGAGGCTCCGGCCCGCGCGGGGCGGGGCGGGGCGGGGCGGGCACGGCCGCTGGCTGGGCCGGGCCTGCCTGCTACTCGGCGCCTTCCTCACCCTCGTCCCTTCGACGCCTCTCTTCTCTCTCTGCCCGCGCCCGCGCCCCCATCCTATATCCTATCTCTTCCCTTTCCTTTTCCAACTTCTCTGTCAACTCGGCGGGGTAGAATGGAAAGTGTTGTTCGCGCGTCCGCTGTGCGGGGCCGGGTTCGTACCGCCCCGCCCCGCCCCGCCCCACCCTGCCGCGCCCTGCCGCGCCCTGCCGCGCCCTCCCGTGAGAGGTGCGCCACTACCACGTGGTGCTGGGCCGCGCTGCCAATAAGGCCCCTTGACCCGTGCTGGAAAAACCGTGCAGGCGATGACCCTCAACCCTTACGGAAAATGTATGTCTTTTAGATGTCGAAAAGATGTATAGCTCTAGATGGATTTTCGTCTATTAGATGACTAGAGTAGATGTCTAGTAGATCATCTTGTTGACTGCTATCGTTGCATCTATTAGACGTCTATAGAGGATCTATCTGACATCTAATAGATGATTATGCTAGGTGTCTATTAAATATTTATTTTACATCTAACAGAGTGCTGTAGGTACTAGCTGACCATTTTGTTCCCACACCTTTTCACTTTCTAGGTGTTTATTAGATGCAAGGGCTATAATTAAGAAAAAAGGAGATTTTTTTCTTCGTTTTGCTGTTTCCTTCATTCTCTCATGCCTTGCTTTCTCCTGCCTACCAGTACATGTAAGTGAACATTGAAGTGATAATGACATTTCTTACCGGATGAAGAGTTGAACCTCGGACCTTTGGCTTGTAATCCCGCAATGCTGACCACTGGACCACCAGGACGTGCTACGCGGCCTGCCCCACCGGCCCCGGGCTATCCCAGAGCCGCGCGTCGCCTCTCGCTGGGCTATTCCCGGAGGGTCGGCCAGGTGGCGGCGGCTAGTGCGGGATGGGCTTACTGGATTAGGAATTTCCTACTAGTTGTTTTGATGCCTGGTTTTGCGTTTCACTCTCTGACCTGACTAGAATGTGTATTACTAGCAATTAACCTGCTTTTAAATAAGAGTTTGAAAATAACAAGACTAACGAATATGCTAGAGCGGACAGGGAACGGGAGGAGGGAGGGGTCACGGCCCTGTGGAAATATTCTTGTCGAAATACTAAAATTTCGAGCATTGCCTATTCCCCGATAAGTTAGACATTGGATCGCCACTTCATTTCTGCCCGGGTATAGACGTCTTTTAGACACCATATAGATTATCCCCGGCCGTCTATTATCAGTACACACATAGACTTCTATACTCTGTAGGAGCTAGACACAATGCAGATTATCTACGGCAGTCTATTTTCAGTACAAACATAGACGTCTATCGTCATAGATGAGCTAGAAACACTGTAGACTATCTACGGCCGTCTATTTTCAGTACAAACATAGATGTCTATCGTCGTAGATGAGCTAGACACACTGTAGACTATCTACGGCCGTCTATTTTCAGTACAAACATAGACGTCTATACTGTGCAGGAGCTAGACGGAATTTAGATTATCTACGACCGACTATTTTCAGTGCAAACATAGACGTCTATCGTCGTAGATGAGCTAGACACACTGTAGACTATCTACGGCCGACTATATTCAGTACAAACATAGATGTCTATACTGTGCAGGAGCTAGACGGAATTTAGATTATCTACGATCGACTATTTTCAGTAAAAACATAGACGTCTATCGTCGTAGATGAGCTAGACACAATATAGATAGTAAATTAATGTCTAGTGGTAAATGTACTCTTCTATTAGGGGTCTATTAAACATCTTTCGGTAGATGTCTAGCAAAATAGACGACGCACACAATGTTTAGATTGTCTATAGACATCTATTTTCCGTAAGGGAAGCTTTAGCCGCATCGCGCGGCTTGTACTAGTGCAACCAACGAAAACTGCCGCTACGCGTGGGGTTAAAAACCGTCCTGGCGGGTGATAAAATGTAACAGTGTGGGGCCTGGAAACAAGCGGCAAATAAGTTGAGCCCGGCGGGGCGGGGCGGGGCGGGGCGGGGCGGTGCGGGGCGGGGCGGGCTCCTACGCTGCTCCTCCTGTCCCACCTGTTTCGCCTATTGGCGGAGTAACGAACGATTGTTTGAAAGTCTGTAATGGCGAGGCGGGAGGCAGCAGGGGGAGGAGGTAATCAGGCCGCTGATTTTGTTTTATTTTTCTTTCCCGGTGCGAGCGCGCGCGACCTGGGGCGGGGCGGCGGCTCTGGCTGGCGTTGGCGTATGTATGCCGGCCGGGCCGGGCCGGGCAGGGGCAGAGGGCGAGCGCCGTCATTTGTCGTAATTCATGCTGATCCCACCCAGGCGGGGCGGGGCGGCGCATCGCGCGCCGAGCCCTTCCCGAAGCTGCGCGGCGCGGCTGCCCGTGCGACCATCTCTTGACCTCGGCGACCTCTCGATCGAACGTAAAGCGCGCCGCAAGCCTGCCTGCCTGCCTGTCCGTGAGGGGATGGGGCCCGGCCGGCCGGCCACGCGGTCGGTGTGGTGTGGCGCGCACACATCTCTCTCTCTCTCTCTCTCTCTCTCTCTCTCTCTCTCTCTCTCTCTCTCTCTCTCTCTCTCTCTCTCTCTCTCTCTCTCCCTCTCCCTCCTACAATCGGGCCCATCCCCTCCAAGGACGACGCACGCACTCTCAGTATCCCTTCCCTTCTCTCCACCACACTCACTCCTATCCATCCCTTCTCTATCTCTCTCTCTCCTCCCCCTTTTTCTCTCTCCACTCACTTCTGACTCTGTGACTGCCTTTCTATCCCTTCTATCCCTTCGGTTTCTACTCGTCTTCCTTTCTGTTCCTTGCAGAGCTCATCGTCTTTGTCCTATCCTTCTCTTTGACCTCCCCTTCCCCCGTATCTCTCTCTTTCTCTCTCTCACTCTCTCTCCGTCCTCCGCAGGCTCTCCCTTCCTCCGGGGTGTTTATTTATTTTGCTCTCATTTCCTGGCGGTGCAATCGAGGACCTGTCTGAAGGAGGACAGACCCCCCCCCCCCCCAAACCTTCCACCAAAAAAAGGAAATTAAAGTGAACGGTTCAGTGGGGAAGACCACCTTGTACTTCCTCCTTTATTTATTTTTATCTGCATCCCGCACTAAGCGGATTCACCGCTCACGCGCTCTCTGTTTTCCTCCCCATTCCAAAACCCTCTCTTCCCTTTATTTTTAATCATCGCGAATGGGAAAGGTGCACCATCTAAAGGGCCGCCGCGGCGCGCGCTGCTCTGGCTGGTACGCGTGGGAAACGCATGGGTGCCGCCGGCTGGCAAAGAGAGGTACCTCCCTCGCTGGAGAGGTAATGCCTGTGGAGGGGTGGCATCGCTGGAGAGGCACACCTCCCGCTGGAGAGGCTGAGGTAGGTTCAGACCCCGCGGGCAGAGCGGTGGCGGTGCGAGTGACGGCGCGTGTTTCAGTGACGGAATACCTAATGTCATTCAGTTTCCCGTACGGCGGGAAGTTGTTGCCACCGCGCTCTATCTCTCATTCTCTCTCTCTCTCTCTCTCTCTCTCTCTCTCTCTCTCTCTCTCTCTCTCTCTCTCTCCCTCTCCCTCTCCCTCTCCCTCTCCCTGTCGCCCGCTGGTTTCCGACCTTTCCCTCCACCCTCTGCGCCCTCTGCTGTCAGCACGGAACGCACACTGTAAAAATATCTTTTCGTAGCTTTACAATTTATTTCCTCTGGCAACGAACGCAGCAGTGTCCTGGTGGGAACGTTCCGTTTTGCCCGTCGACTGGAGAGGTCAGCTGCTTTGGTCGCGAGTTTCAGATTCTGCGCCTTTGAGCGCCTCTGGCCAGTGGCCGGGCGGGGCGGGGCGGGGCGGGGCGGGGCGGGGCGGGGGGGCGGGGCCAGGCCTAGAGACTCTAGTGCGCGGCGCGCCCGCAGGGCCGGAAAGAAAGGAGGAGGTAGGAATCGGGCGAAACATTCCTGCTGCAGACGGGAGGAACATTCCCCACATTGTCTCGGCCTGTTGGTGCCGCTCCCGGCGGCGTTGACCGGATATCGAACTGAAGCAAAACGGAATCGGAAAGACTCTCTGGTTCCGGGATGAATCGTTGAATTGCTATTTGTGCTGCCGACTGCCCTCTCCCTGTAATTGGCTGAGCGAAATTTAAATTTAATGTACTTTAAATGCTCAGCCCTGTCAGAAAGCGGCAAGGGGAGACGGGCGGGAAGACGGCGTGAAGTGAGGCGCCAGGCGTGAGACGTGGGATGAGAGATGTCGACAGGCTTGCCAACCACCAATGCAAAACTACCAATGGTCAATAAATTATCGGTGTTTTAGCTTAGGCCAAGGTAGACGCACTTTTAGCTCAGCCCTACACGGTTTTAACGTGCGTCTACCTTGTAGTGTTGGAGCTCTCTTACACGTGTGCACAGCACGATAGGCGTAGAGGAATGAGTTGTCGGGCTAGAAAGAGAGAGAGAGAGAGAGAGAGAGAGAGAGAGGGAGGGAGGGAGGGAGACAGAGAGAGACGTTTATCCCTTCGTCCTTTAGATGCCCTCGTTGCGCCCACACGCTATACGTCCTCCCCCCCCCCCCCCCTTTCTCACTCTCGCGCTCTCGCTCGCTCTCTCGGATAAAAGGAATTAAATTGGCGAGAGAAGAAGTGCTCCGTTTGCGTTTCCACTCGCGGCCGATGCTGCCCTGCCCTGCCTCGCGGCGCTACGCGGTGCCACGCCGCCCCGCCCCGCCCCCGCCCACGGCCCGTAATGGAAGGAAATATTCAATCTCCGGTGCGCCGCCGAAACGCAATATTATTGTCGTCTCTTTTGTGTTTGTGTTTCCACTTGATGTCTGCCTCGGGACGGGGCGGGGCGGGGCGGGGCGGGGCGGGGCGGGGGGGCCGCGTCCTGTGCGAAGGGACTCCCCCAGTGGTGTGCGCGCCGCTCCCTGACCTTGCACAAAGTTTTGACGTGCGGCAGGCCGGGGTGGGGCGGGGCGGGGCGGGGCTGGGCGGGGTGGCTCTGCAGACCCGATAGCCATCGGGTCCACATCCACTCAGACAGACCCGAGCAGGCTCTGGCGCGGCCACCGGCCCCGGCCCGGCCCGGGTCCAAAGTCGTTATCGGGGAAGGCCCTTTTTGACAGTGGCCTGGAATTAGAAATGCCAAAGCAGTTGAACCGCTGCTGGCGGTAGCGGCGGTGTGGGCGGGGGCGGGGGCGTGGGTGGGGCGGGCGTCGGCTCGGGGTCCTCAGCACTGAGTCCACGTGCCACAAACTTTCGCTGAACTTATTCCCTCTGATTCCAAGCTGCGCGCCGGACGCTGCTAGCGCTAGCGGCCCAGTCGGACCAGTATCAAAGCTTCAAAAGTCCACTCAAAGAGATTGGCGATGAGAGGGGTGGTGGGGGCCGGGCCTGGGGCGGCGGGGGCGGCGGGGGCGGCGGGGCCCGGGTGTGATAGTCCCCCTGCAGGGCCCTCGCAGGGCACGGGGGTGGGTCCACACCGCCGGGACTGACACAATGCGGTGGATGATAATGCCATCATGTACACTAAAGTACCGAAGTATGGCTGACGTTAACTTCATTGTGATGATGGGGCCTCACGTCCATTTGTCTCTATACTTCATCCCCTTCATTTATCTCTTTCTCTCTTCCTCTTATCATTCACTGACGCTGCTGACCGTACATATATAACATGTGGCGAGGGCAGCGGAATCGCGCGCGAAAAGCTTCACGACAGAATGCCAGGCCGGAGAACCACGCTAGGAGGATCGGCCCGCCCTGCCCCGCTATACGCCACGCGCTTCGCCTTCAGCAGCCCGTTGGTCCGTTTGACCTAATTCCGTCGTGCTAAGCCCCGGCTGCCCGGCCTGGCCGCCATACAAGTGGCGCCCAAGTCGTCGGACCCAGGCTGCTGCAGCAGCACGATATAGCGTGCGCCATACTATGATACACTGCTCAAAAGCGACAAATTAATTGCTTTTGTAAAGCGACAAATTAATTGCTTTTGTATCAAAGTATCAAAGGAAACAGGAAACCCTGCACTCTAGTAATAGTTATCTTTTTCCCCAATTGATTTTGAGGTCCTGTTACTGTGCGTGACATAATACGCTTTCTTGATGAGGAAATTTCGCAGACTAGGTGCCTGTCGTTTCCAAGCACGCCATCAACTTCCCTCTCGTACCATTTCTCTCTCTTTTCTCTCTCTCTCTCTCTCTCTCTCTCTCTCTCTCTCTCTCTCTCTCTCTCTCTCTCTCTCTCTCTGTCTCTCTCTCTCTGTCTCTGTCTCTCGCTCTCGCGCTCTCTCTCTCTCTCTCTCTCTCTCTCTCTCTCTCTCTCTCTCTCTCTCTCTCGCTCGCTGGCGCCACTGTCGAGACGCCCCTCGCGTCGCCCCGCCACGCCGGATGTGACAAGTCTTTACAGAGGCCTCATAAGTTGGCGGCGCCATGACACGAAGAAGGACATCCGTGACGTTGTTGCGTGGCGTGGCGGCGTCGCTGCGAGTTAGCTTGTGTGCGTGTGCGCGCGCGCGCGCGCGTGTGTGTGTGTGTGTGTGTGTGTGTGTGTGTGTGTGAAGGGTGAGTGGGGGCGTGATGGCCTCTCCGGCGCAGTAATGAGCTTTGACAGTGCACGTCAGTGAGGGAGGCGCGCAATTTGAGGCGACCGCGAGCGCCATCTGACGCATCGCCGAATATAAATTGTGTGTGCATGTCATAGGGAACAGAATTGTCCAACACTTTCGCGCTCGATGCCCCCCATATGGAGTACATCGGCTTTTTAGCTCTAAAAGTTTTAAACACTTTGTCTAATATTTGGGTCAGTTGAGCACATCGGATTACAGTAATGTCATGGTCAAATTTTTCATTTTAAAAAAGTCCACTGTCAAAAGTATCTTTGTAAATTTACGAAATTTACGTAATTTGTGAGTGACAAACGATGTCGTAACTTTACGATCGAAATCGTAAATATACAAAAGCCTATTTGTGCTCGTTTAAGAGTCACAAGTCGATACCATGTGTCCTTGCAATTTTGTATTTTTACAATTTGGTATCGTAACTTTACGACACTTCTCGTGGAAAATTTTCCCGTAACACTTACGAACATTTCTCACAGTGTCGTATTACATCGTGCGTGCGTATCACCAGTGTGTAAGTGCGCCCACCCTCGCGCCCACCTTGACGTCGGCGTCACGTGCAGGCGCCTCCCCTCCCCCGCCTCCGCCTTGCAGCGGCCCGACCTTACATTCCTGCTCCTTGACGCTGTTCTCAACGCCGGTTTTTGTCATTTTCGCGGTGTGAAGTTGGTATATGGCGGCGCGGTGGAGGAGGCGAGGGGGCGTAATGGAGCGCCGCGTATATACCGTAATGTTGGCGAACTTGTTGTTGCTCTGCGAGCGCGCGTGGCGCGCGGCCGAGCCCTGTCTGCCCGCTAACTTCCTACCGTTATAACACCGGTGAAATATTCGGGCTAGAGGACGGGTTACATCAACGGGAGGAGGAGAGGGAGAGGGAGAGAGAGAGAGGGAGAGAGAAGGTGATGTGGAGGGGAAGGAGTGTATGCGCGACCGGGTCACCACGGCCACCAACCGAGCTCTGCCCCTTCGAGAAACCCCGTCACCACCGAGGTGACCTCAGTCTCCTTTAAAAAACCTAACTTAAATATAACTTTTTTCCGTGTTTTGAGCGGGAAAATTAAATTAGGTACTGTTAGGGGTTGAAGGTGGCGGTGGAGGGGGATGGGGGGCAGGTACCGCTTGGGCGTGGCAGGCGTGGGCAGGAGGGGCGCAGGGGGTTGATACTAGGCAGACAGATGGCGGTGCGGGGCTGCGGGGCTGAAAGCGCCCGGCCTGGCCCGGCCCGGCCCCGGCCGACGGACAAGGGGAGGGAGACGGGGAGCGCGGTTTGGACTGAAATAGGACGGGACGAGACATCCTTATCACGGCGATCCTTGTTGAGTTGCTCGTGTCTCGGAAATGGGCTCCTGAAGGACACTATCGCTCGCGCTCCTCGGCCCACCCGCTCCCCCACCCGGTTCGGTATAGTTAGATCTCTGCCGTTTTAACCATCAGCGCGGCGCCCCAGCCCATCGCCCCAGTCTCCTGCCACGAACAGAATGTTCACTGCAAGAATGTGTATTTCACTATGGAGTTTTTCTTTTTTCCTCGGCTGACACTGGCAGTAGGACGGCTGAGGACGGCTGTCTGAGCGTCGCTAGCCACTGGTCGACGGGCGCCGGGCCGGGCCCCCTCCTCAAAGACACACTTGATAGTTGAGTTTGGGGTCAGGGCCGCCCCCCCGCCGGCCGAGGACTACGTCCCGGCCTGGCCTGGCTCGGCTCGGCCCGGCTCGGCTCGGCTCGGCTCGGCTCGGCTCGGCTCGGCTCGGCTCGGCTCGGCCCGGCTCGGCTCGGCGCGCAGGACCGTGGATGGACAGCCCAAAACCACAAGTCCAACAGCGCAGCGCTACAATCCGGCCTAGCGTGGCGCGGCGTGGCGTGGCACGGCGTACAAAGGGAAAGCTAATAGGAAAGTTTGGCATAGTTGCGCGGGCCATGGGGCCATGGGGTGGTCGCGTAGGCTCTCACCCCCCTCGGGGGGCGCCCCCTGTCCGCGTGGCGTTCTCCCCGCTGTCCGGGGCCCAGTCCGGCCCCCGCCCCGCCCCCGCCCCGCCGCCCCCGCCCCGCCCCGCCGCCCCCGCCACCGACGCCGGGCCGACTCGCTTCTCCAGGACCTTCCCCAGGACCGATTGCCCCCGGGCGCTACAAAAAGTGCAGCAAGGTGGAACGCTCTTTATGAGTCCCCGCCCGTCTCCGGCAGCCGGGCCGGGCCGGGCCGGGCTGCTCGGCGCTTTGATTAGCGAAATGAAAGAGGCGATTCTTCTCTGCGACCTCCCCTTTCCCCTTCCCCTCCCTCTTCCCCCCTCTCCCCCCTTCTCCCCCCTCTGTGTCCCACCCCTCCCCCCACTCACCCCGCCAGCCCATGGTCTGCAAATACAAGCGTGGGGACAGCCCTCTCCGCTACAACTTTGTGCTCTCCCCTCCTCTTCGGGCCCCAGCTTATCACTACATTGCGCTCGTCGACAACTCACCATCATCGTCCTCTAGAGAGGTGCGAGAGCTTCGGCGGCGTCATTGAAAGGCAAACCGCTTTCAATAACTGAGCGCCGTTCTCCACTCGCATAGTTTCATTTATCTGATTTATCTGGACGGGAACGCGCGCGCGGTCCTCGCAAACAGTAACCCCTTAACCCCCCCACCTCCCTCTCCAGCGGCAAAAGTGGGACGACGCGTCTCTCTATTCTGCGGGAGTGACGGCAAACTTGTGAGGGCGTGCTATGCCGTGGCACGGCGTGGCGTGGCGTGGCGTGGCACGGCGTGGCACGGCGCGGCGCGGCGTGGCGCGGCGTGGCGCGGCGTTTGTTAAACAGGATTTTGTTTGACACCAACTCGGCGCTCTCTGCGCCCCCGAAGTGCGCTAGGAGCGCTGAGTGCAGTGCTTAACGTCTGCGAGGGTCCAGCGCTCTGCGATTTTATTTTTTTGATCATTAGCCACAAAGAACGACTTAAAAATATATATATATCATCTCTTTTTTCTTCGACACGGAGTCGTTTCTCTGCTGCTGCCACAGATTTTGCTCGGAGAGTATGGCAAGACGTGGGGGAGAGAGGGCCTAGGAAGCTTGGTGTGGCGGGGAGAGGCGGGCCGGAGCGGGGCGTTGCCTGGGCCGGAGCACCAGCAGCTCATTAACCTCGAGAGGCAGGCCGTCGCGCTGTTCCGCGACTCTCTCTCTCTCTCTCTCTCTCTCTCTCTCTCTCTCTCTCTCTCTCTCTGTCTCTCTCTCTCTCCCTTTCTCTCTCTCTCCTCTCCTCTCCCTCTCTCGGTCTTTTGCTGACTCTATCTCGCTCTCCCCCCACTCCGTTGCAGTCGTTTCCTGTCTCGGCACGCTGCGGCCGGCGTACTGAATGCAGCTCATCCTGCCCGAGGAAGTCTTGTAGTGTGATGTTGATAATTGCGTTTGGTAAAGTTTCTGTAAGCGAGTTACACTTAGAAGATATGAAGTTGGCGCGGCCGCCTTCTCCCCCCCTCCTCCACCTCTTCCAAACTTACTACTCGATATGAGGCTTTTTGTTCCCGTTTCGGTTTGCTGGGGGCATTGGGGCAGGCGCTACAGCTCGTGTGTGTGTGCGTGTGCTCCCGGAGTGGCAGGCCTGTGCGCTCCCGCACCTCCCAGGAGACGGCGGGCCGGGCCGGGCCGGGGCGCAGCTGTACCCTCTCTCACACGCTGCTCCTCCAGCTCGTCTACCTTCTCTCATGCTCTCCCCGGCCCCGTCCGTCTGCATGCGACCCGTCCACTTGCTGCATTTCTATGCGGAAGAAAGACTCTGCCGCGCTGCCGCGCCCCTTGTCGGTGATTTCTCCGCGGCCCGCCCCGGCCGGCCCGCTCAGCTAATAAGCCCTGCTCCCCTGCTCTCGGAATAATGTTTGAGTTTGCAAGGTGCGGCGGGGCCGCATTTGAAGTCGCCCGTTTTTTCCTCCCCTCGCTCTCTCGGCTCTCCGACTCTCTGGCCTCTGCCTTTTGATATGGTAAGTTATGAATGAGAGTGTCTACCTACAAGGCGGTGCCCGGCCCGGTCGGCGCGAGATGAGTCTCGCTGCAGGCCTCACTCGGCTTACCGAGCGACTCGGACCTCGTTAAAAGTCTTTTTGTACCGAGAGGGGAGGGGGGGGGGGAGGTGCGTGATCAAATTTTGATCCGACCCTGATGAGCGGCGGGGCGCAAAAGGTGGAAAAATGGGAAGAAGCTGGGCTGCTGTAAGGGAAGGAAGTGGAGTGCGCGGCGGATTTATGGAGTCGGCGGTGAAAGGGATGGCGGGGCCTGCGCGCGGATAAAGACACTGTCAAATGGTGACAAGACACCTTTGAGCGTCGGCAGCATAAAGCAGAAGCACACGCAGATAAAATAGAAAACGCGCCTTCTCTCTCTCTCTCCCCCTCTCTCGCTCTCGCTCTCTCCCTGAAGGTCTGTACTGCAGTGCATCTCGCGGGGCGCCATCATTACGCGCGGGGCCTGCTCGCTGCAGTGCGGCCCCCGCCCCGCCCCGCCCCGCCCCGCCGCGCTTTATATGTCGACAATCCGCCGCACCGGCTCCGCCCGGCCCCGCCCCGCCCCGCCCCGCCCCGCCCCGCCCCGCCCCGCCCCGCCCCGCGCTTTATATGTCGACAATCCGCCGCACCGGCCCCGCCCGGCCCCGCCCCGCCCCGCCCCGCCCGGCTCCACAGGGGGAATCCCCGCTAACGAGGCGGTGCGGCCGCCGTTTTGTTAGCGAGCGCGCGGAAGGCAGGTGGTGGGCCCGGGCCGGGTAACGCGCCCGGCCCGCCCCCGGCCCGCCCCCGGCCCGCCCCCGGCCCGCCCCCGGCCCGCCCCCTCCCAGACCGCGTCTGCACCCCGCGCGCGGGCTTGTCACGCGCCACGGCGTGACGTGCCGTGACGTACGTCGTCACCTCACGAGCGCGTGACGTCACTGCTAATGTAACGCGCGCTCTCTGCGGCGGATGCACCGACAGCTTCACGACGCTCAACAGCTTGGCCGCGCACTCAGAAAACTCTTTCGGCACTGTAAACGCTGTGGCTACTTTAAATGCCAAATTTTGGCATTCGTTTTTGAACGCCAAATTTTGGCGTCCTTCTAGAGGAATGCCGATCTTTGGCCTTTTTCAACGTTAAAAAAGGCCAAAAATCGGCATCCTTTTAGAAGGACGCCAAAATTTGGCGTTCAAATAAGGACGCCAATATTTTGGCATCAAAAGTTGGCACAGCATTTACAGTACGGGGGCCAAAAACTCAAAACCGAATAAATTTCAGCTCTCTGTGACCTGATTTGATCCTGTTGCACACGGGTGCAGTCGTGGGGGAATTTTGGGTCTACCATTCCGGCAAGACTGGGGGGAGGCCGCCTTGCCTGCGGGTATCCGCCAAAGACACGCCCCCCTGGCGGGTAGGCAACACTGCTCTGTACGCGCGGGCGCGGCGCGCGGGTCTGCCTAGCTGCCGGGGGCTGTGGGTCTCGTCTGCAGCTGGCCCTTGTTATCTCCCGTGTGTCCGGGGCGGGGCCAGGCCAGGCTCTGTGAGAGCGCGCGCTGCTCGCGGGTGGGATGGACCAACTTCTTTCTGATTGAGTCTCAGCCGCGAGAAATAGACCAGCAGCAGCAGCGCCGCGAAAACAGTGGAAACGTCATTCCTCGCCGGGGAACTCCTTTATCCAATTTGACGGATGATTTCCATTTGATAGCGAGGCTGAGGCTGCGGGAGCCAGACGCAAGCGCGCGGCAAGCGCCGGGCAGAGCAGAGCTCTCTCGCCCGCCCCGTCTTCTCTCTCTCTCCCTCTCTCTCTCTCTCTCTCTCTCTCTCTCTCTCTCTCTCTCTCTCTCTCTCTCTCTCGCTCTCTCTCTCTCTCTCTTTCTCCCCACCTCTCTCTCTCTCTCTCTCTCTCTCTCTCTCTCTCTCTCTCTCTCTCTCTCTCTCTCTCTCTCTCTCTCTCTCTCTCTCTCTCTCTCTCTCTCTCTCTCTCTCTCTCTCTCTCTCTCTCTCTCTCTCTCTCTCTCTCTCTCTCTTTCTCGCTCTCTCTCTCTCACTCGGCTGCCCGCGCGCGCAGCGGTCGTGCCCCATTCGTTTTCCCTCTCCTCTGTTATTTGTGCTCCGCCACCTCATCGCCCTACTTTGCTGTTCCGTGTCTCAAAATCCGGGCCAAACGGTCTCTCTCCCTTTTAGAGCGTTAGGAACGGGTCGGGCTGCAGCGTGAATGCACGAGTGGACGGATACATAGATGGATGAATGGGTCGAGGAGGAGGGGGTGGGGGGAGTGAGGGGTAGCAGCAGCAGCGGGGGGTAACAAAGCTTCCCCCCCATTTGTTTGTGCCTCAATTTCATTTGCAGCGCCTGGGACGGGACGCTCGCTGGCGCGTCCGCCCCGCCCCGCCCCGCCCCGCCCCGCCCCGCCCCGCCCCGCCCGGCAGCCTCTTAGTGCAGCGAGAGGGACTTGCACAAAGAGCTGGCTGCGCTGCAGGGGCGTGGGGTGCGGCGGGTGCGGCGGGGCGTGGCGGGGCGCGGCGGGGAGGAGGCTCAAGCGGCCCGCTGCTGCATGTAGTTGTCAGCCACCCGATGCGGCGCAGCCCCGCGGACTCGGTCGCCCTGCCCTGCTGCGGCTCCGGACAAAATAACCAAGAGAGGGCCGCGGCCAGGCCAGATCCAGTGTACAAGACTTTTGTGTATACTCTTCAATTTATTTCCACTCCCAGAAGCGCGAGGGCTGAATTTAGAAACAAGGGTATGGTATGGCCGCTGTTTTTTGCGTTCGCGCTTTGGCCCCGGCTAGCGCCACACTTTCGAGGACGGAGAGAGGGAGAGAGAGAGGGAAATGGAGAGAGAGAGAGAATGAGAGAGAGAGAGAGAGTGTTTTCTCCGTATCCAAGCCCAACCCACCCAAAACTTGCGCCGCGGGTCACCAGGCGTCGCCCCTACCCTTCCCCCTCCTGCAAGCCTCCACGCCCCGCCACGCCCCGCCACGCCCCGCCACGCCCCGCCACGCCCCGCCACGCCCCGCCACGCCACGTCGGCACCGACACAACAATGCCCCCTTATTTGCGCGTATAGTTTGCCACCCCATTCGGGTTGTGGCTCACTGAGTGCGCTGTGTGTGTGTGTGTGTGTAGGGGTGGGGTTGGTGTGTGCTCAAGCAGGGTGGGGAAGGTCGTCCTCGAAGGGCATCCATGATGTTGATTGCTTTCCCGGATATGTAATCTGAGTTTACTGACGTGCTTTATGAATGGCCCCTCGTATCTCTCCCCCCGACCCCCTCACTATAACCTCTTGGCCCGGCGGGGCGGGGCGGGGCGGGGCGGGGCGGGGCTGAACCGTGTCATCATCGGGACGCGCCGCTGCCACTGGCTGGAGAAGATGAGCCAGGTCTATTATACCGTGCACGTGGCACGCACGCCACCGCGCGTGCGTGTGTGTGTGTGTGTGTGTGTGTGTGTGTGTGTGTGTGTGTGTGTTCACGGGGGCGGGAATCGTGACGGAGGGGGTAGCGTAGCGTCGAGGTGGAAGTGCCTACGGTCGCGGCTGGTTGTGCGGGTTACAGTGGGGAGGGGGGGGGGGATGGCGATATATGCACAATAGCGAGCGTAGAGGGCCTTCCCTCCGCCAGGGCGTGTCTGCTCGCACCACGCCCCGCCACGCCACGCCACGCCACGCCACGCCACGCCCCGCCGCGCCACGCCACGCCACAACGCGCGCCGCGAGTGTACTCCTAAACATGCAGCGTGCCGGCGTGGCGGCTGCCTATGCGGTCGGGGTGGGGCCGGCGGGGCTGAGCAGCGGTCGGGGTCTGTCTGCCCTTGTGCTGGCAGTGTAGCACCCGCCCCACCTCCCCCCACCCCGCCCCACCCCGCCCCGCCCTGCGGCGCCCCGCACCCTTGCGACGCGTTGACGGCTGCTGGGCTGGCGTGCAGACGCGCGGGCCTGTAGAGGTTGCTGGTGGGGGTGGTTGCACGGGGATGGTGGTGGTGGTGGTGGTGGTGATCGCGTTGTCGTCGTGGTAGTGGTGGTTGTGAGGGGGGGGGGCGGGGGTTGGGGAGACGAAAACTTACTTGAGCTGGCCGGCTACTACAACTGCCGCAGCGGCTGCCCTGGCTTTTAGCTGGGAGTACGGGGGGTATCCCCAATCCATCACCCACTCTGCAAACAAGTCACCCGGGGGCCGGGAAGGGGGGGGGGAGGGGGGCAGCCGGGCTGAGCCGCGAGCGTCCGCTGTGCGTCTAGTGATAAGAATTATTCCACTAGAATTATATTAACCAAAATAAAAATCAAGTGAAATAGTAAAACTGCATCAATCACCGCAAACATGAAATTAACACATTCTGTGCGGGGCGCTTTTTTTATTCCCCTCTACAAAAAGAAAGCGTGTCCACATGGTGTTCATGCCGCACTCAATGTGTCTGCCGGAACGAGACAGGCAGGAGGATTGAGGTTGCCGTCAGTTCGCCAGGTCGAGGACTGGACTGCCGCTTGGTCCGGCCCGCCGCGCCCCGCCGCGCCCCGCCGCGCCCCGCCGCACACAGGGCGGGGCGGAGGAAGTAGCTGTAATAAGGCCCCTTCGGTTCAGCCTTCAAAGAAGGGGCGGCGGGCGGACACGCTCCACTCCCGCACTCACACACACACACACACGCACACACCCATACCTCACCCGGCCGCGCCCAAGGAGTGCCCGTACCGCCCGCGCTGCCCCGACCCCCTTCTTACCGAGTGGACGGACGGGACGGTCTGATGAAAGACGAGCGACCCTCCCCTCGCCGTCCGTGCGTCTCTCATTTCTCTCTCTCTCTCTCTCCCTCACTTCCTCTTTCTCCCACCCTCCCTCTCTGTCTCTCTCTCCCTCTCTCACACTCTCGCTTTTTCCTCTCCCGCTCTCGTGAGGCGAGGGGCCGGGCCGCTGCTGCTGCCGGGGTCACGTGGGGGCTCTCCGTGCTGAATGAAATTCAGCCGGTGGCGTCCAGCAGGACACACTCACACACACACACACACACACACACACACAAGCGCGCGCCCACGCGCTTTCTCTTTCTTCCCTCTTGCCGGACACACACACACACACACACACGAGTAGGGCTGGCTCGGCTCAGGCGAGCAGATTACTCGTTCAATCTACAAATTGCCCCACAGCAGCGGCGCGGCCGGCGCGGCGCCTCTCTCCTCATTGAGTGAAAGTGTGTACGGAGTTAAAGCGAAACCGTGCATTTAAACATTGAGCGGTAGCGTCTCCTGCTCGCCCTCTCGCATCTGGTGAGCACTTTTTATTGTTAATATTAAATAAGATTGGCCGCGTTATGGCGTCGCGTCGTGCGACACGACATTAAAATACGTTTACTCGCGCGGGCGGGGCGGGGCGGGGCGGGGCGGGGCGACTCAATAAGCTGTTTACTATCTTTATGGACGCTCGGCAAACAGTCCCTCTCGCATTTAGGGCTGCTGGGCTGGCCCTGGTTGAGCCGGGACGGGATGGGCTGCGCTGGGGTGCGTTATCCGCCCGGAAGCACGGCAAGGCCCCGCCCCGCCCCGCCCCGCCCCGGGCCGCGCAACAAGTTCAGAGCTGCGCCCCGCCCCGCCCCGCCCCGCCCCGCGGGCCCGTGACCCCGCTACGCCACACCTGCGCCTGCAGTAGTGATCCCTCAATAGAGCCAAGTTCTGCCAGTCTCTGTGGAGCAATAAGAAAAACAAATAATAATAAATGAAAACTACCCCCGAAAAATATGTGCTTACCATGAAAATGCAGCCCGGTCGTGCAAACGATGCATTGCTGTCCCTTGCGGCCGCAAGGCAATGGTGATGTAAAGGAAGAAAAAAATAAAATTAAAAATAATTTCCAAGGCTTTAACAGATATCTTTAACTTCTTTTTACGCCCCTTTTCGCCGTATCCGGCCTACTAATGCTATCCGCTCTGGGCGCACTGGCCGGGCTGGCACTGGGCGGTATTGTGGTCGGCCCCACTCC
Source organism: Frankliniella intonsa (assembly GCA_033675135.1). Lineage (NCBI taxonomy): Eukaryota > Metazoa > Arthropoda > Insecta > Thysanoptera > Thripidae > Frankliniella > Frankliniella intonsa. The sequence continues at coordinate 6,395,623 of CM066245.1, read as the reverse complement.
CTTTACCCTCGACTTGCTATTCTCGGAAGACTGACCGGCAGGGCGGGCTGTATTGTAGGCTAACGCGGGCGGGGCGCGCGGGGGCGCGGGCGGGCGGCCTCCCTTCCTAAACCCCCGCCCGCTCTGCACCCCTCGGCCCCCAAACCTCCCCTATTTTCTCTTTTTCCAAAAGCACGCGTGCGTGTAGTTGTGAGTGTTTGCGTGCGCGCGCGCGTGCGTGCGTGCGTGTGTGTAGAGCGGCGCGGTGCTGCCCGACAGAGTGAATAAATTGGATAAATCCTCCTCTGCCCCGCGCTTTAACCGAGGCTACGCCGCCGCGCTTTTGTGTGGATGTTGCTGTCCCGCCGCGCCGCGCCGCACTCTGCCACGCCACGCCACGCCACGCCACTCCAGTGGGCCGATGTGACGATGACGAAATGGACAGGCTGTGAAATGGCCGCGATGTCCCCCGGACCGGCCGGGAGTACAGTCAAACTCAGAGGCGGGTGTGGCTCCCGTGCCCACTCCCCCCCCCCTCCCTCTCTCTTCATTTCCCTCTCTCGTCCTCTCTTGCCATTTTGGGGCACGGGCGCCTCTGGTCGAAAAAAGAATAAAATGATAGCCAAAGTGATTACTCTCTCTCTCTCTCTCTCTCTCTCTCTCTCTCTCTCTGTCTCTCTCCCCCCTCCCTCTCTCTCCCTCCCTCTCCCTCTTCCTCTCAAATTACAGACAGCAGTGAGGGTTCGTGTTTTCCCAGCCCGTGTTAATAAATATCACACCGGTCCGTATCAAAGGGAAGCGTGACAGCAGCCCATGTGGCCCTGCCCGGCCCGGCCCGGTTCTGCTTCTCTTGTTTTAGAGTCGCACTGATGAGTTTACAATCAAACACGCGCCCGTGCCAGCCCCCAACCCCGCGGCTCGTCGCTATATTGCGGTTAATGCGAAAATCGCGTAACCTTTCGTCATTAAATTTTGCGTGTCGCCTCCTCACCATCGCCGCGCTCGGTGCTAATACTGATGTGGTCCTCGCCATTTATGTGTTGTTTGCCAACTTGACTGTGTGTGTGTGTGTGTGCCGCTTCGCAAGTGTGTAGACACAGGTCTGGAAGGCCACCCTACTTGTCGCGAGTGCTTGAGACGAAACGGCAGTTGTGTGCCCAATAAGGGGTGGCGGTGGGCCCGGCCCGGCCCGGCCGCCTCGCCTCTGCGAGCGTCAAACAGGCGGTGCCTTAGCCTCCTAGGGTGGCTGGGCGGGGCCGGGCCGGCCCGGCCCGGGCGGGCTCGAGATGCAAACGAGACAGAAGAGGCTGAGGGGGAGGGCCGAATATCAGGACACCTTCACGCCGCGGCGCGCAGTCGATCCAGGGCGATGCTCGACCCTCTTTTTGTCGCTCCTTTTCGCTTAATTTTTTTTTCGCCTTTTCTTTTTTTGAAATACCTCCTCTTTCTCTCTCATTTTATTCCGATGACGACACCGTGGCCTCGCTGCTCGCACCCGATCGTTTTCCACCACCCTCCCCTCCTCTCCCCCCCCCTCTCCTCTCTCCTCTTTTTTCGGACACGAGCTAACGTCACTGTTTAGTGTATCGGGGCGTGGTGGTGCGGCGCGGCGCGGCGTGGCGCGCTCCCGCTGTTTCGGTCTGGCGGACCGCGTTGCGAAAATTATGTCCTCGCCAGTAAATTACGCGCGGGGGCTTTAAAACGCGAGTTTGAGCGCCAGGGCTGTTCTCGCAAACACGGTTGGTTTTGTTGCTCGGCCCGCTGCCCGCTGTGTTCGTCGGCACGTCGCGCCGTCAAAATTTATTCCCCGTTTCGGTCCGCGGCCGAGCCGAGAGGGGGGAAAACAGGGGGGGGGGGGGGGGTCGGAGGGAGAGAGGGAATGGCGGAGGGTTCTACCCTGTGACGAAAGTAATTGCGTGCGTGTGTTGTTTTTGATTTTATCTTAGAAAAGTGCGCGGCGGGCCGGAGCATGCGCCTTCTGGTGCCTCTGCGCCGCGCCGTTCAAAATAAGAGAGTTTTCCGTGGCCCTTGCGTTTTCGTTTCGACTTAATGTATCATGAAACTCGGTTCGGATCTTGGAATTGAGTGTGGTCGAGGTGGGAACGGTTTTAACATTTTACGGTAACCTTAGTTCTATTTCATTTCCATAGAATCAACTTATTGAGGGTTTGAGGTTTTTGTGCAGTGTACGCCAACTATACACGGTCCCTTCCACTCTTCCCTGGTCGCGGGGCGGGGCGGGGCCCTGACGAGCCGCGCGCCCCGCTAGGGCTGCTACGCCAAATGGACCATAAATACGCCTCCGGCTGATACGTTTTAACGATCGGAGGAGACGCCTCGCCACGCGCCATACGCACGTGGCGAGCGCGTGCCCGAGCATAACAACGAGCTGCACCTCTCTCGCCTACCCCCCCCCCCTCTCCCCCCCCCTCCCTCTCTCTCTCTCGCTTTCTCTTTATGCCTTTCTCCTTCGAACCCTCACCCCTCCTCTTCCTCCTCCTTCACTTTACGTATGTTGCTGCCTCTTTAGCCCGTCCTCTATTTTCGGTTCGATATTGATTGCATTTGTTTCACTCCCCTCCCCCCCCCCTCCCCCTCCCCCTCTTTGCGCTCAAAAGCAATTCCTCCCCTATCTCGCGCGCGTGTACCGTTATACACACGCGTTGCAGTTTCTCAACATTACGTTTTTGGAGCGCTCGATGGCCACTCCCTGGCGTCGGGAGGGGAGACGGAGTGGGGGGAGGGGGGGTGCAGACCAAGATGAGGGAGGTCAGAGGGGCCTAGGACGAAGGGGGCCCCCGGTCGGGGCGGGGCCGGGCCGGGCCGGCGGGGGCTTTCATATACCAACCGGCCCCCAAGTCAAAGAGAAACTTAGGGGCTGCAGTCCTATAGACGGCGTCTCTTCGTCGTCCTTCTCTCCCCCGCTCGCTCTCTTTCTCCCTCCCCCCTCTCTCTCTCCTTCTCTCTCTCTCCTCCCTCCCCTCCCCTCCCCGCGATGTCGTTCAAACATGCCTCGCCAAACCGACCGTCACTTCAAGAAACGGTCTGCAAGGGGGACGGGTTGCCGGCGCGGGCCGGGTCGCGCTCCCCGCCCCTACCTCACCCCCTTCTCCGCGCGAATGAGTTGAAGAGGCGGGGTGGGGCTCAAGTAGCGGCTGACCGATTACCACCACGGTGACTCCCCCCGTGCCCGTCGCGCCGGTCGGTCCGCCCGGTGCTGCCCGGCCCGGGCCCGGGCGGGGCTCCTTCCGCTGCCACTTCAATCAGTGCGACGACGTCTTCATCAACAGCTTTGCCGGCCGGCCGGGGCGCGCGGGGCGCATGAGAGCCGTTTGGCAGCGCACCGAGCAGAAGCGGGTGGACGCAAGACATGGCGGGCGTGAGAAGAAGTTGCTGCTGCTGGCGGCGGCGAAATAAAAGGCTCGCGACAGAGAAACTGTAATGCAGTAAGGCCCTGCTCTGCTCGGTCCCGACCCGACCGACCAGGAGGGAGGCGGATAGCAGAGCAGGGGAGGGGTCGCCCGGCGTCACCCGGCCTGCCTTTTGTCGCCAACACACAAAGTAGTGGGGGAGAGTGAACTCCCTGCTGCCTATAGCGCTCGGCCTGCTTCTGCTGCTGCCGCCGGAGGGGGAGGGGGGAGACGGGAGGGGGGGGGAGGGGGAATTAATCCACCGCAACGCGCCGCTGAGCCGAGCCTGGCGGAGCCTGGCGGAGCCAGAGCCGGCAGCCTGAGAGCCCGCTAACAATTAGGAGTGGCAGATGACGCCCCAGCAGCAGCCCCTCCTAACCCCCAGCTCCAGCTCCCCTCCCACTACCCTCCCCTCGTATTCCCCTCCTACTCCCCTCTTCCACACATCCACCACTCCTCCCTCACTCGCCTCCTTCCACTTTTCTACCCCCCCCCCCCCCTTCCGCGAGCTGCAGGTCTGGCCGACTCTGTGATATTTTGATGACGCAGCCCTCCTGTTTCCGGCCGACACGTTTGCTGCCCGCGGGGCGGGGAGGGGTTGCGGCTAATCGCGGTTTGCCTGCAACAAAAAGAAATAAATGAAATAGATGCAGATGGTCGAACGGACGGTCGGCTGGCGGGCTGCTGGACCGCGCACAGGGGAAGGGGGTTGCAATATGATACGCATTAGCTCGAGCCCTTACGGAAAATGTATGTCTTTTAGATGTCGAAAAGATGTATAGCTCTAGATGGATTTTCGTCTATTAGATGACTAGAGTAGATGTCTAGTAGATCATCTTGTTGACTGCTATCGTTGCATCTATTAGACGTCTATAGAGGATCTATCTGACATCTAATAGATGATTATGCTAGGTGTCTATTAAATATTTATTTTACATCTAACAGAGTGCTGTAGGTACTAGCTGACCATTTTGTTCCCACACCTTTTCACTTTCTAGGTGTTTATTACATGCAAGGGCTATAATTGAGAAAAAAGGAGGTTTTTTTTCTTCGTTTTGCTGTTTCCTTCATTCTCTCATGCCTTGCTTTCTCCTGCCTACCAGTACATGTAAGTGAACATTGAAGTGATAAGGACATTTCTTACCGGATGAAGAGTTGAACCTCGGACCTTTGGCTTGTAATCCCGCAATGCTGACCACTGGACCGCCAGGACGTGCTACGCGGCCTGCCCCACCGGCCCCGGGCTATCCCAGAGCCGCGCGTCGCCTCTCGCTGGGCTATTCCCGGAGGGTCGGCCAGGTGGCGGCGGCTAGTGCGGGATGGGCCCACTGGATTAGGAATTTCCTACTAGTTGTTTTGATGCCTGGTTTTGCGTTTCACTCTCTGACCTGACTAGAATGTGTATTACTAGCAATTAACCTGCTTTTAAATAAGAGTTTGAAAATAACAAGACTAACGAATATGCTAGAGCGGACAGGAACGGGAGGAGGAGGTCACGGACCTGTGGGAATATTCTTGTCGAAATACTAAAATTTCGAGCATTGCCTATTCCCCGATAAGTTAGACATTGGATCGCCACTTCATTTCTGCCCGGGTATAGACGTCTTTTAGACACCATATAGATTATCCCCGGCCGTCTATTATCAGTACACACATAGACTCTATACTCTGTAGGAGCTAGACACAATGCAGATTATCTACGGCAGTCTATTTTCAGTACAAACATAGACGTCTATCGTCGTAGATGAGCTAGAAACACTGTAGACTATCTACGGCCGTCTATTTTCAGTACAAACATAGATGTCTATCGTCGTAGATGAGCTAGACACACTGTAGACTATCTACGGCCGTCTATTTTCAGTACAAACATAGATGTCTATACTGTGCAGGAGCTAGACGGAATTTAGATTATCTACGACCGACTATTTTCAGTACAAACATAGACGTCTATCGTCGTAGATGAGCTAGACACACTGTAGACTATCTACGGCCGACTATATTCAGTACAAACATAGATGTCTATACTGTGCAGGAGCTAGACGGAATTTAGATTATCTACGACCGACTATTTTCAGTACAAACATAGACGTCTATCGTCGTAGATGAGCTAGACACAATATAGATAGTAAATTAATGTCTAGTGGTAGATGTACTCTTCTATTAGGGGGTCTATTAAACATCTTTCGGTAGATGTCTAGCAAAATAGACGACGCACACAATGTTTAGACTGTCTATAGACATCTATTTTCCGTAAGGAGAGGTATGCATAGCAAAGAGAAATGCTGCAATATTTTTTATTTTTTTTTTTTTGGGGGGGGGGAGGAGGAGGGTGCGAAGTTTCGAAATTTGAAAAACATTTCAACTTTTCAATGGGCATAAGCTTTGTGGTTTCATATATTGCAGTGTACCCCGACGTCCCTTCTGCAGAGGTGTGGCCGGATTGCATGCATATGGGGTCTTCGGTTTTGCATCGCCGCGGGGAAACAAACGACTGGCCGCCGGGATCCAGGTGGTCCGCACGGAACGGGGCGTGGTGGGGCGGCATAGGGTGGGGTGGAACGGGGTGGGACGGGGTGGGGCGGGGCCGGGCGGGGCCGGGCGGGGCCGGGCGGGGCCGGGCCGGGCGGGGCGGGGCGGTCCAGGTCGTGTGAGGCCGCCCGGTTCGGCCGCATCGCGCACCTCGATATTCCTGGCCCCTTGTACTATGATTCGGCCGCTGCTCTATTCGGGGTCGCCCCGCCCCGCCCCGCCCCGCCCCGCCCCACCCTTTTGCCACCCCGCCTCGCCCCGCCCGATGGGGGTGGACTGTCCCCGGAGATAATTGCGGCCCAGAGTGATTTAATCATAGCCTCATTGTGCGCATCGGGGAGTCTGGTATTAATCATGGGTGTGGCGTCTGTCCGGGGACCGCCCCGCCTCACCTCGCCCCACCCCGCCCCGCCCCGCCCGGCTCACCCCGCCCTACCCCACCTAGCCCACTCAAAGTGTCCGTCCGGTCCGGGAAAGTTAGCTGGCCAAGCATGGTGTCTTACCTTAACAAAAATTTTCCCTAAATGTTTTTATATTCCTTTTTTTGCGGTGGGTCCTTGTACCTCTTATTTTCTCCCGCGTGGTATGCGTTGTGTGCTGTATGTGTGGGTGGCTGCCACGGCCGCACTGACCCGTTGGTTATGACGTCACGTTCCTGCTGACCTGAACACTCTGGTGCCGCCCTGCCTGCAGCGGGGAAAGAAAAAGGCTGGCTGTGAGGCGGAAAGGGGGGGGGGGGCGTCCTGGCAAGAAACTTGCTACGATCACAATAAAAAGAGACAAAATGTGAAGCCCTCTCCTGCTCCTTTCACGTCAGAGCCAACAAAACTGTAAGTAAGAAATTACTGTGTCACGCTGCCTGCGATGGTGCGGATAGGGGCGGGACTAGCACGAGGGGGGAGGCGAGGCGAGGCGGCAGGAGGTGGTGCCGGAGCCCTGCTAGTCGAATTGGAACTAACTCGATATTCCCTCGGCCTTGGCGGCGTCGTGTGAGAGGATTCTCCTGCTGTCTTTTTATTCGCCTCCCCCTGTCTCACAAGTCAAACGAGGACAACAAGGAAATTTATTTAGTAGTGCTGATTCTCTTTCTTCGAGGCCCCGCTCCGCCTGGCAGGCAACATACACGACTCGCCTCGTGTTGCCTGCCTGAGCCCCGCGAGGCATATGAATCTGTGAATCTGGGCCGCCAGAGCCGGGCGAAGCCGGGTTTGACAAGTGAGTGTCGCTTTACTAAACGCCTGTGTTTTTTCTGTGTGTTGCAGGTTTGTTAGGCGGACGGGGAGTCGCTGGTTGCGTAGCGTTAAGCTCGCGTTTCCGGAGTGGTGTCGGCCGGAATGTATGTCTTATTCCTCCTTTTATTTCTTTTTTTATTAATTATGACAAAATACTGCTCATTTGGAATGGCGACGACGTATCTCTTTTCGTCTCTCTCTCTCTCTCTCTCTCCTCTCTATCGCTCTCTCCATCTCTCTCTGTGCGGCAACCGACTTCAAAGGGAACGTGATTATGGACTGTAGGCCGACCCCCATGTTTGATCTCGCTCGACCGTGGTGCCGATTGCAAAGCAGATCGCCGGACAAAGATCCAGCGGTGCCCGGTTCCCCCAACCATTACCTCTTATCATGAGAGAGAGAGAGAGAGAGAGAGAGAGAGAGAGAGAGAGAGAATGGTAGAAGGTACTGCGAAAATAATGTCATAGCTTAAAATATCGCTAAACCTATTTTTTTTTGCGCCCCCTCCCTGTTGGGAAGATGAGGTGGCGGGCGGGACGGCTAGGGGGCGCGCCGTTCGGGTTCTCTGAGGATCGAGTGCGCGGCAGAGTGGCGTGGCGAACGCCATAAAGTATTCATGGCTCGGCGGGGCGGGGCGGGACCGAGCTGCGTTCGGAACAGAATAACAGTATTTAAAGATGGATGGTCAGACCTTTTGTGGTTGTTATATCCCGTCGAGGCACGCTACAGCACCAACAGCGTTTGTTCCGCCACCGGTACTTGAGCCTTATGGAACCTCCGGCCCCCTAACGGAGGGCTCCAGAGAATAACAGCGACACTGTGCGAGCGATACCACAGAGAACTGGCGGGGAACGGGAAAGAATTGCCGACAGGTAAGGGGCTTTGTCGGTGGGCGCTTTAGTCAGCCCGGGAGGTAGGCAATGAGGTGGCACCGCTGTCGGGCGGGCCTGCCTACCCCGCCGACTGCAGGCTGACTGCAAGTCTGATCAACCGGAGCCCTGCGCCTTGGACAATTGTATATACCGCCTCGTGAAATATGCATCGTTATAAACGGGATGCGCTGCGCCCCCCTTTGAGCGGGCGGGGCGGGCCGGATCTCCTCGCTTTGACCAGACTCGGTCGCGGCACGTCTCGGCCACCAGCGCCCCGCCCCGCCTCGCCCCACCCCGCCCCGCCCCACTGCTCGACGCCAGTCGCGCGTCTTGACCGCTCGTCCAGCATAGTAATGAAGTCCCTTTCCACTCCAGGCGGGGCGTGGCGGGGCGGGGCAGTGGCCGCGGCCGGTCGGGGCCGGTCAGAGAGGCGTTCCAACTAAACCCCTCCCTTAAGCTTCGGGGGATGGGCCGGGCCCGGCCCCGTCGGCTAGCCTGTTGAAGAGGTGAAACAATCAAAAGAGCTAGAGACATTGCCCTTCTTGCCGCCGGTCACTTTCTGCTCTTCACTTTGTGTATCCCTAGAATGACACTCACGGCTGTAGTACGAGTGAAATGTAAATTCGACTCATTAAAAATATTTATAAAAGTTTAAAAATGTAACAAAACTTTAAGGAGGCGTTCGATCGCGACTTTGTTTTTGCCATTTTCCGCCGAATATACACTGTGAAAAATATGTCTGTAAGTTTACGACTTTTTTCGTAATTTGTGATTTACAAATGGTGTTGTAAATTTACAATCGAAATCGTAAATTTACGAACGCTTATTTGTGCTGGTTTAAGAATTAGGAGTCGGTACCAAGTGTCCTTAAAATATTGTAATTTTACAATATGATATCGTAGCTTTACAACATTTCTCATGGAAAATTTTCCCGTAACTCTTACGAATATTTCTCACAGTGTAAGGTATAGTAGACGCTGGGGATCAAACTCCACTGGATGGTTTTGTCGAAGTGGACTAAGGAAGTTAGTCGGGGCGTGTGGCAGCCCCACAAAAAGCAGGGCCGATGACGAGGGGTGCGGGCGGTCCCATGCTTAGGGGCACATTGTGGCTGGGCCGGCCTGCCCTTGGGCCCGCCCGAACACGTACGATACACCCTCCTCAGGCCCACCCCCGCCAGGAACACTGTGCACTTCAGACTTTGCTCCAGAAAGGACCCAACTTTTGTGCGCGTACCCCCTCAGACAAAACAAAAATTAGATTATGGCTGGTCGGCAACAAGGTACGCTTGCTGAGACGCTTTCTTTGAGGGCGTGCCGTTCGTGTATTTGGTCTCTGAACGCTTGGGTCGGGTCGGCTGTTACCGGGCTCATACTCTTCGCGGCTTTCGTTGAGTCGTCTCGTCAGAGACTGGATACGTACCTGGTGGGTATTTTTATTTCAGAGCGCTCGCTCTAGCTATCTCAAATCCAAATACAATAAAGAAACGATATCCCAATGTACGCTGTCCGTATTGAGGAGCGCTTGTCTGTGAGTCACATAAACTCTCGAGGGCGGCATAAACTTTTAGCTCATCGAGATTGATTTTTCCTTGCCATTTCTTCGTTTTTCAGATTCGCCCCTCCCCCCTTCTCTATCCCTCCCATGTTTTTGTTTTGAACGACGGCAGAAAGCCATTTTCCTGTCGATGTGAATGGTGGGTCTGCGGGTACAGGTCCCACCCTGCCCCGCCCCGCCCCGCCTGGCCGGGACCGGGAGGGTCGTAATCCACGGCAAGAATAACAAGCCGTGGTGTGTGCAGCCTGCAATGGAGTACTCTCCATTTGCCTAAGTCCAACTTTTTTTTTCTCTGTTCCCATTCCGCCACACTCGCTGTTTCGTAAAGCACAAAAACTGAAAGAGAGGGACAGAACTGAGCGCCGTTAACAATTTTATTGAAACCGGGGGGGGGGGGGAGACTAGGCTCGGTCGGGTTCGTTTCGAGCGGTGTTCTTTCTGCGAAACGCGACACGACGCGGCCAAGCTGCTCCTGATACAACTGGTTGTGCCCGGCGCTTCCGTGCTGGAGAATCTCCATGATCCTCCCTCTCCCCCTCTCTCTCTCTCTCTCTCTCTCTCTCTCTCTCTCTCCCTCTCTCTCTGTTTAGCGAGCGCGCGCTCGCTTTTCCTTCCCTTCGCACCCCGACTCGTTCGCGAAATAAAAGGAAAGTGAAGAGCCAGGCAGGCAGCCGGCGTGCTGCTGACTGCAGTGGGTGAACGGCTAACGTAGCACCGCCGCCTCTCTCTCTCTCTCTCTCTCTCTCTCTCTCTCTCTCTCTCTCTCTCTCTCTCTCTCTCCCTCCCTCCCTCCCTCCCTCCCTCCCTCCCTCTCTCTCCCACTCACACATTTCACCCCACCTGCTCTCACATTCCCCTTCTTACTCACTCCACAGGCAAGTCCTTCACCAACGTGAGACCACCCGAGGGCGCGATGGGAGGGTCCCCACCCCCACCCCCACGGTAGAGAGGGGAGGGTGTGAAGTGCGGCGCGTCGCCAGAGGGCAGCGGAGTGGGCCTCGAATCTGGGTAATGTGTGTGTGTGTGTGTGTGAGGGAGAGAGAGGGAGGCTAGTAGGAGTTCCCTGGAGCGCGTGCTCACGCGAGAGAGGTAAGGTCTCAGTCTCTCGCTCTCCACTCGCGTGACTGGTCCAGTCCGGCCCGGCTCAAGCCCGCCCCGCCCTACGCCGCCCGCCCCACCTCGCCCCCACCCCACCCCGCCCGTACACACACACGCAATGATAGAGCTGTATCCGACCGTCTAGGGCACCTCAAGGTGGCTCTCCGTAATCCCTGGGTTTTGGAGAGTAGGCCTATTCAGAACAAAATCATAAAAAAGGAGACGCCCCCCAAAAAAAAAAAAAAAAAAAAAAAAAAAATAGTGGTGTGTTTAAAATGTGGTCAGAGTGTGTTGCAATGAGTGTAAAAGTTGTTAATTTCTAGTCATGTCCCCACGTTTAACTCACACCGTCCCGCGAAGCGCGTGAGGGGGCGGAACCACGCCCCTGCGTGGGATTTTGATTGGCGGGAGCAGGCGCCATCGACGGTCGCCGGACAGACAGCGACAGCGCAGTTTGTTGGCAAACGTAAATTTATGGACTACGCCTCGGCGCTGTCGCGGTGCGTTTGCCATGTGCATCCGCCGAAAATAAATTCTGCGCTGTTCGTAAATAACGCGGTGCGGTGCGGGGCGCGACTGAGGCCCCGCTGCACCGCACCGCTTGGCAGGCCGCTCAGGCCGCCCCGCCCCGCCACACCCCGCCTTCGACAACAAATTGATGGGCCGTGCGGGCGTGGCGGGGCGGGGCGGGTGTGGCGGGTGTGGCGCCTACGACTTGTTGCACCGCGCACGCCCCGCCCCGCCCAGGTGAGCGAGCAGCGCTGCGCGCACTGCTGCTTATATCGCTCAGCCCCGCGCCGCGCCACGCCACGCCACCCCCTCCCCACGGCCTGCAGTGGGTGGCGGCAGTCGCTCGGCGGAAATCCATAACGGAAGTAAGTTGTTCTCGGCACGGACACACCTGTTATGTTTAGGCCGAGAATTTTCAACCCCGACCCTCCTCTCGCCTCGTTTCCATTTTTTTCCCCGTTTGTTGCTTATTCCCTTTGATGTGAAAATAATAAGCCTGCCCTGCGATGGAAACAAACGGAAAGCGGAAAGTGAATTTTGTTTTCGTTCCCGCCCGCCGGGCGGATGTCCGGCTTGTGCTTATCAGCCGTGACGAAATTGAGAACGATTTTCTATTTTCCTGCTGAAGACGCCCGGCCCGCCGCGTGACGCAGCGGCGCCGTTTGACCTTTCACACTTTCCTCATCGCTTCCCTCGTGTATGTTGTTATATTTCACGGCGGAAGCGAGAGAAAATAGCGTCTCCTCGGCGATGACGCCCCTGTCGCCTCCTCCCGCCGCGGCGGCGTCGCATCACATGCACTGCACAACCGGAAGGCACCCCATCCCATCCCATCCCTCCGGCCCGTCAGGGCAGGGCAGGGCCACGGCACAGATGATATGACATCAGTCTGTTTAGCCCGCTACGCTGTTCCTCGGCTTTGCAGCGCCGCCGCGACGCGCCGCGCCAGCACCTCAGATCCGACATGAAATCTTCATAAAATCCTTTTTGCGCCGCGCCTCATCCACTCTGCTGAATTCATCCACTTCATCCTGCTGCTGCGGATGATAGATTATCGCGGCGTGATGGATGGTGGGTCGTGCGGGCGGGCACATGGCGACACACGCCCCCGCCGCGCCGACGTGTGACGCGCGCGCCGACAACACGGCCCTCCTGCTCCTGCTCCTCCTCGTCCTCCTGCTCCTGCTCCTCCTCCTCCTCCTCCTCCTGCTCCTGCTCCTCCTCCTCCTCCTCCTCCTCCTCCTCCTCCTCCTCCACCTCCTCCTCCTCCTCCTCCTCCCCCTCCTCCCCCACAGGCGCATTCATAAACTCATTCATTTCTACTCCTCAAACTAACAGGGCCGTAGTTTTTTTTTTCACTCGTACGCACCGTCGGCAAAATAAATGTATTTATTTTTAATATTTGTGTCCCCTTGAACGCGTTAGCCGGCTAGTGTATTGCGCCACAGCCGTAGAGAGTCTGCTGGGCTCACATTAATCTCCCTTTTCTCATGCTAACGCCCGCCGCGGGGCGGGGCGGGCCGCGGCGACACAGCCTGCTTTGCACCGCGCGCCCCGTCCGCACGGTTCGGCCTGCTCTTACCGCTCTTACACCCCCCCCCCCCCTCTCTCTCTCTCTCTCACTCATACACACACGCTGGCATTACACCGAGCGGGGGCCGGGATTTCTGGCGTCGTCTTCATAGCATGAGCCGCCATTGTATGCTAATGTTATTGCTAATGTTTCTATGTATGCTAATGGTGGGTCCAGGCGGGGTGCGGCGCGGCGCGGCGGGGCCTCAGCCTTTTGCTCCTTAGTCTTTCGTGTCGCGCCGTGTGTGAGCGCGAGCGCTGCGGTGTCTCATCGCGTCCGGAAGTCCTCCCGCCCCGCCCGCCCTCATGACCTACAAATTCTGATGGAGAGCGCCCGGACCGCCACCGCCTCCTCCTCCCCGTCATGAACAACGAGAGCAGGCGCCAGCCCGCTGTCGAGTTACTCCCGCAGCACACCGCGTGTGTGCAGTTTGTATGTGTACAGAATCACTCTCTATATCTTTTTTTTCCAAAACGTCTTACATTTCACGACACGCACACACACACTATTTCGTGCGAAAGTGTGTCCTACGCAGCAGGGATTTATGCATGCGTGTACAATGTCCGAGTACAGTTAAGTCCAGATTATTCTCCCTTTAAAATTCGGCGAGCTCTCTAGTAGCGGGCCGCTCGGGGCGGGGCGGGCGGCTGCCGGTGCGGTGATAATGGCTTGTCAGCGTGATAAAGTGCCGGCGACTCGGGTGAATGCAGCCTGCTGCGTCACGAGGCGTAAAACGTCATGTGAACAGCACGCCCGCCCCGCCCCGCCCCGCCCCGCCCCGCCCCGCCCCGCCCCGCCCCGCCCCGCCCCGTGCTTCTCCTTGTAGAGGTCCTTCCTGGACGCGCGGGCCGGCCGCGCCGCCTGCTGCTGCCGCCGTGGGACAATAAAACGGTGTCTGGATCGAAAGATTTATTGTGCGTCATATGCTGTGAGCCGCTATTCTCATTCCAGCCCCCGGGGGGATGGGGATGCCCGACCCGCCCCATCGGGGGCAGCCTCCACCACTATGCCGCTGGAGGCTGCTGGTTTTCGTCATGTTCTAAAGTGTGTGTGCGTGTGTGTGTGTGTGGATGAGAAATTCAGAGCGAATTTTTACATGTCGGTGGGTTGGCGCTGGGGCCGCAGTGACGGCGCTCCGTTTACATCCCGCCCCGCGCTGCACGCTACGCTCCGCTCCGCGCCGCTCTGCGCCGAGGCGGAGAAGAGGAAGAGGGTCGGGCCAGTCCATTTATCCTTGTGGCCGGCAAACAGAAATAAATAAATTGTGCCGGCAGTGCAGCAATGTGCTGCATCCGTGTGTGTGTGTGTGTGTGTGTGTGTGTGTGTGTGTGTCACCGGGTACTTCTTATCTCCGGGAGTGTTGTGCTGAGTGCCATAATGGGCCTGTGCGGCGGAATGAAGCGCAATAACTTACACCGCCCACTTTTATTATCTCCGAGCGAAGGCGCGATACTTTGCCAACATTTCGAAATAAGTTTTCGTCGCGCTCATGAGAGTTTCCTCCGCGATTATCAGCAGCAGCGCCAGACGCCATATAACTTCCGTGCTGCCGGCATGTCTGAACAGCGACGTGTATTTCGACTCGCGCCGCGCCGCGCCGCGCCCCGCCCCGCCTCCGCGAAGCAAGCAATAACAAAGATTATACTGCTACTTCCCAAACGCACTTTCATTTTATTTCAATTTTTTTTTTCGTCGTCGGCCACTTTGGGCGCGTCGGGGAGCATGGGTGGGGTGGGGAGGAACAGGGATCCATCATCTATATAGCTCGCCGACGGCCGTCATAGTGCCGGGTGCGAGAGGCAGTGCGAGGGGGGGGCAGGCAGGCGGCAGGCGGCGAGCGGCGAGGGGCAATTTTGAGCTCGATATACTGTTTTATTGCGCTGCACTGAGTGATCGGCCATTGGCAGAGAGGCGGAGGCTCCGAGAGGGGGAGGTTGGGGGGAGGGAGGGAGGGGAGGGGGGGAGGTGTCCCGCCGGGCAGAAGCACTGTATAAAAGCTATACGCGCCGACGTTCGCCGCGCATCCCGTTGCTTCCATTACCGCCCCCCCCCCCTACCACGCTGCACCGCCCCCGCTCGTGCCAGCATTTTCCCTCAGTGTCGTGAAGGTCGCGCACGCGCTGTGCTTGCACGCTGCAACTGACCGGCCGGAGCCAAGATGCAAATGACCATCCATCTCGGCAATGCTAGCCAACTGGGGGGTCTGGACCTTCCCGCCCGGCCCGGCCCGAGGTGGGGAGCGCGCCCCTCGGGAGGCCTGCGAGAGGGCCGCCCCGCCCCGCCCCGCCCCGCCCCGCCCCGCCTCTGCCCCGCACTTAAACTCAGCTAATTTGCCTCACATTAGCGCCGCCCCATATTAGACCTCCGGGGTGATTAAGAACCGCTCTTATGTTGTGCTCGTCCGGCGCGGCGCGGCGCGGCGTGGCTCCTCGCACTCTGTTTCTTTTGGATCTTAATGGCGTCGCGGAGCGGGGGTGGGCCAGGCCGGGGGTCGTAGCGTATATATACAGCACTTGCTGTGTAGAGTGGCCCGGAAAAGGAACTGTCCAATTGCAGTGCCAAGTGCGAGGCGTGTCTCTGCTCTCCGTGATTTTTTTTCTGTGGTTAGCACAGTGTTTTCTAGGGCAATGTAAAAATGCGACCAGCCCCCCCCCCCTCCTCCCCCCAACCCTCTGCCTCCATCTCCCGCCCTCGTGACCCTCACGGCGATGCGCCCGCCCCACCACACAGCCCCACCTCGCCCCACCCCACCCAGCCCCACCCACCGCCCCACCCCGCACCGCCCCACCCCGCCCCACCCCGCCCCACGCCCCACCGCCCCACAAGCCCCCACAAGCCCCACCCCCCCCACCCCGCCCCACCAAGCCCCACCCCGCCCAGCCCCGTCCCGGCCGACCCTGGGGCGCAAGACAATCTGCAGTATAGGGGGCCCAGGTGAACCCCGGTGGCGGCCCGCGGGGACGGCGGTGGCCTGGGGGGCCCCGGGGGCTCTGGGCCCAGACATAACCAGCGCTAGGGGTGTTGTCACGGCAAAGATCATGTGGTCGGGGCGGGGCGGCGCGGGGGCGGCGCGGGGGCAGCGCGGGCCCGCACGGAAATAAGTACATGGGAATGACACTTGTATGTATACTTATGAAAAAAGTACGCTAAAAGTGTCACTTGAAGTATAGCAAAGTATAGTAGTTCCAATCTGCTATTGTTTAAGTATACTTTTTCTATACCTTGTGTATACTTTTGCCAGTCACATTTGTGGGGTACTTATTTCCATGCGGGGGGGGCGGCGTGGGCTGAGCCAAACTCTCAATAAAACGGGCGCTCTTCACGTCCGCGACGCTGGGGTCGAGGGTCGGGCTTGGGCGCCACCGGCCCACCGGCCCCTGCCCGCCGTAGCAATTAGACCGGTTGAAATCGGATAGCCGCTGCACTAATTACTAAAAATAATCGGATGGGAAACCGATAATATTTCCCGCGCCGCTTTATGGTGTACCCCCGCCCTCTCACCGCCCGCACCCCCACCCCACCCCCTGGCCAAGTTTGGGAGCGTTTCGCAATGTTCGTCTCGTGTCTCGAATCATCCAACAGTTGAGCGGAGCCGCACCAGCTGTATGTCGGCTGCTCGTCAAGTGAGTTAACCACTGAACTACACAACTGTCTGCACTGGCTGTAGTTGCCACGCCCCGCCCCGCCCCGCCCCGCCCCGCCCCGCCCCGCCCCGCCCCGCCCTACCACGCCCGGGCCCAGGCCCAGGCTCCTGGTGGGTCACGAAGCATATGAGATCACGTTGAGCACCACTTCCTCGGCTCGCCGGCGTTTGCATCATGAGAACCCCTTTCCATTCAGAGGCGGGCTCGACTGCTGTGTACCGGCGGGGAGCCCTCGAGAGGGCAAGTGGGGGAAAGTTGGAAGGTGTGTTTTCACTTTTCTACAACCCGGATTGCTCATAGCTGTACGAGGATCGTCGTTTCGAAGTGGAGGAATTAGAACAAGTGTATGCCGAAGTGGGCCAACTCCACCGGCGGCGCGGCGGTATCGTGGGCGGGCGCTACTTGAAAATGAAAGAGAAGAGCATTCTGTTGGCGGCTGGAATCCGTAATGGTTGGAATGTGTGAAAAATGCAGGCAGGGCGAATGGCTATAAAAACAGTGAAAGTGTGTATGAGTGGGGGAGGGGGTGTGTGGGTGGGGGTGAAGGTGAATGAGACTAAGAGAAAAATTGTGCGTGTGTGAGAGGGCGAACGAGGAAGAGAGAGAGGGTGAGAGTGAGAGAGAGAGAGCGCAATAGCGTTGAGTAGCAGCGCCGCGCGCCGGGGTGGCGTCCTGGTCCCACCCGCTGTAAGGAATGCCTCACCTTCTGCCCTACCCACCACACCGCCACTACGGCCCGCCCCGCCACGCCCCGCCACGCCCCGCCACGCCCCGCCATCCCCTCGCGTAACGCCGTGCCGACCTGCGCTGCCCTGCCCTGCCCTTCCCCCCGTGGTCCAGGGTCCCTCCCCCCTCCCCCGTCCTGTAGGGGAGTCTGCACGGGGGAGAGGGGATATCGACCAGGCGCCGCTGCTGTAACTGCGCTGCTGTAACTGCTGGCGGCGCCCCTCCGCCCCCTCCGCTCCCCCCCCCCCCCTCCCCCCCGTCGCTGCCCCTCCTCCGGCCCCGTCCCGTCCGAAACAATATGACCGAACTGGATACTAATCCGGGCCCGGCCGTGTTCGCCCGGCCACTTCCTGGCGGGGCGCGGCGCGGTGTCCGTGACCCTGACAGTCGCGCCCCGCCCCGCCCCGCCCCGCCCCGCCCCGCCCCGCCCCGCCCCGCCCCGCCCCGCCCCGCCCCCTCTTAAGGCCGGCCAGGCCATACCTGCCTGATTAAAACTCGATGTTGATATTCGCGCGGCGAGCTGCGCCCGGTGTGTGTGCGTTTTTTTAGTATTTACTTTTGCGCGGTTCCAATGAATTGGCGATTACGCTATGCCTTTTTGATGAGCTCAAACTGGCGCCGGCACGGCGCGGCCGCCGTCATCGAACGTGGAAGTGTTTTTTCAGGAAAGAGAAACACAAGGTCGTCGCCACACCGGGCCTCTGCGCTCGCCTCGAGGCCGCCGGGAGGTCCACAGGCCTAACTGAGCCCGGCCTCGGCCCCGGCCCCGACCCCGGCCCGCCGCGCCGCGCGGCGATTCGAAACTTCTATTTGCCCCGATTTAACTTGCAGCAGTCCTCGCCTCGATAATAGGCAGCGACGTTCCTGATAAAGTATGCATAGCAAACTCTCGTTTCCGGGGCGGCTGAGGAGGCGGCTCCCGGTCGACCCGAGGCCGCGGGGGCGCGGACTTGTTCTAAATGGCCTGGGGCGACGCTAGAGGGCGCGCGCGTGAGGGTTTCGGCCCCGCCCGCCTGCCTGGTCCCACGTGCTGCCGCGTCTGCCTGTTCGGTGTAGGCTGCGGCACATTTCGGCGGAAATAACTCGGTCCGATGCGGTGCTGCTGTAAGCAGTGTAAGTGGTTTTTGGAAGCAAGAAAAGAAACAGTATTTTTTTCCCCCTGCCGTTCGCCGGCGAGCTATTTCAACAACCTGCACCCTGCACTTCGTCACTGCCCAGCCCAACGTACCGGCGAGTTCATCACAGTCCGTTCCGTGTCCCGTTTTTGCCCGCCCCGCCCCGCCGGGCCCACTGCCTTCTCTTTATCCTCTTTTCCTTTCTCGCGTTATTTTTTTTCCCTCGTGCCATACCTTTCTCCTTTCTCCTTTGTCCCCGCAGAATAACACCTTGCGCCCCAATTCTCACTGATATGTGGGTGGGGGCGGCTTACATTCCTTTGGCTTTTTCACCCTCTGCGCTACTACCCCGCCGTGCTTTGGCGCTCCCCTATCCTCATCTTGTTATTCGCATGTCATTCGCCCCTTGCCTTATTCCTCCCGTCCTCGCTGCCTCTTCGCTTCCCGATTCTTCGCCGACTGCTACTTTTCCTCCTCCTTCTCCTCCCGGGAGTTCCTCTTGGGATTGATGACTCCGATTCGTTTTGTCCTCGGGCTGTGGTATCCCTCCGCCCCTCGCCCTCGCTCCCCTGCAGGCTTCGACTCTACGACGCCCCCCCCCCTCCCTTCACCTCTCACGTCACACGCCCGCTCACCGCCACATTCCTCCCTCCCCCGCCCCCCGCCTGGCCGTGACACGCTTTTCCTTTCTTTTCGTGTGTACCGTGGTGTCCCTCCCTCTGGGGTAGGGCAGCGTAGTGGGGCGGGGCGCGCAGGAAGCGCGGAAACAAAAGTGTCCCGCGGAGAGAGAGAGAGAGAGAGAGAGAGAGAGTGCAGATTATCTTCCCTCGCCGCAAACGCTGCAGCACTACTGGGCGATGAATACTGAGAGAAGAGAGTGTGTGTGTATGAGAGAGAGAGAGAGAGAGAGAGAGAGAGAGAGAGAGAGAGAGAGAGAGAGAGAGGTGGGGGGGTAGGAAAGAGACAGGAAGCACAAGAACGAGAAGAGAGGGAGGCAGGCTGAGAGAGCGATGTTTATAATTGCCTTGTTTCCCGGGAGGTCACGAGGGCAGCGGGCCCCGGCCCGGCCCGGCCGCGGTTCACAGGGCGGCTGCTGAGCTGGCTTCGTGGAGCTCCTCTGGGCCGCGCGAGGCACCACGAGTCTCTGCGACGACTCCACATCCCGATGCGGGTGAGAGATAACCTTGGGGAGGAATAGCATGGGGCCGATGCAGACTCCCTCTATCTCTCTCTCTGTTTCCCTCGCAGTTTTTCTCTCTCTCCCTCTCTGTCTCCCCCCTCTCTAGCCTTTTCTTTGGCCCCCACTGTCTCGCGCTCCCCATCTCCTCTGCCTGCGGTGCCGCCGGGGCTGCGCGCGCAGTGGTGGGATTCGCACCACGATTTGCCCTGGAAAAAAAAAATAAGACCGCGCTGCTCTGTGCCTAAGAAGAATGGCGTCCGTGAGAAGGACGAGCCGGCACACTGCAAAAAAAAGCGCCTATAAAAGTACTGGTGGGCCACTGGTCTCATGATTAAACGAGCGCACTGGTCAAATAGCGCAAGCAGGCTAGCACCATGCCAACAGTTGTTGTTTATTTTTAATTTTTCAACTTTTTTTTATTTTTAGCGTCACGTCACATGCTATAACTTGAAGGCGGGCGTGATAACGAGCTCGAGGGCTGGGTGAGGCTAATACGGTCACGCCAACCAGCGGCATGACCCCGCGCCGCGCAGCGACGAGTTTTCTCCCTGACGCGCCGCCACGCCACGCCACGCCACGCCGCGCCGGAGGCCTGTTGCTCGCCCTGCAGGTGAGGGCGGCCGACGGGCCGGGCCGGGCCGGGCCGGCTAAGGGCCAAGCACTGCAGAGCAGTGTTCTCTCCCTTTTTCCCCGGCCCAGCCGTGCGAATAGGTTTTCCCCCTGAATTGATGTTGGTTTCGCTGCGCATCGTTATGCCGGCTGCGCACTGCGGTGCATTTTAATGACTCGTTTGTGCGAAAAATTATTTGTCTCCAGGTCTCTCTTTTTTTTCCTGATTTTCTTTCTTTCTTTTACGCTGCCAGCTCCCCTCTCTTTCGTGTTTTTTATTTCTTTTTTTCGCTTACTCTCCCTTCGCACGTCTCCGCATTCTCCTTCTCTTTAGCCTGGATCATTACAGAAAATACTAACTCGCCTTCTTCTTCGTTTTCGCAATTCTTATTTCGCTACGATCGGGCGCGCTATAGTTTCCGGACAGAGTTAAAATCGCTCGATTGATATCTTTTCTCCGTGGAGAGGTGTTACGCATTCTCAGGCATATACAAACATTCTGTCGAGCAAAACCGTCGTTTGGGCGAAGGCGGGGGATTCAACTTATTTCTGTTCGTGTGGAACCATACGCCGTCGGCCACCGCCCCGCCCACTCGCCCGGCCAGAGGACGATACTCTAATCCCCCCCGCCTCCACCCTGCCCCAGCCTAAGCATTCAATTAACTCAGAGATTGGTCGCCGAGACGTGCTCTGCCATACGTGGCCGCAGCAGCTTGGACCTTAAGGCTGCTGATCACGAATCTGGCATTACTGCGCGGCCAACTCGGCCACTCGGCCATAGCGGCTCGGGGAAGGGGTGGCGTCTCACCTCGGAACCTTTTCGTTCCTCTCTCTCTCTCTCTCTCCTCTCGTAACCCAGGGGAAGGTGAGGGTAGGAATGGAAATGGCTGCCACCGTAGGTACCGACTGTAACGTAACGGCATGTGATGGCACGGGGGGCTGACTGGGTCGCTCCCTCCCCCCCCCCCCCCCCTCATTCCTCTGCATGCCGTCGCGCGAATTTACTTTGACGCGAAACGCCAAAAAACGGATTTTGCGCGGCTGATATCGAAAATCAAATAAATCACCGCTCCACACTTCTCTGGGCACAGAAGGGGGAGAGAGAGAGAGGGAGAGAGAGGGGGGGAGGGGGGGAGGAGCGGAGGACAGGGCGCAGGGCAGGCTAATCACTTAGCCTCAGCCACGCCACCCCTCGCCCCCGGGCCCGGGTGAAGGGGGAGGGGAGGGCCGCCGCATCGCGCACAGAGATTTTTTTCACTTCCCCTCCGCCCTCACTGGGCTGCATGGAAAGCACAGCGATGCGACGCAACACCTCCCCCGCCCCGCCCCGCCCCGCCCCTCCCTGACCCTGGGCGCTGCCCTCGCCCGCCTCGTAAAATAACAGGATGCTCCCCCACCTTATCTGCGGCGGCTTTGTGGTCCACACATTGCGCATGCTGCGTGGCGGGGAGCACGCCACAGCAAAAAAAAAGAGGGGAGGAACGAAAGAAAAACACGGGTGGGTGGGGAAAAAAAAATAGAACAACATTGTGGTGGCGTAACAGCGGATGGGGAAAGAGGTATTACAACCGAATTATGGAGACGAAAAAAAAAAATTAAAAGAATGTGAGATAGGCGTGTTGTGGGGAGCGGGCCGCGCCGCGCGCGAGGCTAGCCCCGACAAAGGGCAGAGGCTGGCCAAAAGTCATTCGCCTGCTCCGCTTCAGCACTGGGGCTGTCAGCATTTTTTTGCTGAAATGGTCGCATGAAAACAATTTCCTTGCGGCTTAGAAAAAAATACTTTAATCTGGAATGGTGGAGTAGGAGCTCTCTCTAGGCAATCCGCTATTGCGAATGGTCCTTTTCGTGAATAGCACCTAGCCCTCCAAGAGTAACATTGTGTGTTATTTACTCTCGCCGTGCCGTGCTGAGATAGGCTCCCCGCTGAAACTGCAAATAATTGTTATTTCCTAATTACGACAGAACACGGGCGCGCTCTCAGTAGCGCATTCTGGCACCCAGTAGGTAAAGAAAGGCTAAACGCGAATCATGCACAATACGGGCCGTGCGCGGGCGGGGCGGGGCGGCTGGCCCGTGTTCCTTGCCTATCGCCCTCCCCGGGGCCCGGCCCAGCTCTGCCCGACCTGGCGCGCCCACGCCTGCGCCTCTTTTGTTAGACTGGCCATACTTGTTTACATCCGATAAAGTGCTTGTCGAAGAGGGAATGAAATTTCATGAGCCATTTGCAAGTGAATGGTCGTCTAGCGCACAATACAGGTGCTTTGTGCGGGCGGGGCGGGGCGGGGCGGGGCCCGGCCGGGCTGCCGACTGGCCGGCAGCAGGGCGCGAGCGAGCGGCCTAGCAGCAGCGCTCCATAGCTGTTCAACTGTTCCCGCGGGGGAGGTACATACATGAGTTGCGCACGGGCTGGGTGGTGTACTCTGACGAGCTGGTTACGTTGTTTCGATTCATCCCCACCACGCTGCTTAGGCAACCGCTTTTTTTTAAACTGATAATTATGCTCGAACACCGACATTGCAACCATTTCTAACATCCTCTTTACAATTCACATATAAAGTAATAATTCCTCAATGTAAAATATGGACCGAGTTTTTCATGGTGTAGATGTATTATGGGAAATATATGTATAAGCCCCCTTTATTTAGCCTTCGGCTTTTTTTTTTCTCTCTCGCGAGATCACATTGCGGGGCGCCGGAAGCAGTGGTAATGATGGTTGTGTGCGAGCACGCCCGGCCCGGCGCCCCGCCGCCACGCCCCGCCACGCCCCGCCACGCCCCGCCACGCCCCGCCACGCCCCGCCACGCCGCGCGACAGGTGTACGCCGTGACAGGTGACATGGGCAGAGGGTGTACTTCTGATTTATCGCAGGCAGAGGTGTACATCCACGCCTTGAAGGAACAAGTGGAGACGGGGAAAGGCGGGGCGGGGCGTGGCGAAGGGTTTGGGGGTTGGGGGTCGCTTGGGGATGGACGTGGAGTGGAGTGGCGTTGTGTAATGGGCACGTGGAGTGCAGCGGAGAGGGGGGTTGGGGCTCAACCCCACCGGATGCTCTGTGTATCGCCCCCTGAACCCCCACCTCCTGCCCGTCCCCCCCAATAAATCAGAGCTACGTTTGCTGAACTTGACCGTCTCCCCATTTCTCTCAGTTTTCTCATTCCACCCTGGCAGCTACACCAACCCCCCCTTACAAAAAAAAAAGAAGTGGAAAAAATAATTGATCCCAACATCAATCAGTGCCGGGTCCATTCGCCCTTTGCCCAGCGGCTAGCGGTGCGACAGGGAAAGGCCCACCCGTGCGAGAGAGAGTGAGTAAGTGAGGGAGAGGGAGGGGGAAGGGGGGGCTGAAAGGGAGGGAGAGATGAGAGGCGATGGAAAACGAGTATTACGTTTCGTTCCGTTACTACTACCTTCGCTGAAATACAAGCCGTTAGATTGATGGGGATGGGGCGGACCTTGTTATTTGTAGGCCCCTGTCCTCCACGCCACGCCCTCAGCGGCACCAGTCGGCGTGGTGGACCTCAGGCCCCACTACGCGGTCGGCGCAGCGGTCGTGTCCAACTCCGCAAATGAACTCACTAACTTTCTCTGCGACTCGCCCATTGAGACTGGATTGAGCCTCGTGATGGTCAGCCTGCCCCTCCCTCCCCCTTCCCCCTACTGCCCGCTTTCTGCTATGGACTGCACAGCTCAGCAGGGCGGTGTGGGGCGCTCGCCCCACTTTGCGTGACCCCTTGCTCTTTTTAAGTCCCCCGACACCTCTGCTTGCGGTGTGGCCGTAGGGGGGAGAGGGGATGGTGGGCCTCCCAAAGGGGGGGGGGGGGGGACACTACCCGAGCTGAGCTCCGGCCCCACAGCTCCGGCCCTCCCCGCCGCCGCCGCTGCCACCGCTGCCGCCCGCCGTGCAGCTATGGGAGCCGTTAGCCAGAACCAGGACCGGCCGAACCTAAGGCACGTCCCGACATCTCGATTTTCATATCGGATTATGACTTTCGTGCCGACGGGCCGCTCAGGCGTGCCTGGACGCCGAGCCGAGCCGAGCCGACCGGGGACAACGAACCGCCGCGCCCCTCCCCTCCCCGCCCCTCGTCGCTCTGGCCGGCCTTTTACCCCGAGATACGCTGGGCGGAACGGCGGGAGACACCTCGGAGGGATGGCTTTACTTTTCTTAACCCGCGCGTATAAAATGCCTTCAATTTTGTGCCTGTCTTTCTTGCCACACGTCCTTCGTTTGTGGCTTTCAGCCTGCGAATCGAGGGGTAGGCAACCCGCTCGCCCCCGTGCGCTGTGTTGGCCTACCCCTCGACTCGCAGGCTGCCTCTGTGACTGGGTTCGGCGCGGCGGCCGGGCCCCTGCGCCCTGCGCGCCGCGCACCGAAACGGTTACCGAAGGGTGAATACTCGCCGACCCCACCCGCACCCGCTCCCCCCCGGGGACGCTTGCAAACGCCGCGCCGAGCAGGTCCCTCAGTGCGTCAGCTCAGCGGGGGCAGAGAGAAAGAGAGAGAGAGAGAGAGAGAGAGAGAGAGGCGAGGGAAAAGGAGAAGAAATATCGAGAAATCCCTGATTTTTTGTACCACAATTGGTTCTGACAGAGCAAACGGGGTGTTAAGCGTAAGAGATTAATTTAAAAATATTCTATGGATTTTTAACCCATCTAAGAAAAAAGTTCGGCATTACCTGTGCGTAATCCTGTGGTGTCGCGCACAGGGTGTGCCGAGATGCGTCCGGGACGCGTGCATTAGACAGGAGCTCATTGCGGGGAGGCCTCAGTTGCAGAGGTGCTGCTGCGGTGTACATCTCCGCTGCTTGAGGCTCGGGGCCCTGCTGGATCTTGAGAGCATAAGGGACAGAAGCAGGTGGGAGGGCCGGGCCGGGCCGGGCCCGTGGGCCAAGTTGACAAACGGAAATATTCATAAAGCTACGGCCTGAAGCGGCGCGGCGCGCGGCCCCCGGGCCTGGCCCGGCCTCACACCTACCGCCCCCCACCACCGCCCGGAGCGCCTAAATTCATAATGAAACTCCCGTTGACGTATAGTGCTTGGGAGGTTTGGCGATGTCTCAGGCCTCAGGTGCGGTCTGTCACTGTGTGGCGTGGCGCGGCGTAGCGCTGCGCTCGGGATCATGCGTCAGGGCCCGCAGCCCCAGCCCGCCCCACCCCGCGCCCCGCCAATAGAGCCCGTCGCTGCTGCCTCTCCAGATTGAAGTGCCTCCTGACGTTCAATCATCCAAGATGACCTATATGTAAAAAAAATAAAAAGGGCGAAAATGTATGGCTCTGTCATGACTGCCACACCGTGTGTAAAATAAAAGCAAACCGTGTTTTTTGTTTATTAGGGGGGGGGGGACTTTTTGTCACTTTTTTTGGCGCAGCCTACCCAGTATGGCTATGCCGGCCCCGCGACAACTACGTGGCTTCTGAACGGTCCCTTATGTATCTGTCGCGTACATACTCTCAAGTGCCCTGTCCGTCGTTCCCTTTTACAACCCTCTGGCTCGTAAAAAAAACAAGGAGGAGGGCGGCGGCGCGGCACTTAAAGGGGGAGAAATAAAATTACCCAACTTGTCTCTGGCCGTCGAACTCGCCCACTCCTTCTCCTCCTCTCTGCATTGAACGATTGAACGAGATGGAAGGCGATGACGTGCGAAACGCGAAGCCTCTCTCTGTTTCTTTTTTTTTCTTTTTGTGTTGCCGCGTCACTTTGAGCCGGGCGCTGAGGCGGGGGGCAGATAATAAGGAGGCAACTTCATTTAGTCGCACACAAAGACTCACACCGATCAATTTGCGCCACTTTTGTTTCCATCGTGAAAGGAAAAGGCCGCCGGGCCTCTTTCTTCCCGAGCACATTAGAAAAAAAGTGCGTCTCACAGTTTTTTAAATTCAAGCGTTGTCCCTCTTTTGTTTTGTCACACAAAAAAAAAGCATTTATTTGACTTTCATTTAACCTTTCGACGTGTTTCTGTAACTCGAGCTTATTTCCCCCTGGCCACGGGCCTGTGCCCCCCCCTCACGCTGCAGGCCGACTTACGCCCATAAGGCAGACGCGCGGGATTAGAGGCGATTATAGATCATCTTGATCCTCATTGGGGCCGCGGGTCGGGCCGCGGGGGCGCTCGCGTGCTGGCCGGGCTGGGCCGAGCCGGGCTGGGCTGGGGTGGCCCCTTAGCCGACTTCCCTCCCGCCCTGTAGGCCCAATAAATCCCATCGCAGTCATGTCTCGATGCGGCCACCCCGCTCCCCACACCCCACCCGGTCTTGACTCCAGCCCGACGGTTCACTCTCTCTCCGCCGGGGGCACAGCAGCAGGGCAGGGCGTTAGGAGGCGGCGTTAGGCCCCTCTGCTGCCCCCGCTGAGCGCCTCCCCTAACCTCCCTGCCTCCCCCCGCGCTTCCGCCGAGGTGTCGCGTCCGGATGTGTGCGCTCCTTCCTGCTTACTGACCGCGCCCCACCCCGTGCGTTTTATTTCATTGCGCTGCTCCTTTTATACGGGTCGGAGGAGGGCGGAGAGAAGGAGCGGGGAGGGGGAGGGGGGTGAGCTGGGGGGTGAACACCCGCGCGCTTACTGTGCGTGGGACGAGGGGAAAACCTTATCGTGTTTTATATCGTGTTTTATTAAACGAAGAAATCTTTATAAAACGAATGAATTTATGAAACCAGTGACTTTTTATGAAACGAGGGAATTTTTAAGACGAAGGCATTCTAGAAATCATTGTCATGCTGGGTCTGTAACCATCAGCTGTTTCGTTAGAGGGGAGGAAAACGTATGAGAAATGTTTATCTGCGGTGCGTGCGTGACAACAGTATTCAGCCGGGCGGGGTCGCGCGGTCCGCTGCGGCGAGAGCGGAGCGCTTTCGACGCTTTGATGCTCACTGTGGAAACAATGCCCCCGAGTGGTCATGCAACTGTGAGGGAGGGGCGGGGCGGGGCGCCCACGCTAGTATAGTTGTGGTGCAGAGGCTACGCATGCCGCGCGCTCAAATAGAATTGAGGTACTCATCTGATAATGCCCGTGCCAGTGCGTCACTCCCCTGAGGGCGTCAGAGAGAGAGAGAGAGAGAGAGAGAGAGAGAGAGAGAGCGAGAGAGAGAGCGAGAAAGAGAGAGAGAGAGAGAGAGAGAGAGAGAGTGGGGGAGGAGGGGGGATGAGCCTCTGCTCTGTCCTCTGGCACGCAGTGGCTATACGGTCTGGTGCACACCTGCCCCGCGTAAACGACTTCGGCGTAACCTTCTTGTTTAGCCCCGGCGGGCCGCTGCGGCGCTGCTGCGCTGTGCGCTAGGGGTGGGTCGCTGACACGCATTGTGAGTGCTTTTGCGTGTAAAAGAGCTTTGCCATCCCAACACATTATTCATGTAAGCACAACAGGTTCGCGGGGCACGAGCCCGGCCCAGCCCGGCCCGGGGAGCCAGGTGTTGTGGTGGCGGTAGGGGGGGGGGGGAAGGAGGGTGCAGCGCCGCCGCGGGGGGTATCTGACTTGCACAGCAAGCGCCAACTTCGCAAAGACGGGACGCGCGACGCCTGGACTAACAACTTTTCATCAAGTTTCCTCTCCTTTCTGGCGCGCCAGCAGCCTGCCTCCACCACTCCTCCTCCCCCTCCTCCTCCTCCTCCTCCCCCTCCCACGCCGCCCCGCGGAATCATTAGCACCCCGCCGCGGCGTTCGCCGTTAATTCTTTTCCATGTTCCGACGCCGATGCCTGTTCGCAGGAAAAATTGCCACTCTTGCGGCGCCGTGACACTAATCATTATTGGTTATTGATGGATTATAATTCGGAAAGGCTTTTTATCTTCAAAGGGTCGAAGGCGACCTCGCCACCCCTGGCCCTAACCGTAACCCGACCGCAACCCTGAAATTCCTTTTGTCGGACTCGCCGGTCCCTTTTGTATACGTTCCGTTGCGCTCCCTCTCATCCCGGGTCTGTCCGTCTGTCTGTCTGTCTGTCTGTCTGTCTGCGTCTGTCTGTCTGTCTGTCTGTCTGTCCGCCTCCCGGGGGTGCCGTTACGCTCGTTCGCTCCATATCGATTACCCATTCCCGTTTAACTGTAACAGGAGCTTGTCACGGCGGCCCGGTTCGGCCCGTGCACCACGCCGACCAGACAAAGTTAAATTTTCAGACTTAACCCTCCGCCCCATCGTAGACCCGCGGGGCGGGGCGGGCAGGTGGCAGACATGCGGGTGGTGCTCGACGTGTCTGTGTGAGTGTGTGAGTGCGTGCGTGTGACATGTGCAGCGAGTAACACTCGCGTTTATTGTGTTTCGCGCGACGTATGTACCGTTTTCGCTCTCAGCAGCTCTACTGCTTCCGCGCTGCCTGTGTTTCAGGCTACTCCACCCTTACAACTGCACCCTTACAAGTGCCTCTCTCTCTCTCTCTCTCTCTCTCTCTCTCTCTCTCTCTCTCTCTCTCTCTCTCTCTCTCTCTCCTCTCCCCCATCTCTCTCTCTCCTCTCTCTCCCTCTCTCTCCTCTCTCTCCTCCTCTCCCTCCTTCTCACTCTCCCTCTGTGAATCTTCTGCCCTTACTCCATCATGCTTAATTTACTGACTCTCGCCCTCACTCCGCTGCCCCCCTGCCCCATTGCTTTGGTATTGTCACTCTCTATTCTGTCCTTCGTGGAAACCTCCCCCCCCTCTCCCCCTTCCCTTCCGACCCCGCCCTGCTGCTCCTCCCCCCCCCCCCTCGGTCCGTCCCACTTCCATACTCCCCACCGGAGAGAGGGAGAGTGCGCGCTGTGGCGTGGGGTGGTTGAGAAGGGTTTTCCCCTGCCGCTGATCCCGTTTCGTTTTACCGCGCTACGACTGGCGCCTGCAGAGCGGGGCGGGGCGGGGCGGGGAGGCCCAGTGATCACACTTTGGGGAGGTGAAGTGCGCGATAGCGACCGTGTCTAACGTTTCGTCTCTCTTTTGTTTTGTTGCAGGTATGTCGAGAGGGCAGGGCGCCACCGTCTTCCTGCGTGCCTCCATCTCGTACGGATGTCGGGCCCGGCTGAGCGTGAAGCGGGCCCGCAATTACGTCCGCGTGAAACTTCCACGGGCTCAGCTAGTGAGGCAGGCCAGGCCCTTGTAGGGTAAGGCGTTGGTGAAAATCCATGAAAGTGAGGAGGTTGAGTTTAAGAATAACAAAACTGTTCCAATGGTTTAAGTTAAAAAAAAAGGATTTAACAGAACATTGCGAATCATACCTCTAAAAGATACTCCTAAGGCCTGACGATTTAATTTTATATTTTTGCGGTTAAAATTTTAGTCTTACACACTTTTTGGATTTTCACCCAAGCCTTGTTTTCCTGTGGGCCCATCAGCAACTCCCCTGGCAGCTCTTGTCGGGTTAGTCCGCACCGAGCCGCTCGCCGGGCGGGCGTTCTCTCTGCTTTTATGGCGACGATGCTGCTGCGCGAAAATAAGCGCCATAATGTCCGTCTCCTTAAAGCGATACGTTAACCACAACTTCTGACCATTTTTATATGCCTTTTTATGGGCTTGGCTGGTGCGCTGCAGGCGGGGCGGGGCGGGCTGGGGCCTGCGCTGGAGTGCACAGCTCAGCGCCGCACCGGACAGACACACAAAAGTTGTGAAAAGAGCCCTGTTGACTTGGCCGTCTTCCAAAACGCTTACAAATGAAGTCAGTAGAGGACTTCCCTATGCAATAATAACACGAGCCGGCTCGACTCCAAGCTGCTGCCGCGGCCCCCCGTGTTCGTCGCGCGCGCACGGGGCTGCAATTGCAAACTTTCGGCACGGGGGAGAGACACGCCCTGACGGAGAAGGGGTAAAGAAAAGGAGGAATATGTGTAGGAAGACGCGCCCCGCGAGAGAGAAGAAAAGAGACTGAGCCATGTAGCGCAGGCAGGCAGGCAGGGGGTTCTGCCGCGGGGCGGCGGGCTCCCCGCACAATGTAGGGTGGGACACTTAGCCGCGGTGTGTAGCCCGGGGGCCGGGGGGCCCCGCGGGGGGCTGCCACGGCTGACATGTATGCTGCCTGCCTGCCTGCCTGCCTGCCTGGCTCCCCAACATAAAACCCCACGCCCGACCCCCACTAAAAAGTTTGGCCGTGTCTGAGCTGCGCGTGGGGTGGGGCGTGGTGGGGCCCGCGCGCCATAGATGGGCCGCCAATGTCGTTTGCATGGCCGTTATTGTGTGTACCCGCCCGCCACTGCCTGGTGCATCGCGCCGCCGTGCAACAATGTTGAGCATCCGGCCGGGGAGAGCCCCGCCCCCGCCCTGCCCCGCCCCGCCCCGCCCCGCCCGCCTCGGAGAGCGCATCCATGCTTCCGCCGGGTATCACAGAGAGAGCCCGAGCCTGCCCCACCCGGGTGGCTCCTCTCTTCTCTCGGCCTTAGTTTCTCCACTTTACCCACTCGCGCCTATTTCTCTCCAGTTTTACGCTGCTTCTCCGCAGATCACGGTCGTGCTTTTGATGATCAAAAGCCGCACACCGCCCTTTACAACCGCCAGTTTAACTCTTCTTTCTTTACGCGGGTTAAAGCCGTGGCCCGCGCTGCGTTCAACAGGAGTGCCCCCTCCCCCCACCCCACCAGTCCTTACCGACTGCACGGCGACCGCCCCGCCCCACCTCGCCGCCCCCGTGCCGCCCCCGCGCCGCCCCCGCACCGCTTTCGACCCTACCGTCTCGCTGCGAACTTTATTAAGTTTAATTTCCGCTCGATAGATAAGATGGCGCGTGGCCCGCCTCGCCGGCCCGGCCCGGCCTGGCCCCAACCGCCCGGTCAATACGCGACTCGAACCCGCCGTGAAAACGCACTGAGCTCGGCCGCGTCCTGGGGACACCCTACGGACCGCGTGGCGTTGTAGGGACACCCTGCGGCCCGCGTGGCGTCCTGGGGACACCCAGCGGCCTGCCTGGCGTCCCTCCGGTGTCCTGGGGACGCGCTGTGCCGACGCCACGTGCTCTTGCTGAAATTTTAATGCGGCGTGCCGAGCTCTGTGCAGGCGGGCCGGGCCAGGCCGGGCCGGCGGTAATTGTTTCACAAACTGCAAACTCGGTTATTCCAGCGTCTGGCCTGGTCCTTCCCTGCGCCCGCCCGCCCGCCCGCGCGCTGCCTTCGTGTTTGGGTTGCGGTCCGCTCGCGACGGCCACGTCCAGGACGGCGAGGTCCTGCGCCTGCGCGGCAGTCTCCTGTAGACCAGGCGCTTTATCATTTCTGTTACTTCTCAGCTCGATGGTTAGATTTTCTCTGGCCCGCTAAGCTCCGATCCCTCGAGCGACAGCGCCGTCTCGCGCACGCCAGACATGCGTCGTCAGTCTCGCCACGATGGCGTGCACGGCGGGGCGGGGCGGGGCTGGGCGGGGCACAGACTGAAAGCGTTTTCTACAGTCATGGCGGTGCGCCCGCCAACACGTACGTTTGCTTACACACACCGCAACAAAGAACGGGTTGTGGTTGTGTTGTCCGCTTCTCGGACCGGTCGACGTACGTGTGCACACACTGACACTACAGGGCACACATACACTCCTCTCTCTCTCTCTCTCTCTCTCTCCCTCTCTCTCTCTCTCTCTCTCTCTCTCTCTCTCTCTCTCTCTCTCTCTCTCTCTCTCTCTCTCTCTCTCTCTCTCAGCTTACCGAGAGCGTCCAAAGCGATAAAGTCCCATGTGTTTGATGGCGGGTGCCGGCGGCTCAAAATGCCTTTTCTCGCCCTCTCCCGTGATTGGCGGTGCAGGCACTGCGGCCTCTGGCGTAGCCTTGTTGACACATTGCTGCAATCCGTGACATAAAATGTATTAAAAGAAGTAAACGAAGAAAAAAATCAGAATTTCAATCACGGATATAATCTTTATTGCGTGCAAAGCATGCCTCTTTTCGTTCCCTTTTAATTCAAAATGAATCCGTTCATTTTTAACGCTGCTGCCCGAGTCCGGCGTGGTATCGGAGGAAGGCTTGTGGGAGGTGCCGGGTGATTGCTCCGCCTCGCCCGCCCCTATCTCCCCCCCCCCCCCCCCCCTCGCCGCCTCCGCACTGCTCTGTGCAACGCGGTTGCTGTGATATAGGAAACCAAGTAATAGCAATAAATGTCCACGAGGAAGCGGCCAGCCACCCGGCAGGCGCGTTCCTTTTCATTACCCGACAACTAATCGATTTCTTTTACCAATTTTTTCTCGCCTTTTTGCTTTCTTTCGCCTTCCTTTTTTTTTCGCCTTGCTTGCTAATGTTAGTGACCGCGCGGGGATCGATGTTTTGGCAAACACCCCCAGCTTGTCGTCGAATTCCGCAAACTTTTACGGCGTGGGAATGTCATGTCCTCGTTGCCCGCTGCAGTGCTGATTTTTTTTTTTTTACATCCTAGTTTGTGCTTTTCTAACGTGAGGTTTACGATTTGCGCGGCGCGTAGTGCTTCGTGCTTTTTTCATCGCCCCCTCTTCTCTCTCTCTACTCTTGCATTCCGCACCTGTTCTGCTCCACCGCGCACTACTTTCAAAAAAGAACACGCAGTTGTTGCTTTTTTTTAACCACCGTTCATATTATTAAGAGGCGGAAAAAAAAAAAAAAAACTTTTGCCCGTCTGCTTGCCTCCGCGCCGTACCTGCTATGGGGATGGGGAATTTACAACGGACGCTAGTCAAATTATAATGTTCCGTCTGCGTGGTAAGTTATACCCTCAAAGTCCGCCAGGCGTTGAGCCCCCTCCCCCCCCCCCTCTTCCCCCACTCTTTTCTCCGTTCGGAGTAAAGAGAGGGAGGAGAGGAGAGAGAGAGAGAGAGAGAGAGAGAGAGAGAGAGAGAGAGAGAGAGAGAGAAGACGGGAGCGGCTAAGGTCCCGGTAGAGACGGAAATAAAGCTCAGGGAAGAATAATTGTTTGAGCGTCCTCAAGGGACGCTGGCCACTCCCCGGCGCTCCCCGTCTCACTGCCACCTCCCCTCCCCCGCCCCTCCCACCTCCTCGCCCCTTCCTCGCCCCTTCCGCGCCCCTCAACAGACTTTCCTTCCGACCCCTGAAGTCAGCCCTGACACCAGAGGAATGTGAGTGGGATAGGGGTAGCAGCAGCGGCCAGTAGCGGCGGGAGAAGGGTAGAGGGCCGCCGCGGGGCGTAGGACAAGAGAGAGAGAGAGGGCGAGGGAGAGAAGGGGAGAACCGAGGCGAGGAAATGCGAACAGAGAGGAAATAATACAGGTCATAAAAATCTTATATGCCGCGTCATGCATAAAACTTTAACGCGGCGGGCGTGCCGCGCTGCGTGTGTGCCCCGCCCCGCCCCGCCCCGCCCCATCTCGTGGCCCGGGCCGGGCCGGGCCGGGGCAGGCCCACCGCGCCGTGCGTGGTGTGGTGGCCCATCGCCGAGATTGCCCAGACGGCTGGGCCACCACCACGCCGCCGTAGCCGTACCGCCGCCGTGGCCTCAGGGGCCAGGGGGCCACCGGCCTTTGACGCCCGCCCCGCCCCGGGGGCGACCCTGGCCTCACTACAGCCCCTCTCCCCCCCCTATCTCTCTCTCTCTCTCTCTCTCTCTCTCTCTCTCTCTCTCTCTCTCTC
The DNA here is from genome assembly GCA_033675135.1 of Frankliniella intonsa. Classification (NCBI taxonomy): domain Eukaryota; kingdom Metazoa; phylum Arthropoda; class Insecta; order Thysanoptera; family Thripidae; genus Frankliniella; species Frankliniella intonsa. The sequence goes on along the minus strand of CM066245.1, from coordinate 6,362,111 downwards.
TCTCTCTCTCTCGACGCTTCAAGAGGCCGTTGTCGTAGTTACCGGGCGCGGGGCCGCATGGCAGGCGGCGGCACTAAGCCAAACAGAGAGCGCTGGCATGGCGTCGCGCGCGTCAAAGTTTTACGGTGCCATTTGCTTTTACATGCGTGCGGCACGACGAGTTGTGCGCATACCAATGAATGTCGGCCCCACGCTGCGCGCGCTTCCCCCGCCCCCTCCCCTCCCTCTCTCTCTATCTCGCCCACCTCACACCCCAACCCCTCCCCCACTCTACGCTGGACCGCCCCCTCCCCCGTACTCTACGCGGGGGCGGGTATAATCCCTCATGTTCGCAGAGTATATCGCCCTCGACCACTTTCCCTCTCATTATCATAGCGAAGAACGGGGCCCGGACGGCGGCGCTGAGCCGGTACCTCGCTCGTCCTGCTGGAGAGGGGGAGCCCGCGCCGCCCCGCCTCGCCCGCCCCGCCCCGCCCCGCCCCGCCGCTCTCTGCCCGCAGCTGCAGCTCATATGCAAAGCAAATCCGATAACATCCGGGCGGGCGCTCGCTAACCCCCGGTGGGCTGGCGGCGGGGCGGGGCGGGGCGGGGGCGGAGGAGCGAGGAGGGGGCATGCTAAATTGCTGGTTGCCTAACCTCAGCCGGGCGCCAGCTTTTTTCTCGAGTGTGTGGGGGCCCGGCCCGGCCCGGTCCCTAGTGGCTGCACTCACGCTCGCCGGCTCCCACCGCCCCTCCCTCTCGTGCGGGCAGCCAATTCGATTTTGCATCCCCTCTGCTGGCTGCCGCGCGCTTCGAGCCTGAACGCGTTAGGTTTTTTGTTGTTGTTTTTGACGCCTCTGCTGCGCGTTTTTGTTTCCTGTAAAATAATTGTTTCCGGGCGGAACGCGCACTGCGCCGGGGCCGGCGGGGCCGGGTGTGTGTGCCTGTGCGTCTCTCGCAGATGCCCCGCATAATTCTAAGTGCGTGCTCGCCGTACGCGCCGCGCCGCGCCGGTCTTCACACTCGCAATTGTGCAAGTTTCGAGTCTCGCGCGCGCTCTCACCCCTATCCACCGGGAAGTGTTCGTCTGGGTAAACTTTTCCCGGGCACTCGGTGGGGGGTCGGAACCGGCGAGAAATTCCTACCCGCCCGCTTCGCGTAGGGGTTTTGCGTTCCCGCGCGGCGACGGCTGCCCGAAAACGTGGAAATGTATAATATCCTGGCGGGCCGCAGCTCCGCCGCCCCGCCCCGCCCCACCCCGCCGGTGAAAACCCAACCCCGCCACACCGACATCAATCGCCGGTGAAAATTTATTCATTTGCTTTTTGGGCGAGGCGCGCCCCGCGCGGCGCGCACCCCTCCGCGCAATATACTACATACAGCGGGCGGGGCGGGGCGGGGCGGGGCGGGGCGGCCCTGGCTCGGAGCGGGCGGAGCGGGCTTTCATTGAACGTAGCGCATAAGAGATGAGGAAATGGTACACATACAACACGGGCAAAGTACACATGAAGGTAGCGCGCGGTGCTGCACGGCGGCCGAGGCCGCGCGGGGCGCGGCGGGGCGCGGCGGGGCGCGGCGGGGCGCGGCGGGGCGGGGTGGGGCGGAGAGGTGTTTGGTATTTGATATGAGCTTGTTGACGTGGATTCCTTGCTGCCGCTGGGCTCTGCCACGCCCAGCTCGGTAGGTTGCAAGGGCGTGGTGGTGCTGTGTGTGTGTGTGTGTGTGTGTGTGTGTGTGTGTGTGTGTGTGTGTTGCCCTATCTGCGAAACCTGCCGGCCCCGGCCCACCCCAGCCCGTCCAGATGCTGCGACGGGCGCTGCTAGCGCCAGCTTCACGTGACAAACCACACGTATAAAACTCTTTCTGGCCACAATGCACATCGGGAAACCATGTAACGATGTTATTGTGCTCTCTTTTCGGCAGGATACGTTTTGTGAAGATCGCTCTTTCACTCTTTCTCTCTTTGTCTTTCCTTTTCATCTTTAATTCATCCCTCCGAGCGGAAAATGTGTCCGTTCTCTGAGTGATTCCGAGTAAAATGAGACCCCTCTTTTCCTCTTCTTTCTACATTGTTCCTGTGACGTGTCGCCTTCCCTCTGATTCCAACCAGGAAAAAAAAAAGGAGAAAGTAATGGTTTGCGCGAGCTTTGCTCGCAGTGGCCGTATCCCCCATTGTCTCGCGAGTAGCGTAGTACAACTCATCAGTGGCAGTCTGGGTCCTTCACACACACACACACACACACACACACACACACACACACACTCACACACACTCACACTCACACACCCGTACAGAGCGCGACAGCACGTCACGATCGCGCACGTTACTGGGCACGTCTTTTCGACGAGTGCTCTCTTCTCAGGATGCGTTTTCAGCTTCGCGGTCGGGCTGAGCGCGAAGGCGAGGAAAAGAGAAAGAGGGAAAGAGAGAAAGAGAGAGACTGGCGTGTGGGCTGGCTGGGGAGGGGTGAGTGAGGCAGACCTCTTTTCATCCCTGGGTGCTCGTAAGGCAGAACGAAGAAATGACTTCCTCGGTCGCTCTCACCCATGCACCTTAAAGGGGGGCGGCAGGCAAGGGAAGGGCCCTCCCCAGCAGCCTTGCAGCCCCGGCCTACTCCTGCCGCACCCCTACCCCGCTGCCGTAACCCCCCCCCCCCTTTCACTTTCACATTAAAATAACGATGACGTTGGCTTCGATGAGGAAGAACAAACGCTGCGCCGAAGCGTTCGCGCTGCTCTGCACCGCTCCTCCCTAGCTCTCCCAGTGCCTTTCACCTCAAATTAATTACAGAGGGGAAATATTTTGAGGCTTCGGTGTGCGCGCGCGAGCACCTCCCCCTCCCCTCCTCCGCATCCCCACCCTTTGCCGTAGCGCCTCCCTGACGGAATGGAAAGTACGACGTGCAATAAGATAAGGGGAGCGACTCCCCCCTCTGCACCCGGCATGCTCGAGTCGGCCCTGTTCCTGCTCGCTACAGATTTAGGTTCTTCTCGTGCCTCCCCCGCCCCGCCCCGTCCTGTGGGGCGTTCCCCTCCCCACTGGCGCTGCTGCCCTGCGTTGCGCGGGGCCGAGACAGCTCATTCTCTCCGCTCTGCACATATAGCTGGGCCGGACGGGGCTCCGGGGCGGGGCGGGGGCGTACCCAGGCCGGGCGGGGCTCCGGGGCGGGGTGGGGGCGTACCCAGGCCGAGCGGCGTCCTGGGAGTCGTCGGCGCGCTGCGGAAGGTCACCGTGTGCGTGGGTGTGCGAGGTCGCGCGGGGGCAGGGCGCTGCAAGTCCCGCCGTACAGCTGTGGACGGAAAAAAAAAACGCGCACAACAGACCGCGTTTTCCCGCGGACTTTTAGTTTTGTGCGGTGGATGTATGGGCACCGCACTGTTAGATTGGCGGCGACGGGGCACTGGAGTCGCGGTGACTGTACGCGAACATGGAGCCAGCGGAATGTGGTGGGAGAGAGAGAGCGAGAGAGGAGAGAGAGAGAGAGAGAGAGAGAGAGAGAGAGAGAGAGAGAAGCGGTGTGAGCGAGATGGGGCGGACGGAGGAGGAGGCAGGGACACTTTGGGTGGCTGGAGGGTAGAGGATAAGCTTCTTGGGTCCCACTTAGCTCTCTCTCTCTCTCTCTCTCTCTCTCTCTCTCTCTCTCTCTCTCTCTCGCTCTATCTCTCTCTCTTCCTACTCCTCCTACTCCTCCTCGCCTCCACCCTCCTCTCTGGCCTTGAGCTGATCGCCGCAGCCTGTTTGGGTCAGATTGGGTCACTTATATGCCACTCGCGGTGCGACCGAGCTCCGCGGTAAATAAGTGCATACCGCCCTCCTTCACCCTTCCTTTTTTCTCTCTCACAATTTTACCCCCCCCACTGCGACCTAAATTTGATTTCTGCGTGCCTCCTCCTGTTTTCCAAGTGAGATAGCTTGCGTAAACGATGATTACTTGGATAAAGATCGGCTGCATTTTCGACTACAAAAATGCGTGTTTTTTTTTTCAACTTTAATAGGATTGCGATGTTATCTCCCATCCCATCAATACACTCAATACACTCGCGAGGATATGGTAATTAGAGGCTCCCTCCGATAATCTGTGGCCAGAGGGCGGAAAACTAACGAAGAGGAAGCAGGCTGGGCGCCTAGCGCCGCGACGGCGGTGGCCGGGCCGGGTCGGGCGCTTCTTTGTTTGGCCCCGCGTCGTCCCCTCCCTCCTGGTCTCTTTATGGAAGGAAGCGATGCGTGCTCAGATAAACGGGCCATATTTCTATCCGGACCTTTCTATTGTATTAGCTGTTGTCTGGCGCTGCAAGCCTTGACCTCCTTGATGATATCGCCTACACCACACTATACCACTATGGGTCCACAAACTGGGCCCAGGCAGCAGAGGGGCTGCGCAGGGGAGGGCGGGGGATGACACAGGCCACCGAGCAGGGTGTGTGCGAGGTCGTCTCTACACGCCGTAAAAGGCCACATCCCTCGCCCTGCTCCACGGCCATGAAAAGAGGGAGCATTTGCTTTCTATTTGGAAGAAGCCTTAGTTGATTTTTTTCATTTTTAGGCACGAAGTAGCCTTAGTTTTTCTATGGCCGGTGAGGGGAAATTTATAAAAATATATTTATAAAAACATAGCAAGACTGCTATTACCGACAGCCGTTTATCATTTTGCAACGTGTTTGCGCAGTAGTTCATGGGCCTGGCCTTGGCCTTGGATCGCATTTCAGCCACGCTATCCCCTGCCGAGCCAACCAGGACTCGGGGAATAAAACAGTTGAGTACGTAGAGAGGAGGCTGCGAATGGGAGAGGAGAGGAGTGCATGAGACAAAGGGGAAGAGAGTGGGGGAAGAAGGGTGTGCAGAAAAACTGAGGAGGAAGGAGGAAGTAAAGGGAAGGGAAGGCAGGAGTAGGGAAATAAGACTAGAGGAAACGAGGGCCGCTGAAGGGCAGGGCCTGGAGGGCACAATGGGAGCGCAGTGATGAACGCAGCTTTTAGTGCTCAGGGAGGTCAGCAGACACTTTTACGGCTAAAGCGCTGTTGTGGTGCAAAATATGAGACGCGCCGGCGGCGTATCCAAACACGTGGCTCCCCGCCCGACCCGGCGGGGCGGCGCGCGGCCCAGCCCGCTGGCGTCGCGCTCTGCCACTGAGAGATCGCGCCTCATTCGTTTACTATATTCGAGACTATATTTTGCAACTTAAACGCACCACATTGTCAACTTTTAGTTTGCCTTTAGGCCAGTTGACATTTTTACGAAGTCATTACCTGAAAAAAAATTCAATCCCGATTGGAATTGAAAGCAGATGATACATTTTGTAGCTACATTTTTATTTTCTATTTACGGTGATTGGCATATTTAATTTCATTCTATCTAGAGTGTCGAGGCTGGAGGGTAGTTCGGACGATAGTAAAAATTAAAATAGGTAAGGTTCGTTTTCATTTTAAAGCTATTAGGGGACGGGGCACGGGTCGCTTAATCCCAAGCGTCCAAAGGTCCGAGCGAGCATTGTTGATCGGCCGTTGCGGCAGCGGCAACTGCAAGCATTGTCGCGCGAGCGGCGAGCGAGGCGAGGCGAGGCGACACAATTCCCCCTGTATATTATTTTGCCACACTCACCACTCGCTTTATGAGAGTACAAGCTAGCTGATACATTATCTTACGTTTAGTAATTGTCATTTAAGTTAGCTAGAATGTATCATCTGCTAAAAAAGGCCCGGTATCATTCTGGAATATTTATTATTTATCCAAGCCTGCTAGGACGTGGGTGTACTCTCTGCTGGGAGGTTTCTGGTGGGACCCTGGTTAGACCTTGTCTTCTGTCCTGGCGAGGGGCCAGCCCCGTGCCAGCAGGGCCCAGCCTGCCCCTCCCCTCCCGTTTCCTCGTGACATCAGGGAAATGTCGTGCGCCCCTGTGCGCACCTCTTGCCTGCAGGACTGTGTCCGCAATGAGGTTTACAGGCCAATCTTGTACACCTTACCTATTGTATACTAAATCTTGCGTCGCTCTTAGTTATGTATGACAAGTTTTTCATGCTGTTTTTCTTTTCGAAATGCCCGCCAACGCTTGAAATGCAGCTCAGAGCAGTAACTTTTCGTATTGGGAGCGCAAGGGAAGCCGCGGTTATCTGATTGCTAAATATTGGGACCATCGAGGGAGATTCTTTGCCCCCGCGGACAGCACTTCTCGCATTCGGCTGTTCTGAGAGCCATGACTATCTTACTGCACGATCACTTCCCCGTCGTTGGGCGTCCCGCCTGAGATCTAGTAGAGTGGGTCCTGGGGCGTGCATGGTCCTCTGCGGTAAGTGTACAGCGATAAAACCGAATGACGACCAAACGATGGAAGAGGATGTTTCTTATATATGCTGTCACAGCATCGCCAGACTCCGCTTCGGTCGCCTCTCCCGGCCTTAAAAGCAAGTCGATCGCAGGCTGACCTAGCTTGTGCGCAGATATTTTCGAGCTGGGTGAACGCAAAATAAAAGAGAGCTCCTCGGTCCCTGTCGCGACTGTCTCTTGGTGCTAAACTAAGGTGCACGCTAGGCCCCTAATGTCAAACACATAATAACAAAGTAAGTGATCGCGTCGTAACTTAGTATTCAGGCCAAAGCCATTAAACAGAGACAAGCCATCAACGCGTGCATAGCGATACAATAAGCCCCCGCCTCTTCCTGCCCCCGGCGCTCGCCCTGTCCTTGCAGGAGTTTTATGCCAATCGATACAAGTCCTAACGAAGTCCGACTATAACACAGAAACACTGTTCGACTTGGCGTGATTGACGTGGAAGCTTTACGAAAGTAGTCCCATCTGCCAATCAGCGCTTGTGCCGCGCTCACGTCCTAATGGTATGTCAGCGTCCGGTTGTCTGCCCGTCCAGTCCCGCCCAGCCCCACCCCTCCGCGCGGCGCTTGTCTGTCCGTTCAGAAGGGGATGAGACGCTCGGCCAGAAGTTCCCTGCCGTGCTGTGGTGTGGTATGGACGTTGTCTGAACGGAGATCCCTCGCCAGCACGTCCCCCTTCCCCTCTCATCTCACTTCCTTTTCCTCCTCGTGCAACCGCCGTCGACGGCATGCAGTGCCGAGAGAAAAATCTCGTCTGCAAGTGCACTGCACTGCATTTAGATGCGCTTCTGCAGAAACGAAGACGCTGCTTTCGAACAAAGCTGAGATACTGCACTTACTCATGATGTTTTCCGTGGAAAACACAAAACCTTTGGTGCCCTCTGAGGGGTGCTTGCATTGCACTTAACGCTTCGTCCAGCAACCACTCGAGCCATTTTTTTGTCTCCGGAGATGAGGCGCTGTTTTCCGACTCCCTTGACTCCCCCATCCTCCTCTTCCCGACGTTCGTTGTAAAAGGTCTGGGCGGACGGCCGCTCCGCCGCCATGGCCCTCGGGAACCTTCCCCTGCCGCCCAGAAGCACCGTTCCCGGAGGTCCAAAGGGTTAAGCCGGGATTATGTTAATGTGTACTAATCGCGCCGGACGGGGCCGACAATCAAGCGCGGCTGCGGTCGTGGAGGGTCCGGGGGCCCAGCCGGCCCTGCGCAGCCAGCCATCGTGGCCCCGCAGGAGATCACGGAGGTGGCAGAGTTATTCTGGAGGTCCTCCCCTACCGGGAAGTCAGCAGGGCGCTAGACGCAATTATAGACAGGGCGCGCGCGGCCGGAGTCGGCGTGCTGTTTGCCTTAAAGTGGTGCGACTATACCGGCCCACTGGCCTGGCCTTTGCTGCGGGTTGGGGCCGTGTTTCCATCTTGGTCCGTCTACGAGACAAAAGCAGCCCCCCCCCCCCACCCCCACCACCCCACCCAATAGAAGAGCCTGGAGGCCTGAATAGGGGCATTAATCCACACAAGGCGAGACGATGTGGAAAATAAAAGGACGTGACGTTGTGTGATGTCGCCCCAGCCTCTGTTTTTTTCTTCTTTTTTTTTTACCGCTCGCCCACCATTCCGTTCCGTTACCGCTATTCTTGGGCCCAGCCGCGCATTGTGCCCTCTGCCTACTCCAATCGCCTTCTTTCTCTTTTCCCACTCTCAGATTACGTGGACCGCGTGTTCTACAATTAAATCTGTAAAAGATAAAACGATGCTCACCATTTTTAGGGGGCGATTCATTGCGTGTATACCCTGGGAGCACAAAAGCAGAGAGCTGGGTGTCCCCTTTACGCACTTTTCGAAGCAGAATGCGCACTGGGGTAGGGGGCGGGGGCGGGCGGGGGTTTACGATGGTGACCGCTGGCGGGGAAGTCGTGTCTCATCGCTTCTTCCTTCCCTCCCGCCGGCGGCAACCTTCACTCTTGGCTTCTCCCGCCGTCCTTCTGAGTCTCCTCCGATCATTTTCGTACGCACTGCTTTGCTAGCCCCGCATTTAAACCTCTCTTCCAGGCGTCAGATTTATTGGAATGCGCGTGGGAATGAAAATCCAGGCGGCGCTCTGCGGCTGTAAATGATTGTCTCGCTGCGCTGCGACTAGTAAACTGTGGACTCGGCCGTGACTCGTGACTCGTGACTCGTGACTCCGCGTGCTGCGTGATCAAGTGTTCAGGACGGCGGGGCGGGGCGGGGCGGGGCGGGGCGGGGCGGGGCGGCCGTCCCCCTGGAGGGAAGAGGGTCGCAAGCGGGAGGGGGTGTCAAGTGGCTGCGGACCTAACACGCTCCATTGCACGATTAACGCAGGAATAGGACGGGCAGGGCGGGGGGACGCCGAGGGGGTGGCGACCCCGTTCCAATAGTTGCACTGGAATATTAACGTGTGCGAGCACGGGGGCTTTACAGTCAGATCGAGTTGCACATGTTGCGCGCTCTCTCTCTCTCTCGCTCCCTCCCTCTCTCTCCCTCTCTCTCTCTCTCTCTCTCTCTCTCTCTCCTCTCCCTCTCTCTCCCTCCCTCTCTCTCTCCTCCCTCTCTCTCTCTCTCTCTCTCTCTCTCTCTCTCTCTCTCCCTTTCCCTCCGTTCCTCCCTTCCTCCCCTTGCCGCACCCTATTCCTGCTCTCTGTCTCTCCTCTCTCTTCCTCTTCTAGCGACTGCGGCTGTGAAAGTTTTAACGTTACAACGCGCGGGGCGCCGGTGTAGCGCTTCCTCGGTGGACAATAAACTGAACCAATTAAGCGAGAGCGAATTTAATTTTCCTCCATCCTGCTATGCCGCTCGCGTGGAGGCGTGGCCGGCCGGGCCGGCGCGCAGCTCAGGCGGCGCTACGCCCCTCCACGCCCGCCGCGCCACGCCCTGCTACGCCGCGCCACGCCCTGCTACGCCACGCCACGCCCCGCCACGCCCTGCTACGCCGCGCCACGCCCTGCTACGCCACGCCACGCCCTGCTACGCCGCGCTACGCCACTCCATGAAGCCGTAGCGTTCATAATTGCCCGGCTCGCCATAAGTCGCGCGGGGCGGAGGAGGGCGGGGCGGGGCGGGGCGGGGACGCGCCCACGCAGGTGTTATCGCTCGGACTGTTTTTCAGAACCGCCTGCTAGGAAGGTATGCTGCTTCCTGCCGCCTAACCACCCGTGCACATCTCTCTTTATTGTTTTTATTTACGGACTACTTTGAGACCCGCCACGCTGGCTGATGAAAAGTACCACTTACCATTTCCCAATAAAATGCTTGGTGAAACCGTGTGTGCTAACGTCTACTAACGCAGTAGAGGCGATTGACAACGTGTCTGATGAAAAGTACCACTTCTGGTGAATAATAGGAACTGCTGCTGCGAAAAGTCGGTGGCAGGGTTGTGTGAATGAGTGAGTTACGTTAGCTGCGCCGGCCGATGGGGAGAGCGTTTCCACACCTTCAATCAACCCCGGCCTGCCCTGCCCTGCCCTGCCCTGCCCTGCCCTGCCGCCCTGCCCTGCCCTGCCCTGCCCTGCCCTGCCCTGCCCTGCCGCCCTGCCGGCCCTTTCCCCGCCATTGCGCCCTGTCGCCCGCCCGGCCGGCCAGGCCCAGCCCTTCCGCTGAACCGCACAGCCTCGCCTCGGACAAGAGGAGCAGCCCGTCCCGTCCGAGCCGCCCGTATCGAGGAGAGGGGGCTGGAGGCTGGAGCAAGGGGAGCGGATGAAAAACACTCTTTGGCGCCCGTTTCTTAATGCGTGCGCCCCCCATAGCGAAAAGTGCAGGGATGAATCAAGGACAGGGAGAAGACCCAACTCACTTTACCCTCTCCTCGCGTAGTCGCGCGAACTCTTGCCACTACACTTTGCACCTGTGGACCCCCCGTGTTCTCTCTCTACTTCTCACCTCTCTCTCTCTCTCTCTCTCTCTCTCTCTCTCTCTCTCTCTCTCTCTCTCTCTCTCTCCCTCCCTCTCCCTCCCTCTCTCCTCTTCTCTCTTTCTCTCTCTCTCTCTCCCTCTCTGCGTGTGTCTCCCTCGCACACACAGCCGTGCGAGCAGCCGCCCCCACCCCGTGGTCGCAAACTCACGCGGTCCGCCGAGAAGTAGAGGACTGCTAACTGCTTAGTAGTCGGCGATGGTTTTTGCATGACTGCCCCTCGCAGCTTCCCCCTCCCCCTCTCCTCTTCCCCACCCCCCACCTCCTTTTATGATTACCGTGGCGCCCCTCCTGTTATTGAGTGTTGAAGAGTTAGGGGTTGCACTATTCACCCCATCTGTGCGCACAATTTTGATGAGGAATGGTTCTTTGCGCCGAGCCCCTCCCGCGGCCACCCTCTCCTCTCTTTTTACCACCAGATCGCCCCGTGCACCGTAAAAACGACATCCAGGGGTTCCCAGCAGTTTTGGAAAAATATAAAAAAAATTACGCTACCGCGTATTTTCTCCATGGCCGCTTGGAAACCTGGACGTAGTTTTGACCGTGTGGCCCCCTCCTTCCGCGAACAGCGACGTGGGAGTAATGATTTCTGGTTCGCCCCCGCCTCGTGGTGGTCCACTGCGATGCCCGCCCGCGGCCGCGGGGGGCGGGGGCGGGGGCGGGGCGGGGTGGGATGCGTGTACTAACGCGCTCTGGGGGTCAGCTCCCCCGGGTCGCTCGCCTCCATTACCGACGTGCCGCTGGGTACGGTCCGCTCCGACCCTGGACCGTGCAGCGGGGCGCAGCGCTGCCCCGCCCCGCCCCGCCCCGCCCCGCCCCACGGGCGGCCGCAAGCACTGGTCGACATTAGGTGACCCCCGGCCCCCCGGCGCGGCGGGGCTGGTGTGAGCCCCCTCGCCTCGCCCCCCGCGGCCCCGCCCCGGCGCCCCCCCACCGGGCAGGAAGTCGAGGGGGCGGCGGATGTCTGCAGAGCACTGAGTGCTGCCATTAGAGTGCGCGCCGCGAGGACGAAGAACTGTTGGTTTGTGCCAACGCCCCCGCCCCGCCCCGCCCCGCCCCGCCCCGCCCCCCCCCGCCCCGCCTCCACCCCGCCCCGCCCCGCCCTGCCTCCACCCTGCCCCGCCCCGCCCCGCCTCCACCCTGCCCTGCCCCGCCCCCCCCCGCCCCGCCCCGCCCCCCCCCGCCCCGCCCCGCCCCGCCCCGCCTCCACCCCGCCCCGCCCCGCCCCGCCCCGCCTCCACCCCGCCCCGCTTCCACCCCGCCCCGCCCCGCCTCCCCCTCGCCTGCCGGTTTTTGACCGTCGCTGGTGTGGCGTGGAGCGGTGCACTCGACGAGGGGGCCGCCTGGCCAGCCCGCGGCCTTCGAGAGCCCTCCCGCTGCTGAGTGGCCCGGGGGGCCCGGCCGGGGAGTGGTCACTTGCTGTGCATCCAGGGTCGCGCCGCGCCGCGGCCAGGCCTCCATCCATTGGACCGCTTGCTGCGAGATCGATTCACTCCCCGAGAGAGCTCTGCCCTGTCCGCCTGCCTGCTGCCTGCCGTGTTTGTAGGGGACGCCCCCCCCCCCCCCCCCACTCCTGCTACAGCTCCGCACCGGCCGACCACCCATTTTCCTATGAACCCCTCCCCCCCTTCCCTGGGAGGAATGAAAAGAAAAATGGTAGCAAGGTTTCTCGCGCCGTAGCCAAAAAAGTACGATGTACGAAATTTGTTCGCGCACGCGGCTAGCAGAAATCCGTAAAAATTGTGCGCGTATAAGAAATTCGTTTAATTTTATGAAAAATAAGTAAACGTTGTTGATATTTTTAAAATTTCGCTCTGACAGTGTGGCGTGAGTAACTCTCATTTCCTTCCTCCCGGCCGGCCGGCACTATAACTTTGATGTCGATGAGTAGCAGCGGCGCCGCTGCTAGATACTGCTGGCCTGGCCTGGCCGGGGCCCTCAGCCTGTTGACTCGGCCCTCGAGTCGGGAGTGCTCATACGGCTGGGCGAAAATTGGCCCGTCAATTCAATTCATCATGCAAGTTAGTTGAAGAGCGTCGCTCAATAGGTCCTCACCTGCCCGCCCCGCGCGTCTCCCCCTCCTCTCTCTCTCTCTCTCTCGCTCTCTCTCTCGCTCTCTCGCTCTCTCTCTCTCGCTCTCTCGCTCTCTCTCTCGCTCTCTCTCTCTCTCTCTCTCTCGCTCTCTCTCCCTCTCCCTACAGCGCTGGCAACCCCCTCGCAAGCGGGCACGACCGCGCATGGTTACTAAATTATGAATTTTCAGTCTGAACTTCACCGGAGCACGCCGCCTATCCTTCTTATCCCACTCTTTGCCACTTTAGTTTGGAAAAGATCAAATTAACTCCATTTTTCTTTACCTTTCTGTTGCCATGCAGCTTCCGTCGCATTTATAGTATGTACTGCCCAGAACCTCAGACCTGGACCTGTGATGCGCTTGTATGTGCGGAGTCGGGAAAATCCCCCCCGTGCTCGTGATGGAGACCCTCCGGGTGGGGCTCACAGCGAGCCAGGCGCGCGACAGGGCTCCGGCGGGACACACGGCCTGCGACCCTCGCAGTGGTGGGGCGGGGCGGGGCGGGGCGGGGCGCAACCAGCTAGGCGCGGTGGGCTGCGAGCTCCCGCACTGACGTTGGGTTGTCAGATTGCTGGAGAGTCGAGCAAACCAGCGCCTGTCATGCCAACATGTATGAGAACGTGGCTTGTGCGTGTAAGTCGGCGCAGGGTGCGGCGGGGTGGGGCGGGGCGGGGCGGGGTGGGTGCCAGAGCACTAGGGCGGGGCGCCTCGCCCTGAGGAGCACTACGTTCTGCTACCTCTGTGTGCACTCACACTTCAGACGAACCAGGGCGGTGGAATGAGAAAAGCAGTGTGTTGTCGCTCCGTGATGTGTGTAGTGCAGTGCCCTCCCACCAAAACGAAAAAAAGAGGAAAAAAAAATAGAAAATTAAAAATAGTAGAGGCGCAGATCCGCAAAATTCTCGGGATGGCGCTGCCTTCTATTTCAACATGTTCTACTCTATTTCCACTCGGCCCGTTCCGTTTCTCGCTCGAGCCCATTCCGCTTTGGCGCCTTGGCCATGGCCGCTGTTGATGTAATCAATGGGTTTCGCAGGCCCGCTAATGAAGCTCCCACTCCAGTGATGGCATAGCGGCTCGGAGCAGCCCTGGCCACTGCTTTTACTTTGTTCGGTAGTGTTTTGTCGTGCGCCTGCCCGGGAGGGGTTGGGGGGGGAGGTGGAGTCTGCGTCGATTAAAAAGCGAATATTGGTCCGGCGCGGTGCTATACTTTTTTAATATTATGAGACGGAAAGTTCGTCGCGACGCGGCCATCGCGTATTTCTATTCCTACATTGCGTGGCGCGGCTAGAGAGTATATCGGCGCGCCCGCCGCCCCGCCCCGCCCCGGCCCGCCCCGGCCCGCCCCGCCCCGGCCCGCCCCGCCCCGGCCCGCCCCGGCCCGCCCCGCCCCGCCCGCCCCGCCCCGCCCCGGCCCGCACGGCGTTCAACTGGAATACGTTTCCGCCCTTCGCCTCCGAATCCCCGAGCCTCCGTGTCACCCCACCCCCACCCCACACCATCACCCCGCTCCCTTCCTCCTCAGTGCCCTTGCTGACTCACCACGGTATCGAGCTCACAAACGCTCTCTCTCTCTCTCTCCCTGCTGCCTTACAATGTGTGCGTGTGAGCGCGTTACGCCCCTAAAACGGATTGCGTCGTCGCTCTCCTCTCTCGCGCGCCGCGCTGCTGTCACATCAAAGTGATGAATCAACGCCTAGTTTCCGCGCTCAGCATTCCGCGCGCCGCAGTTTTATATGCAGCGGCGCAACTTTCTTCCGGCAGTGTACGCTACGCTCTCGCGCCTGAACGAACAAGTCGGCCGTGCAGTGCAGGGTGCGAACAGGTCGGGGCCGGGCGCGTAAGTCGAGGCGCGGTGCGTGTCGGAGGGAGGGAGGGAGGGAGGGAGGGAGTGAGGGGAGGGAGGTGAAGTACGGTGGAGGCGGAGGCCCGCCCGCATGTGGCTCTCGGGAGATAAGGCACGGTGTGTTTAATTGGTCCACCCGTGTATTGCAGGCGTCCCCTGGCGCCGCCGCCGCCGCCCCTTTTCCCTGTTTGAACTTCGAAAAGTCGAGAACGGCGGCAAAGTTTTGGGCGTGAGACGAGCACTCGCACTCCACGCGCCCGCCGGATGAAGTTTACTCTCGATAATGGTGGTGCACGCCTCGCTGTGCTCGCACGCGCCACCTGCCTGCTGGCTCCTCTGCCAGCAAAAAAAAATTTGAAGGAAAAAAAAACAAAACGAAAAATTGTGTCAGGGGTTCAGGCTGCTGTGATAGGAGGGACGGTTATGGTGACACTTTCCATGATCCACTGTCATAGCAGAGCCGGCCTATGGCGGCGGGCGCGGCGCGGCGCGGCGGGGGCGACACTCTACCCTCTGGCCATTCGACACAAATTTTGTCAAACCCGTCGTGTGGCATTCACGCGTGGAGTCTGTCCCGTATCCGATCTGCTAATAAAAGCAGAGTTTATAATTACTTTAGTGTCGCGTTTGGTTTTCGGTCGCTTTCTCTCCCTCTCCCCATCGTCGTTGGCGTCACTTTTCCCGTGAGTTGTTACTGTTTCATTCTTAAACGGTTTACCCGATAATGTTATGATTTCAAGCGAATTGCTTCCTCTTTCGACTCGACCTCGGCTCAGCTCGCGCTCGCACAGCCCAGGCCCGGCGCGCCAGAGTTCTTGGTGGAAGGGGAAGGGGGAGGGGGAGGTTTGGTTGGGGTCGGAAGAGGGCGACCGCGCGGGCGAGGGGGAGGGGGAGGGGCGGCGCCCGGCTGTGCCGCAGCAGGTAAGGGCACATCCCCTTTAACTGGCACAGGTGGAATTTGCCTCCTCCCATAGCGAGATTATATTCGGCGCTAGTATTTTTCTTTCCCTTTTTCTTGAACACGCATTGTGTGAGATGGTGCGAGGGGTGCGTTGACCATCAGGGTCAATGAGCCGGACAACTAGAAAGTGAGAGAGAGAGAGAAAGCGAGAGAGTACGCGAAGGGGTGGGGGGAAGAGGGAGGGAGGGAGAGAGAGAGAGGGTGGCACGGAGATGCTCTCCTTGATTCCCGCGGCCGGCTCCTGCTAACGAAGTGGCAAACTAGTTGCGAACTATACACACCGGGCGCGCCCACCACGCTCCACCACGCCCCGCCCCGCCCCGCCCCGCCCCGCCCCGCCCCGCCCCGCCCCGCTCGGCCCCGCTCGGCCCCACCCGCCACGCCCTCAATGTCCGAACAGAAACTAGCCCCAAACATTCCGTCCATCCAATTACTTGGGCCCAATCCGCGTGACGTTACGCTGTCCCCCCCCCCCCCCCCTCAGGAGGAAGGGGTCGGGGGCTAAACGTCAGAGAGCAACAAACTTGTCCAACGGCGCCGCCGCTGCACTGCTGCTGCCTGTGTCGCTCTCTAATAAAATCATCGGAAAATAGTAATTGTAATTTTATGCGCCCCGAGCGGCGGTGGCGGGCCGGGCCGGGCCGGGCCGGATACGCCCCGCTATACCTGCCAATGGCTTTTGCAGGATAATGCGCCAATGAATTAATGGGGTTTCGCCGGTCTCAGTCTATACCAACGAAACGGTGCGACACTGTGCGGCTTTAACCGCGGCGTAAAACAGGGCTCGGCTTTTGAGACGGATCCGAAATAGACTTTGAAGGAAATTACAACGGCTATTACACAAATCTGCCGGACATAGCTTGTGCGCGCACAACGGTACCACTTTACAACGGTACCGCGGTACCACTTTTATATTGAGATTGCGCAAAGAGGGTGCCATTATGGTACCACAGCCCCAAAATCTAGTCTTTTCACGCAGATACTCCCACGGCCGCCAGAAAGTTTGCAATCTTGCTTTTTAACTGTAACGGTAATGTACCCCTTTCTCCGTGTAGTCAGCCTGACTCCTCCCGCGCACAGATGCGCCGCCCGGCCTCGCCTCGCCTCGCCTCGCCTCGGCCGCCTCCTTGTTCTTGTAAAAGGCAAACTTGCAAATTTATGGCGTCCCGGGAGTTGCAGAGGGATTCCTCTCACGTTCGCTGATAGGATTACGCTCGAAATCATTATTACGGCGGAGCGAGAATCACGGCGGAGGAGGCGCGGCCCGGCCCGGCCGCCCCGCCCCGCCCCGCCCCGCCCCGCCCCGCCCCGCCCCGCCCCGCCCCGCCCCGCCCCGCCCCGCCCCGCCGCGCCGCTGGCTGGAGTTACGGCGTCGGATCGCGAAAATCGCACCTCATTCGTAAGTTACACGCTGGCGACGTTTTATTTTACGCGCGCCGAGCATATAGAGGCGCTATATTTTCTCACTTTCTTGCACATTTTTTTCACCCTCCCTCTCGTGTTCGTCTCTTTTTCTCGCGTTGCCTCCGTCTCTCTCCTTCGCACACACTCTCTCACTCTCCCCGTCTCTCGCTCTCTCTCCGTCTCACCCGCACAATGTCTTGCAGACTGATTGCTCAGGCCACACCCCAACACAGCTCCGACTGGGCGGGGCGGGGCGGGGCGGGGCGGGGCGCAGCAGCGGCCCGCCGCGCCGCTCGACTGGCAGGGTGTTCCGACAGGAATGCGCAATATGAAAATTCCTAGAACTTTTCACGCTGGGCTGGGCGATGGAGAGGGGGAGGGGGGGGGTAGAAGGGACAGGGTTGCGCGGGGGCGGAGATGTAGGACGGCGGACTGGTGCTAGCGGGGTGGTGGCACTCCATCGGGGAGGGGAGGGGAGGGCGAAGGGGTTACGGACAGACAAACAGACGGGCGGCAAGAAGAAGGAAGGGAGTAGGCGGCAGGCGATTGACCTAATGGGCTTCTGGACTCGTCTTGAAGCTTATCCCTGCCCCAGGCCGGGCCAGGCCAGGCCAGGCGGCTCGGCTCAGCCTGCAGTGAGTACTGTATCAGCGCAGATTGTGGTGTCCGGCCGGGCCCGGCCGGGCTGGGACCCGGGCCGTCACCGAGGCCTGCCGCCACCCAGGCCTGCCGCCACCGAGAGCCTGTCTCCGTAATTAGCGAGAGGGAGGCGGCGGTGGAAGAAGGATGGAGGCCTATCTTGACGCGCGAGGCGAGGCGGAGGCACCAAACTTTGGACCAGAGGCTCACCGCAAGATGGCGCGGGGGCTCTGTCGTCCCATTCAGCTAACGCGATTTAAATCGGTATTGTGTCGCGGAATAAAACGTTGGTCGCTCAACGTGAAGCTTATATTAGCCAGGCAAGCCTTCGGCTTGGTTGCTGAGCAGATTTCTTCCCTACATACCCATCCCTATACACCTTTCCCTTTATACCTCTCCCTATATACCTCCCCCTATATACCTCCCCTTATATACCTCTCCCTATATACCTCTATATATGGTCAGCTTATGCATGCGTATGTACATTTAAATTTTAAGATGGGATAAATAGTAATAGGAAGATCCTCTGCTTAACTAAAGGTATCGGGGGGGGGGGGGCGGACATTTTCTCTGCCAAAATCCCCAACAGAGTGCTTCGCTTCGCTCAGCAAACTATCGACTTTCGGTATCGTTATTAGCAAAAAAAAAATTGCGTGCAAACAAAACTAATGGGGGGTGAAAAAAAAAAAGAAATAATAATAGTAATGGGAAAAAGAAGGGGGGGAGGGGTGAAGAGTGTGCACTTTAAACATTAAACGCAGCGCGCAGCGCGAGGGCTGTGAGGCCGCGTGAATGAGATGGAACCATAAAATGAAATAGCATGGAGGGGTTGGGGTGGGGGTGGGAGTTCTCGGCGTTGTGCGGGGCGTGGCGTGGCGTGGCGGTGCGCACCGGCCACGCACGCGGAAGTCTACCCCCCTCCCCCCCGCTCTCGCTCTCTCTCTTTCTCTCTCTCTCTCTCGCTCTCTCTCTCTCTCTCTCTCTGTCTCTCTCTCGCTCTCTCTCGGTATGGTCTGGGGAAAGCGTCGTGGCGATCACTTTGCCGTCTTCACTGGCCCTGCCCCGCTCACTAACTCTCACATCCTCCCTCTTCCTCTCCCTCCCTCGTTTCTCTCCCTCCCTCCCTCCCTCGGATCTCTCTCTCTCTCTCTCTCTCTCTCTCTCCCTCCCTCTCCCTCGTATCTCTCTCTCTCTCTCTCTGCTTGTAGCGTCACGTCTTTGCTGCTGCTGCCTCTTCGCGTCCATGGCGCGTTCCCACGGCGTCGCTCGTCGAAAATTATATTAGCGCGGCCCAGTGCAGCGCCATGGCCACGACGCTGGCGCGGCCGCTGACGGCACGTGGCGAGGCGAGGCGAGGCGAGGGGGAAGAGTCGGCTGGCGCTCCGACTGCACGGCGAGTAATAGTGTCCAAGAAGCAGCGCTCTGCGCTGAAAAAATAATAGTAATAACAATTGAGAGTCCATGAATGTCCTCGTCCCGCGCGCACCTGCAGATACTGATGTCGGGGGAGCCTGGTGGACCCGCGGGGAGCGCGGCGGCCCGACGCGACGCGACGCCACGTGGCGCTGCTCCCGCCCCACCCCGCCCCGCCCCGCCCCGCCCCGTCCAGCGGCGCAAAGCGTCCGGCCGGCGTTATTACAGTAGAGGCAGAGGTCCCTCCTCTCGCGCCGTCTCGCTGTCTGGGCCGCCGCGGGGGAGATGTTGCCGACTGTGTGTGTGTGTGTGTGTGTGTGAGGGTGCCGTTATGAGGCGCCGGGATGGCGAGCCGCGCTATGAAACATGTATTAGAAGGCGTTTGGATTCACTCGGCCAGTGCCGGCAGGCCGTCCAGGGCCAGCCGGCCCGGAAGTGGCACACGCCTCATGAAATTCTCATCCTTTCTGCTCGCGCTGCACACTATAGGTGGGAGCGCGCGCTGCTAAGTCCCCCCACGGGAGTGACAGAGAGCGGGAGAGAGAGCGGGAGAGAGAGCGGGAGAAAGAGCGAGAGAGAGAGAGAGAGAGAGAGAGAGAGAGGCAGGGGAGGAGGAGGGGTTAGGGAGGAGGGGGCGTCGCGGTGTCGCGGCGCGGTTGTGTAAAGTTTCGGCCCGTTTTTAGATCGTCAAGTTTTGAAGAAGACCGACGCCGCACCGCGGCCGTCAAAGGGAAAGTTTGTGCGGTGTGCGTGACGGTTATCAAGAGGTTCGAGAGGTGGCTCTGCGGGGCGGGGCGGGGCGGGGCGGGGATTATGGACAGCGCTTCATTGGAGAGGTGTGGCGCTTTTTGAATTGCAAATGTTTCGCCGCCCAGATGGATGGCGATCTGTCCGGCGCAGTCGGGTCGGGTTATATAATATCTGTAGGCAGGTTGGGGCGGCGCGCGGGTCGGCGCGGGCGCGAGGTGCAGGAGAGCTGGCCCGGGATTGGATTTGGAGAAGCGAGAGTGACAGGGCCTGGCCGAGGGGCTGGTGGATGGGGGGGGGGGGTTGAGTTTTAAATTCAACAAGCGGCGCAGCCTTGGCCTCTGCTCTACAGCCGGGCCGGACCGGGCCGCGGCGCCATGCGTGAGCTGGCGGCACGGTGAGCGCCTGTGGACCGGAGGGTAGGCCGCCCGCTCGACACCCGCGCGCTCGACGTGCCTACACCCCGCCCGCCGCGCACCGCTCGATAACCGAATGGATCGTCTGTGCGAATGATTCTGCTAGGTCAATAATTGGGTGGTAATAAAAGCTATAAATTGTAATTCCCTCGGTGCTTCATCTTGCGAGGCTCACCTTCAGTCATTCGAGTGATCGCTTTCCGATGGGATTAGGGATTTGTTCCCCGCCTGACCCCTCCTGCCTCGCCGACCGCCGCCATTCGTCGGCTCCCGATAGAGTGAGGGAGAAGGAGAGAGGAAGAACTTCCTGACCCACCACCCTCACCCCCGTGGTTCCCACACCCACCTCTCTTTCGCGTTTCTTATCCCTATCCGTTTTGCCTTTATTATTATTATTTTCCTCTCTCTTTCATGATCGTTTTCAGTCCCTCACCCTCTCTGCATTCTCTTTAACCTCAACTACTTCTCCTAAACTCCTTCATAAATGTTTTTGTTTTTTGATTTTTGTAGGACTATCAATGGTGGCACCCTGCAGAGTGAGCATTATTCGAATAAAGCCTAAAGAAACCCCGCATGCCAAAAATTTAGCTACAAGCGGAAGGGCACAGAAAAATTATTTCGCGCATTTAAACTGTCAGAACAGCAACGCCGGCGGCTGCGTAAAGAGAGCGAGAAGGAGTATGGGAGGGGAGGGGGCGGGGGCAGCGTGGCGGGAGAGCAGGGATAGGTGAGGATGGGAGGGGGAGATGGCGCCGCCTTTACCCATTAGCGCCAAATGGACTACACGTTATTGTCGCAGTGTTGTGTGCTGTAGAGCGGTACAGTTAGACCACCTGGCATTACCCCCTCCACTCCACTCCACTCCTCTTTTCTCTCCGTTTCTGCCTCCATTTTCTGGCTTCGGCCTTCCCCCTCCTCTGTGTCTGCTGCAAAAAGAACCAGATTCCCCGCTGCCCGCTTACATTAATAGTCGAGCCGTGCTGTGCCGACCTGCATCAATTTAAAACTAACGCGAGCGGAGGGCGGGCAGGGCGCGCGCGTGTGCGTTGCGGAACAGGAAACGAGTTGACTCGCTGTATCCGAAATGACTTTAATTTCTGGTTTTGCGAAACAAAATAAAAAGCGCTACCGCGGGTGTTTCGTCCTTTGCGAGGAGAGGATGCGATGATACGCGCCCGTATCCGCACGTCCGCCCAGCCCAGCCCGGCCCGGCCCGGCGCTCCCTGCAGTTTTCATTGAAACGTCCGCCTTCGTAATCGTCTGGGCTTGATCCCCTTTTATAGCCCTATTAGGCACTTCGGCTCCGAGTGTTTTACCCCCACCCTGCCATCAGGCGGATCCCCCTGCCCCCTCTACCCTTCCTCCATGTGCCTCTTTCTAGTCATGCTTAATGTGGCTCCCAACTGCGTTCAAGACAACCCAGCCGAGAAAACTTTACTTTTCAAGTTGGCGCCCTCTTAGGTAACAGCCGTGGGGCGCCGCCAAGGGCGCGCGGCGAGCGACGCGCCGGGCCACACCTGAGTGTAAAGACTTTGTGATGTGATCCAGAAGGGCGGATGGCTCGTCAAACTTATGTATTCCATGAGTTACGCCGTTCCATATGTCAGATAAAGGAGAACGCGCCACACTTTTCTCCACCTTTCACCGCGAATGCTCGCTCTTATCGCGTATTTTTATCAAGTTTTCTACACTCAGAAATACCGCCAGGTCTGAGGCCTTGGTGTGTGCAGTTTTATCCTGCTGATCTAACATGATTTTTTTCTTCTTTCTTCTTTCCAGGTAAGTGCTGCCTCAACTTTAACGGTTCACTTTTGAAAGAAAAGAAAAAGAGGAAGTGACGAACGGGTTGCCAGCCACCTCTACCTGCCGGGTGAGTCTCAAGTCGTAAGTCCGACGGGCCTTGCTGCCCCTGCCGACTTTGCATACAACATTGTGCTGCCGTCGAGCTGAGCCGGCCGCGCCGAGACGAGCTCTGGGGCGCGAACTGAGCATGGCTGAGCTGAGCCAAACCGATCTGCCGGCTGCGCCACGCGGCCCATAAAGAAGGGCTATTTAATTCTGAGCATTTCTCCGGCACCCTCATCTCCCGGCCGGGCCCCGCCCAGCTCCTCCCCGTCCCTCTCCCGCTGCTCCTTGTCCGGCAGGGCCTTCGAGCATAAACTGGTCTCTCCTTCCTTGCACGAGAGGAAATTCGTTTCTGTCACTAATTCAAAAGATTTGATTAAAGTTTCGGATTGCGCCTCGCGCGCGCGCGCGCGCAGAAGAGCTCCTTGCGGGCGTGCGTAATTGAAATTTCCAAATGCCTTTGCTGCATGAAAATGAGAAAGGGACTAAACAGCTGGAAAATTAAAAGGAAAGTGATGTAATGGAATGGGACGGGCTGTTGTTTGGTTTGGGCCGCACTGGCCACATCTTGGCCGGCTTTGGCCGAGTCTGCCACGCCCCGGCACGCTCGACCCGACACTGAATACACATCCGTCTGTTTCTTCTCTTTTGAGACCCTCGCGGACCGTCTCTCTCTCTCTCTCTCTCTCTCTCTCTCTCTCTCTCTCTCTCTCTCTCTCTCTCTCTCTCTCTCTCTCTCTCGTTTTTGCCTTGCTGCTGCACGCCACCGCGCTTTCAAACCCGCCTGCAGGCGACGGAACTTTGCGTATTTTCTTCACCCTTCATTCCTGTAAAAAAAAAAAGAAGGCTGTGTCGATTTGAAAAGATTTTAATTCTATTCGCGCTCGAAACGGAGCGAGAAACGTGGAAAAGGAAACGTCACTGTAGAGGGCCTCTCTATTTTGACGCCAAGGCTCTGAGCTCGGCCCTGAGTCACACTATAACGTATTGTGTGCGAGGGTCCTCTCGACGGCGGTGGTATAGCTGGTCACGGTGTAGGAGGGCTGGTCTCGCGGTGGCGGTGCGGTGGGGCAGCGACCCTCCGCCGCCTCCGCCGCGGAAATGATCCCATTTTTTCCTCCGTCCTTGAAAGCCCGGCCGTGATAAATTCGGTGCGCGTCTCGCGTGACAGCAAACAGCATGAAGACACTCTGTGCCGCAACGCGCCCCCGCCCCGCCCGCCCCACCCTGCCCCGCCCTGCCCCGCCCCGCCCGCCCCGCCCCGCCCGCCCCGCCCCGCCCCGCCCCGCCCGCCCGCCCGCCCCGCCCCGCCCCGCCCCGCCCCGCCACGCCACGCCACGCCACGCCACGCACAGATACTGGTGCGAGTAAAGTTGCCCGTGTCGCCACTCTTACGCTACATGAGGCGGGGCGGGGCGACGGTGTGCATCCTCGCTGTGAGGGGCGGGACGGAGTGGGGTGGGGCGGGGCGCCAAACTGTCCATCATTATCATCCGGAGCCGCCCCGCCCCGCCCCACCCCGCCCGAGCTGCACCTCGCCAGCTGCGGCCGCGCCGCGTCCCCTCGCCTCTCCGCTCCGCGCCAACAACTTAAATGAGGAGCAGAGCCGGAGTGGAACCGCAGGGGAGAAAATAACAGAAAATGAGCAGCCAGACGGCCGGTCGTGTTTTGGTCGTTTTCATCCCCCGAAATGAGATCTAACCGAATTAGCATCTGTTCATCTGGCTTCGAGGCCCCGCAGGCCCGACCGCGGTGCCCCCACCCCGCTTCGCCCCGCCCCGCCGCGCCCCGCCCCGCCCCGCCCCGCCCCCCGCCCCGCCCTGCCGCGCCGCGCCCCTACCAGGCCAATCTCCAGGACCAGCCCGTCTCTGCGCTGCGCTTGCCAGTTAATTATATCAGGTGGTTTCAATTTCGTGTAATTGAGCTCCTTAATGGGAGCAGGCTTCACCAACTTAAACATCAGTTTTGTGTGGCGGTGGTGGTGGTGGTGGTAGCGGCGGTGGTAGCGGCGGTGGTGGTTGGTTCAGGGGTTGCACTGCGAGAGGGAGACCTGCGTGGGCGCACAGCTACCTAGAAAATTAGAAAAAAAGTTGCACCATAAAATAAAAATAAAAAAAGAAATGCCGTATTGACAATTTAAACTTTTAAATCTATCTCTTCATCTCGCAAAAAGAAAGAAAAAAGTCACGCAAGTTGTTGACAGGTCTGCTTTGCCGCTGCCCTTTCCGCCAGCGCGGTGGACTCTTGGCAAATGCCCACAGGCTGTGGGGTGGGCGGGGCGGGGCCCGACCCTGTTCATCATATCATCCAGACTGGTCTACTGCATTTCATTTCCTGCTGTAAAGCCGCGCGCGGCGCGGCAGGGAACCCGAGGTGGTGCGCCGTCGCCGCCGGCTGCTGTGGCGGGAAAAGCGAGGAGGATCACTGGGATTGTTGCGCACGGCTGGCTGTGCTCTCTCTCCGGCACGGACCCGCTCCTTTGGAAACCAATATGAGGAGGGAAAAGGTGTCCCCTTTCGTGACAAAATTGGGAAAAATAAGCCGTAAGTTTTTTTCCGGCTCTGTGGTGCATTCGTTGATTTATTGTATTGCGCCGAGGTGCAGTATTGCATCTTGTGTTTATATCTGTGAAGCAAAGTAGTATTTTGTCGCAATTTCAAACTTAACTATAGTATTGTCACAATGGAATGAAGTTTAGCAGAGGGCCTGCCTGCGTATTGTTTTGATCTTTTTGTTTTGGGGCGCAGTGAGCCGCGATGTTTCGAGGGGGTGCCTGCCCGTATAATAATGGAATGCGTCTCCCTCCCCCCAACAACAGCAACTTATTTCCCCATCCCGTCCCCACCTCCGCGCCCCATATTTCCTCATCCCTATCCACTTCGCTTGTAAGTTTATGCCTTCTAATGGAAGATCCGCGTTCTCGGCGAAAGCATAATTAACTAACTTTTATCACGCGTCCAAATAAACGCATTGAGCCTGGCCGGCGGCGGGCCGGGTCGGGCCGGGCCATGCGGTGCGCGGCTCAAACTACGAGTTACGGTGAGGCTTTGTAGTTGATGAGGTTGCCCTAGCTCTTCCGCGACGCGTGGGCCTGGCCGGCCGGCTCGCGCCGCTGCGCTGCTCCCTCCGCCTCGCCCGCACTGTTGATGGATTTCGTTATTTTACGATAAAATTCCCTAGGAATAGTATTGTTATTGAAAATGACGAACACTGTTCGTCATTTCAGAAAAAGAACCGTTCGTAGCATTGGAAAACAAACTTTTCGTAATCTGGCATATAAGTTATAAGCATTCCAGAACGACAAATTTCTTGGATTCTGGATCATATACACAATATAACGAAGAATAGTCATTTTACAAGTGTATTCGTTCTCTAAAAATAACGAAGAGTTCGTAAAGTTACGACAAAATCCCTTACAGTGCGCCCTTGTACTTTCATTTTCCCGCGAGCGCGTGGCGCGGGCTCAAACCGGCTAAATTTAAAAACGGAAATAGAAGATGCTGGCTATGGAACACGCCCATTACTACGGCGCATTACTACCACAGCTTTGGGTCCCGCAGTGGAAGCCATGGTAGAACAAAAGTAAAATGTAGCACGCTTTTTAGGAACGACGTTAAATAATAATAATAATAATAATAATAATAATAATAATAATAATAATAATAATAATAATAATAATAATAATAATAACAACGCCAGCTGAAGCGTCTCGTCCTCCTGAGTGGCGGCCGGGCCGAGCGCGGCACCAGCCAGTCTTAAAACGAGAGGGAACAGGTGTGCCTGCTTTGATTAATGGGGAGGCGCAAGATTGGCGCGAGGACAGGGGGCTCCGCCTGGCTCCGCCGGGCTGCGCAGCTGACGTGGAGGGGGCCCCGCCCCGCCCCGCCCCGCCGGGGGTGTGGGGCCCCGCCTAGCCCAGCTCAGCCCAGCCCAGCCCGACCGCAGACACCGCCCACAGCCCCTCGCCTTGCCTTGCCTCGCCTCGCCTTGCCTCCTCGGGTCGGTTTGGGTTGATTTTGGGTTCGTGTCCTTGCGAGCACCGGCCGGGCCGGCCTTTTGTGGCCGCGCCAGCTGCAAGAGGCGCCCGCCCGCCCGCCCAGCCTCCCCCAGGCCCGCGGCCGGGACCAGGAGCAGGAGCAGGAGGAGGAGGAGGAGGAGGAGGAGGAGGAGGAGGAGGAGGAGGAGGAGGAGGAGGAGGAGGAGGAGGGTGTGTCAAAGGATTTGATTGGCCGGGCCGGGTCTCTCTCGCACCTATGCGGCACGCCCAATGAGTGCGAGAGAGACAGAGCGACGAGAACGATACCCTGAATCCGCCTGCTGGTGAAGTCGCGCGGCGCGCAGCAGCGGTCGCCTCCCTGTCCCCGCGGAACAGAGATTTGCGGGGGAATTACATTTACAGGATCGTCGCGATTACATACTTTCCTTTGAGCTTCTGTCCGTGTCGTTACGGTGTCCGCCTCGTCCGCCCTCCCCCTCTCCCCCCAATCCTCCCCCCTCCAGCCTCGTCCCGCTGGCGCTACGCTGCGCACCAACACACATTGTGCTGTGCAGACTCTCCCCTTGATGAGCATGTCACAACCGCACTCGAAACTCCTGGCTGCCCTCGACCTTATTTTTTTTCCTCCCCTGCCCCTTCCCTTTCACTCCTTGCAGCTGCTCTTACTTCTTTCCCTCTTTTTCTCTTCCGCCTTTCGGCCGCTGTCGCGTCTCCTAGGCCAGCAATTCATCCCCTTTCTTCTCCGCTCCTTCCTGCGCTCGCCCTCGACGACAAGCTGCCCGCCGCCGCGCCCCGCCAGGTAGAGGAGGACTTCCGCGCGCGCCCCTGCTGCGACTTCACAAGGGATGAGGACTTTAGAGAGAGAGAGAGAGAGAGAGAGAGAGAGAGAGAGAGAGAGGGAGAGGGAGAGAGAGAGAGAGAGAGAGAGAGAGAGAGAGAGAGAGAGAGAGAGAGAGAGAAGAAAAAATAAATTCCTGTATTCGTCATCGTTACTGTCTTCTCTGGAAGTCCCCGAACCTGCGAAGAGTTGGTTGGGCTGCTGCAGCAGCAGGTCTGTCATGCCATTGCTCTCCCAAGGCTGGGGTCCTCCCCCCAACCCCGCCCCGGCAGCCCCGCCCCGCCCTGCCCCTCCCCGCCCCACCGCACTACAGCACACCGGGTCACACCGCGCCCCCGCACCGCGTCCCGCGTCTCGTTAAATATCCCCGCTCACGTCTTCTTATCAGCCGCGACTGTATTTCACGCCACGCGCTGCGAGGAAATATTTTCAGTTTTATCTTGTTTGAGACTCGCGCGCGCGTAAAAGTTGCGTTATAAATTGTGCATTCCCTCAGTGGGCAGATAAGTGGCGACCCCCTTGCGGTGAGCGGTGGGCGGGGGATTCTTTCTCCTTAACCTCCGCCGCCTCCCTTCCCGCCTCCTGTTCCGCCTAAAAGCGAGCCGGTTGGGGACAATCAGGCGTAATGCCATTTGAGAAGTCTGAAGTGGCCTGACGAGTTTTTTTTTCCCTCTCCACCCCTTCCCGCCCTGAGAGTCTCAATAAAGGAGATTTCCTTGATGCCCCGCATCACCATGTTGCCGACCTTCCCTCCCCCCACTCCTATTCCCCTTTCACGGGCGCCTTTTGCGCGCGCACGTGGCGCTAAGGAGCCGTGTAAACGGAGATGAAAAGAAAAAGTTTTGCGTTTGCTTAATCACGGGTCTCATGGAGCGCTACCTGGAGCGACGCTGACGCCCTCTAGCTGGTAAAGTGCGAAGTAATTTATGGGGTTATTTATTCAAGTGCCTTCTCTGTTGCGG
The DNA here is from genome assembly GCA_033675135.1 of Frankliniella intonsa. Taxonomy (NCBI): domain Eukaryota; kingdom Metazoa; phylum Arthropoda; class Insecta; order Thysanoptera; family Thripidae; genus Frankliniella; species Frankliniella intonsa. Next base: position 6,334,744 of record CM066245.1, on the reverse strand, counting down.
CCGCCCGGCTCCATTTGTAGAAATCCTGTTCCGTACCTTACATCGCTACGTCTCCTTATTCCCTCGCGCTCTGTTTCCGTTTTAAATTTTGTTGCGAGTGAGGTTATTGCTTCCTTTTTTTTTTAGTTCTTATTTCTTTTTCATTGTTATTACGCTGGAAATGCATCATGTTGGGCAATTTAATAAGAAAAGGCAGGATGTCGTACGATCTGAATAGTCTTGTCCCTTACGACAGGCGGCTATAAAAATGGAAGACTGCAATAAAGGCGGGAGAATATCGTTCTTGAGAGCGAAACAAAAGAAAAGGAGGGGCGTATTTCATTTGTTTGCCGGTGCGATGGGGAAGGAAGGGAGGAAGTGAATCGGGCGGGCAAAATGCGGACTGTTCAATGCTGGCCGCGCGCCAGATCGTGATAGGAATGCCACAGGTGCTAAACTGTAATTCAGCTAAGAGAAGGTGTGGCCGGCCCCCTCGGCCCCTTGCAATAGCTTGGCGCCCTACTGTGTGTGTGTGTGTGGGGGGGGGGGGGGGGAGAAACAGAGGGAGAAGAGAATCTGAAGAAGCAGATGCCGTCAAAAAAATAATCCCTTACCTGAACAGATAGCGGAGAAAATTGGACCAGCTTTCCAGAGCTGTAACATCCGTCTGAACTATCTTGACGTGAGTCACGGGCCATTTTACTTAGGGTTGATTTGTGGCCTTCCGGTGCAATCGCGCAGGGAGGGGCGGGTGCGGCTGGACAGGGGCGTAACTGTCATGCACGAGGCGTTCCCATGACCACCGGGCCGGGCCGGCTCCGCTGACCTGTCGTATTGGGTAAGTGCGGTCCAGATAGCCGGGATTACTGCCTCATACCTGTGATGGGCTTGATTAAATTATACCATTATTACTGGGGAGGGGCAGTGCGGTAGGGACCAACCTATAAATTCACTGGCTCGAAAATGGGGGAAATGGCCTTGCTGCTAGTGGTGGCTGAGAGGGGGTGGCGGTTGAGGGCGGGGAGGGTTGGGGGTGGGGGGTTGAACAGTGGAGGGTGTTTGTTGTAAAGGGTTGTTTAGGGGGAGATTTGCGGGGAGCGAGGGGGGCGGGGGGCGGCCTGGTGGCTGCGGGGTCTGTGATGTACGGCATCCATGGGAGATGTATATGGAGGCGCTGCGGCTGGTCGCATCTCCTTTATGAGGCAACGCGTTTGTATTTCTGACTTTCATCGTGTGATTTTACAAGGCACTCGTGTCGTACTGTAGACCCCCGGTCTATGTGGTTTTCCCAACCTTTGTCCTTCAAAAAAAATTACTGGAGAAATAAAAGGATTTTGGCTGCCAAAAAAAGGGTCCTTGCACTAGCGGGGTTTCAGCCAGGCAGTTCCAGAGGGGCGGGGCGGGGCGGGGCTCCGGCAGACGCGCCCTCTCCTCGCAGAGCCAAGCAGAACCCGCCTGGGACCGGACTACGAGTCAGCGGTTTTCGTGCGCAGCTCGGCGTGCTGAGGGAGCGATCGCGTAGCCGGGGCGTGGCGGGGCGGGACGGGGCGGGACATGCCCTTGAGATATACCGCCGCGCAGCGGGACGGGACGAAACGCCAACAGGTGCATGATGTGTCCGATGAGGCCAAACCGGCACGCCGTCGTTGGTTTACCTTCTAGAAAAGTGCAGGCAATGGTATGTATATTTGCGTCGAGTTTTCGTTCTGCCGATGCGCATGACAGTACGCCAAGTGCCGCCAAAACACTTCACCACGGTGTCCGTGTCGCGTTTCCGAGTCGGATACCGACCTCAGCCGCTGGCTCACCCGCCTCTCCGTAGCCGCGTGGTTGTCCTGGAACCGCAAGGTGCGGCTGTCGGGTCGCGGCGGGCCGGGCCGGGCCCGGGCCGGGTGGCGTGCGGCGGGCGGGGCTGGCGCGAGGCTAGGCTGCCGAGGGTCGTGTATCTTGTCTGCTCCTCAGGTACGCTGTGGTATATTGGAAGGATGCTCTTGCCAAACTGTTCGGCGATACAAGCCAGCAGCCGCCAGGGACGGGCGCGCGCGCGCCCCCACCCCCGCTGCCTTGGACAACAGAGCATCGTCTTGCGGCCCAGACAAGCCAGCGCCCCTCTCCCCCTCACCGCGCTGTGGGCCGGGCCGGGCCGGCCAGCGTGGGACAACAAGTTCAGCAGGAATCTGAGGCATGTTTTAGAGGGGTAGGAGCGGCGGCGGCGGCAGCCCCGCGGCAGCGGTGGCGGCGGCACCAGCCGCAAACTTTCAACATCACCACCAATGCGCTCATTTCAACTTGGGGGCCAACTTACTCCCCGCGCCGCCCCGCCCCGCGCCGCCCCGCGGGCAGTCAAAGCGTTGGCCAGCCGCCGGCCGGGCCGGGCCGGGCCGGACACACACACCGCGCGGCGCCTGCCTGGCCTGGGCGCACAATGGACTGGAGAGTTTTGTGGAGGTGCAGTGGGCGCGCGTGACCCGGCCGGGTCACATTCCGACACTCTTGTGATGAGATGAGGGGCGGGGTGGGGTGGGGTCGCTGCGTCAGCAGGCCACACGTGCGTGCGTCTCTAAAGGACGCGAGGCGGGGCGGGGCGGGGCGAGGAAGTGCGGGCGGGAAGGGACGGCAATCGACTGCCATCGGGCGTGCCCGGCCCCGCCCCGCCTGGCCCCGCCCCGCCCCGTCCCGGCCCCGCCCCGCCTGGCCCCGCCTGGCTCCAGCCGTCCTCGCCTGTCCCGTGTATCCGGGGGCACAGAGATGGATGGTGTCCGCCCGGGCCAGTAGTAGCCGCCGCGGGCCAGATCTGACCGGCCGGGGGCCGGCCTGCTATTCGGGCCGGCCGGGCCCGCGCTATTCCCGACGGCCTGATCTGGGCCAGACAGCACGTCAGTGCGATATCGGCGCAGCGCGCTGCCCCCGGGGGGAATTATTATCACAGGCCGCTGCTGCTGCTTTAGCTTATCGAAAAATCACAGGCGAAAATAATACGGCGCTGCTGTATTTGAACCCCCCCCCCCCCCCGAGCTCCCGCGCTCTGCGTAGGCCAGTCATGGCGACCCTCTCAAAATTATTGGGAGAAACACTTTGCCGTCGGGGGGGGGGGGGGGGGCGTCCTTCCACTCTCGCTTATCGCCATGCCGCACCGCGCACCGCCTTTTCTCTCTCGGAGATCCCCTACAAGTGCAGCTTCATCCGTTCTCTTTCGTCCTTCCGTCACCCTCACCCCCTAGTCCCCTCCCCCTCCCGGACCGCTTAACCGAAAGAGATTGATGGTTGATTCCGCCCCAGGGCCCAGGCGCATTTTCCAACTCCGCGGCCTGGCCTGGCGTGGCGCTGGCGGAGCGGGACGTCCTCGGGCAGCGCTCTGCCCAGCGCCCAGCGCGCGGCGGGGCGGGGCGGGGCGGGGCGGGGCGGGGCGTGTGGAGTGTGCTTGTACCGCTTTGCCAGCGAAAAGTGCTCAATCACGAGCCAAGGGAAGCAAAAGTCACTTCATTGCGAACGAGGTGTCGGCTTTAATTAATTGACCTGTTGCCAACGTCGAACGGACACGCTAGAGTCATCATGGAAGGAAGTAATAAATGATACAACACCCTCCGGTTTTCGCTTTCCGTTTACAATTTTTTTTTCTCTCATTTTCTTTTCAACTGCCGCTAAAGGCTGTGCTTGACGGATCCTCAGCCGTCTGGAAAAGGGCGCGAGGGGTCTGAACTGGTATAGGCTTCAGGGGGTGGGCTGAAGCCGTGTGGCGTATGTAACGGGGAGGGGTGGCGGGGAGGGGAGGGGGCCCTGCTGGCACCCATTGGACTCCATGTCGAGCAGATTGCATTGCAATACTCGACTGGGCCGTCTGGAGGCGGGACCGGGAATATTGCGGCGGCCCACAACACGCTGGAAATGAACTCGTGTCCGGCCGGGCTGGGGTGTTGGTATAAGACTGAGCAAAGCAGAAGGGGCGGAGGGGTGCGCGGCGCGTTCGAGTCTCGTTTCTTTCTTGGTCCTCCCCGCCCTCCCTGCCCTGCCCCGCCTTCCCCGCCGCCGGCCCGTCTGTATTTGCACATGTGTTTGGAACGATACATTCCCAGCAGCTTGTGTGTGGCACAGCGCCCCGGGAGGGGCCGTTATACCTTCTTTGCCCACGGGGGTAAATTCAAGTAGTGTGGAAGAAAGCATACGGTCGGGCTATACACACTAGAACTCACAGAAGGATTTTCTTTGGTAATTCTGTTTGATGAGAGTAGTGCCCGTGAGATGATTTCTGCTTGTTATTTTATATTTATTACTGTGAAACAAGGAAAATGATGCTGTGCTCACCCCGCCCTCTGACGCTACAATATTTACGCAACTATTCACCACATCCCACCCCACCCCACTCCAACTTCTCCACTTCACTTGTTCGTTTTGGCCAGCGGCGTGCGTTTGACTGTTCGGCTCGCTGCGCTGCGTCCGTCTGGCTGAGCGGGTTAATCGGCGGACACGCAGCACGGCCCCCGGCCCGGCCCGGCCCGTCCGATGCAAACTACCCGCCATTCTTGTTTGCTGGAACAAACTTTGGAGCGCGTGCGAAGGGCGGGGCGGGGCCGGGCCGGGCCGCGCATGCGATAGTTGCATGCGCGCCCACGCCACGCCAATATAACGTTGTGCTGTTGGCTTTGATGATGTCCGCTATCGATGCATGCTCGCTATTGGACCGGCCCTGTGTGAGAGTGAGTGTTGTATCCCGATCCTCGTGTACGCCGTGTTGGACAGCCTGGGCGGGGGCAACAAAGGCACAGGTCTGCGTCTTTTGCGATGGCGGATAGTGTGGCGTAGTAGTGTGAACGCTCGACTGGCTGCGGGCGGAAACCGTGGGAAAAATCAACTTTCCGCAGCCCTGGGTCAATCGGGTGACTGATAAAGAAAACGGGGAGCGCAAAATAATGGGAGTGAAAAACGGTGTAACTGCATGGTTACTGGGAATTGGCATGCCGCCGCGGCGCTGCTGTGCCCCCGGGCCCGGGACTGGCAGAATTTAATTGTTAAGTGTTCCTCTGTTTCCAGCCCTCAGTCCCCATTCTCTGTCTCGCACGCTCTCGAGGCGCCTCCGCCGCACCCCACTCCACCCCGCCCTCCCGTTCTTGCGTGGCGGACGCTTTCCTGCGACAGTGAGACGACAGCTGCCTGTCTTGACATTGGGCCGAGCTAGCAGGCCCAGCAATTCTCCATGTCATCTTCAGGCTCGAGTGCTTTCCAGATTACGACTCGAGACGTGTTCTATTTACTAATGTGCCCCCCCCCCCCCTCCTTTCCCTCTTCCATTCCCCCTTTCACCCTCCCCCCCCCCTCCCTTCTACACCCCCGCTCCCCATTCGCTTCACCCATCGGTCGATTCACGTGGAACGCTACCCTTCTTGATTAATGTCAAACGCCCCCACCAGCGACCCGGCCGGAGCAACAAAACCTAATTGATTTGTAACGCAAGTAACACGGGACCCCCTTTGAGCGTCGCACTTCCTCCTTTTTTCCCTCCCTACTGCTCTCCTCGTTTCTTTTTTTCCCTCGCTTCCCTCCGTGCCTCTCCCTCCCTCGCTGCCTCTTCATCACCCCACCCTACACCCCCCGTCGACCCAACGACGTGAGATGGTCGCAATTCAGTCCGGCCAGCGCACAGGCGGCCTAAACTCAAGGAAGTTGAGGGCGCGGCGGGGCGGGGCTCCGGCAGCTCCGCCAGGCTCCGGCAGCTCCGCCAGGCTCCGGCAGGCTCCGGCAGGCTCCGGCAGGCTCCGCCGTGCTGCGCACGTCCGACAAAGCCTCTAATTACCTCGGCGTGGCGTGGTGGTGTGGTGCGTGGGGCGCGTCCGGGACGTGAGTGACGCGCTGGCGGCGGCTGGCTGCACTCGTTGAAAGGGGGTGGGTGGGGGCAGGTAATTCCTTGAGGGTAAATATTCTAGAGCTCTACCGCGGCGAGTCTGTTATTTTTTTTTGCGTCACTGCTGTTGGCGCTCTTGACATTTTTTTTTTTTTTTTTGAGCGAGAGAGGTTTACAGATGCAGATTTCTGCTTCTTTTCTACTCTTTTGCGTATGTTACGTGAAAAAATAATAGAGAGCGGGCACTCTTTGCGTACCACACTCGCGTGGTGTTAGGCTGTTTAGCGAAAGAGCCACGTCTCAGGCTTGCTTCTTGTTGAGCGGGATGGGCTTTGAGTTAATCCTTGCATGTAAATCTCCCCGCCCCGGGGAAGGCGCCGCCCCACCCCACCCCGCCCCGCCTGGCCTTCCCGGATATGAGTAGCGGGACAAGAGGCGCTCTCGAGCCTCGCGCCTAACCCCGCCTCCTCATCGGGAGCGCCGCGGCCGCGCGGGAGAGACGCGCCGCGCGCTGTGCGGCCCGAGTGTGATTCGCCACACCTCGCATGATGGCGTCGTTGAAACTCGCGGATGAAACAGAGTCCCCCGCGTTCATCGCGGCCCCCGCCCCGTCCCGTCGGGCTGGCTTGGCCCGGGCTGGCCCCTATAACTCCAGCTGTCACAAAACTCATCTCAGCCAGAAAACCAGCGTATTTTTTTTCCCTCCCACTCGTGCAGATGGCTTTTCCGATAAGTGCATCAGCGGCGTAGGCGAATGTGCCCGGATTGTACTGTGCCCGCGTCGGAGGGGGTAGGCGGTCGTGGGGAATTCGTTGGAAACGAACCTGCCGGGGGTTGCTCTGCTTTTGTTGGAGTTGCGTAAATCACGAGTGCCACGCAGCCTGGTTCATTTTAACAGATGTGATACCTGCCTGGATTTAAAACCAGTGTTTGAAAGGATTGTGTGGTTCCTCACACGGCACTGAGAGGACCCTCCAACACAAGGCTCCTTCAGTCTTTCTTATCCACCCTCCCCGTCCCTGCTCGTTAGTCTCGCGACCAAGTGTTTGTGGCACTCTGGCGAAAGTTTAGAAGAGAGTTAGTTGGTGCGACAAGGTCGGCGCGCGCGCCCCTAGCAGTTTCTAATACGGTCTACGCCCCCACTATTGCGGCTTTTCAGGGCCAAAACGATAGGGGTGATAGAACTATAATCGGGGGTTGGGGGGGGGGGGGGGAGTTTCGTTCGGTTTGAATTTACCAGCGAGATCGTCTAACCATGTGTTTTTTCGACTTTTTTTTCGGCCAACGTCCTCGTCTTGTTATCGGGACTATGACAGAGCGCTCTCTCCGGCAAGGGTAGGGCGAGCCTAACCTCATGCTGGGAAAGAAAAATGGCACCTGTTAGGTGTGTGACCTTGCCGCGGCGCTGCGGGCCTCCGTAACGCGCGTCCATCTGTCCCTAGCACATCCACGTGGATGCTTGGGGACCTGCTGATCCAAAGGAGGTGTCCCATCAACTCCAACCAGCAAATGTGTTATAGTTAAGTGCGCTATGGAGGTGAAGTGGGACGCGTGTATTGTTTCTTTTAAGCTGTTTTGGCTGGGCTTGCTGGCATCCAATTATTGGCTGCCTCCTCCGTACTGCATTTTTACAGTATGCATACAAAATCGAGGTAGCCGTGCTTATCGGAAGTGATCTTACATCGATCTATTTACGGACACACTTCTCCGATCACCTCATTTCCCCTCTCCTCTCGAATTCCATTTTCAATGACCTTGAAGATGACTATCTTAATCACTTGACGGTGGGCTCCGTTCCAGATACGCGCCAACTTTGAGCAATTTCCAAGCTCATGAAGCCCTGTTGGGGTGTTGGGGTGCTCCGCCTCTACCGTCATATCATAGACGAGATGATTGCGTTTACGCTACAGGGATGAACTAGTGTTATAGCATTTTCTCAGTAGTGTTATAAGTGTTTGCTTAAGTTGCGGTGAAATAAATTGAGCTTACTACTTTTTTGCCCTGTGCGGTCGGTAGGGGGTCTGGGAACGAGCTGTACCCAGAGCCAGGTGTGCTGATGAGCACCGCCACCTTGCATGCCAATGAATTATTCAATTTCCACTTGATGGAGCGGAATTGAACCATAATGAGTTTAAGCCCGTTCACTGACGAGGCCGCTGTTTGATCGCCTGACTACTGCTGTGGCGCCCAGGGCTCGCACCACTTAAGGCAAGACTCTGTTAGCGGTCCTTGCGACCCCAGACGTCGCCCAACAGGGTCCCCAGGTAGAGCGCGCCACAACTTTGTCTCCCCTCCCTTCTCCCCCGCGGTGCTCTAGACCGCCCGTTGGCACCACCGCCAATGCTGCCCCGGCACGGTAAACACTCGCTAATCGATTTGACTACATTTCCTTTGCTCTTTGTTGCAGGTGAGTTGCTGGGTTTTGGCTACGGCATTGGGGTGGAAAACGGATATCAGAAAGTGGTTTCCTAAGAAAACCCAGCCACGCAACGGATATTACTGACGGTGAGTCGCCCTCATATATGCCTGCGGAAAAATTTGGTTCTGTCTGAATTTTTTTCTTTTTGAATTTACTTACGTATTACCGAACAGCAAAATATATAAGCGTCAGTTATTGATCATGTCATGATGCCGTTCGATCTTTAATTTCCAAAGTCCTGTTGTCTCACCCCTCCCCCCCCCCCCCTGTCCTCAGTGCCGACGCGTACTACGTTGTCCGCTGGACATGGCCGGGCCGGCAGTGAGTGGCTTGCTCTGCCGCTGACAGACGACCGGCAGTATTGTCATCCGCACCACCTTGTTGTGTGTGCCGAGCAGCTTAATGTGCAGACAGTGTAAACTACCTCGCAGATTTCTCCTGCTTCTGGGAGTTATTATATGAGTATGAAATATTTTGTGGGTAAAAATTAAGCCCAAAATAAGGTGGTTTATATTTATTTAAAATTAGTTTTACATTATTATGTCTAATCATTGTTTAAGCCGTCACACTAAAAACAAACTACTATATCTCCTAATTTTTATCGATCAACCGTTTTTAATTCGATTTACGCCACAGTACTTCGGCAACTATGTTTCTTATCTGTATTTTTAAAAACAGTGGCTAAGTTTTGTGCCTTATTACTTACTTTCCAGGCTTTAAAGTCGAATTAGCCTCCGCCTGCTAGTACACTGCCCAGTCCACCCCCACTAGACTCGAGAACTGATCCCAGTCGTCCACTACCTTCTAGAACTGATCCTCCTCCACCCCCACCCCCTAGAATTGACCCCGCACCACCACCCCCTCCAAGCACTTTCCCAACCCCTATTCCGCTACCACTATTAAGGACGCTCCCTAGTCTACCACCGAGTATACTTCCTGGACCACCCCCGCCCCCAAGGACACTGCCTAGTCCACCCCCTCCTCCGAGTACAGCCCCTGGGACACGTCCACCAAGAACACTCCCTAGTCCACTCCCACCCCCGAGCACACCCCCTAATCCGCCCCCACCCCCGTGTACACCACCAGGTCCGCCCCCACCACCGAGTACACCCCCAGGCCCGCCTCCACCCCCGTGTACACCACCAGGTCCGCCTCCACCCCAAGTACACCCCCAGGTCCGCCTCCACCCCTGAGTACACCCCCAGGCCCGCCCCCACCCCCGAGTACAGCCCCAGGTCCGCTTCCACCCCCGAGTACACCCCCAGGTCCACTTCCACCCCCAAGGACACTGCCTATTCCACCCCCACCCCCGAGCACACCCCCAGGTCCACTTCCACCCCCAAGGACACTGCCTATCCCACCCCCACCCCCGAGCATACCTCCTGATCCTCCCCCACCTCCAAGAACGCTGCCTAGTCCACCTCCACTGCCGAGAGCACCAGCTGCGCTACCGGCTTGTCCTGCTGTGCTGATGGCAGAGCCTGCTGTTTCTACCGCAGTCTTTGCAATTTCAGCCTTATGTTGCACAATGTCCATCATATGTTGATGATGCTGGCTGAGAATCCCCTCCACTACGCCCCCAGGAGCACCTAAGTGTCCCCCTATACCAGGCCCGAGACCACCTGACACCCCACTTCCGACGCTACTTCCCGCTAAGCCTGAAGGACGCCCAGAGCCACTGGGCAGGTGTGGTAATCCACTGCCAACACCATTGCTGTTGGAGCCACTAATGCCGTACATACCTGTGCCTGTGCCTAAAGAGGGTGGTCTCGGTGACCCGGACGACCCGACCGTCCCGCCACTTACTCCTGGCAAACCACTACCGAGACTGGGAGGCCTGGGTAGGCCAACTGGGAGATTTCCGCCACCGAATCCTCCTAAACTACTACTCGGCAATGGCAGATTTTGCAAGTTACCCCCAGAAATTCCTACCTGCGGAATACCTCCACCTAAGCCAGGTGGTCGCGGTAAGACACTAGTTCCAGACATGCCGGGCATATTGCTACTTAAACCAGTACCACCACCGGATGCCGTTTGCTGACTGCCAGCGCCAGCAGTTATTGAAGATCCTGGGGGCCGGGGCATACCTCCAGAGACGCCCCCAAGAAACGGTAACGCACTCTGGGCACCAGGTGGTCTCATGACATTCGTGTTTCCTGAGTACCCCTCAGAGGGTAATCCAGACGCAAAGCCGGGTGGATGGGGAAAATTTCCCCCTACGCTCGCACCTGACGATAACCCAGGGGGTCTGGGGAAATTTGTCCCACCTCCGCCCATCATACCACCACCGGACGCCCCAGATATCCCTGGGGGTCTAGGAAAATTTGGCATATTACCACTGAAGCTTATCCCCGACGTCCCCGGCGGTCTTGGTAGATTTGGCGTACTACCACCCAAATTAGCTTCCACTCCAGATGGTCTTGGAAAACTACCGCCCGTCGAACTACTGCTGAAAGCCCCGGCGCTCATAACCTGAGGTCTAGGAAAATTCGGCGTATTTCCACCCATATCTCCCACCGAAGGTAAATTTGGTGGCCTGGGTAAATTTAAATTACCTTCGCCTGATTCACCGGTATATGGGCCTTGTCCAGGACGTACTGGAAGATTTTGCATGTTTCCTCCGCTGCTGCTCCCACCTCCCCCGCTAGGCATCCCTTGGTGCGGGTGGAAGTTTGATACTGATCCACCCATGCCATTTCCGGAAGGGTTACCAAGCGAGATACTCGGTGGCCTGCCTGGTCTACCAGCTCCGCCAGACCACGTACCAGACAGATTTCCACCAGAACTGCAATTTTTCGGCATTTTACCTGGAAATGTGGGAGAACCAGGAAGCATATCTTCTTCCCCGCCTCCAAAAGAACTATCTGGGTAACCGGAAGGCCTGTTAACGTTAGGGCGAGAAGCAGCCGGATAATTAGCAGGAAAACCTGAAACGTGGGGCGGTTGTGGTCTGTTTGAAAAACCTGTTGAACTGCCCGAATTTTCCATAGCCTGTTGAGGTCGCGGCCTTGTGGGTACACTAGCTTCTGGCCTTGATTCACTTCCAGGTCTTTGCAAATTGTATTTTCCACCTGTTGGCAACTTAGCTCCTGATGACCCCGCCGCGTTTGGAATACGTCCTGTTGTAGCCGAAGGACGGGGAAAATTGCTATTTGGGAAATTTTCATTTCCTCCTCCAGAATAACTCCCACTCGGGGGCGGGCTTTTCTGTACGGCCCCACTGTCCCCAGGTCCGGGAGACAATCCAACTCCTTGATTTTGAGAACACGAACAACCCTCATATCTTGGAAAAGTGTTTGCAGATTGCGCGTTGCTCCTTCCATTTCTATCCCCTTGCCTCTCGCCACTTGTCAACCGCCCTGAATATCCATCTGGAGTATTTCCCGATCCTCCGTTTTCTCCATGCCCATAACCTTGGCTAAGGCCTGTATTGTAATTGCTACCACCATAATAATAATTTCCAGATCCTCCAGTGCCAGCATTCTGACCTCTCACTCCACTTTCGTCTCCGTACTCCGCATGCCATCTTTGTCCTCCACTCTCCGAGCCGTAGCCGCTTTCCGCGTAGCCACCCGTGTAGCCATCTCCTGAGTATCCCTGCTGAACAGGATTGCCACCTGGTCTTGAATCCCAGCTTGCGGATGCAGATGCCCCTCCATAACCACTGTAGGTTGGGCTGTCTTCAGGATAGTTTCCACTCGCCCCTGCAGGACCAGCTATATTTGGATATCGTGTACCACCGCCAGTACCGCTGGCAGAGGATGGCGTCCCTCCACTGTTTCCGTAACTTCCACCGAAACCTTTCCCTGATTCCCCTCCGTATGATCCCTCTTGAGGTTTGTCACCTGCGCCGCCAACCACAATCTCAGTGCCGTTGCTGTCATTGTCGTTCTCTCCGCTGCCATGACGACCCCAGGGCCGACGGCCCTTACTGAGTATAATCAAGTGGTGCAGATGCCTTTTGGTTCGAATAGGTATATTGGAGCCGTGTATAACCTAAAGCAGAGAACATAAAACTCTCGTGATTGGGAGAGTAAAAAAATTCTTTCTGATGTTCTGAGACATACTTAAATAAAATGCACATTTTAGGCTTAAATAAGCCTTACCTTGTTATTTTCAGCAGAAGTGCTGTTGAAAAAGGCATTTGCAAAAACAAACAGCAACGTTAAATTTAGTCCTGCAGCCGATTTCCAGCAGTAGCTATCGCACATGACTGGACCTCCAGGCAGATCCCCAAAGATTTGTTGATGACACTCATATTTCACTCTAAACGCATACTAGTAACTGTCCTAAGATGTGTATTCTTTCTCTACACTGATTCAAACAAATATGCTTCACTGCGCACTCAATGTGACTGTAATCGCAGCCACGATGATGCAGACTGGCTGGTGTTATTCGCGATAGTGGCGTCACACGGACAATCGCCATCAGCAGACACGCGAATGACGAGTTGATACGATAAAAATTTCACACAATGCAGAGAAGCTAAAATTGTTTGGTCAAGGTCACCACAAGCTTCAGAATAAACTGTTTTTTAATGGAAGAGTATGAATTTTCGTCGCCATATGCTTCGTCTTACTACTCGCATGCATTGTTTCCAAGCAACTTTGTGGGACCCTTTCATCAATGTATTCTCGTGAAAATGGAAGGGTGTGAGCAGGCCGTATACTGCTGATGAGATTCTGACCAGAACCCCCCCCCCCTCCCCCCCCCCCCCAGCCCCTGGTTCTCCCGCTTCTGCCGCCCCTTATACCCTTCCGCCTCGGGTGCGGATTTAAAGCGAACAGCACGATGGACCTTGGGTGATAATGACCTGATTAATTATGGACTAAAATGATCAGTCTTTGGCATGACTCAGCGGCTTGCGGCTAGGCTCAGCCCCTTCCCTACCACATCCTCCCCTACCCCGCTTTGCCTTCTGCTGTTTCGGTAACGTTTGCCGTATCGCGCGCGCTCTAGGCTGTATTCTCTCCGCGCCGAGGGCCTTTGTGGCTCCTCAGACATTGTTTTGCATAGCCCCGGGAAGTGAGAGGTGTAATTTGAGAGACGGAACAGCGTTGCGTGGAGCAGGTTTGCGAGTCAGACACTTCGTTTAGCCGCGCTAACGAAAATTAATTACACTCGGCGACAATGGCATCACTGTCACTACCGGTTTGTACCTCTAATTGACAGTGCTTCCCCACCACTCTCGACCCCTTCCCGGGTGAGTGATGAGCCAAGCAGTCCGCCACGACGACTGCCGTGTTTACAGCGCGCAGGTTTGCCAGGCAGACTGAATGATACCTTGCCCTTGTATCGGAAGTCATGCTCCACGAGACAATGCGCTGTGGCAGCGCCAGAACATCGCCGGTCGGGTGCGGTGGAGAGGCCTGCGGGCCTGAACACGGTTTGGCTGGGGTAGTAGGGCTTGTAAAGGGCGGGGCGGGGCGGCGCCAAGTTGAATGAGTTGCGGCGTGTCGAAGGTTTTCGACGCGTCGACACGCACGCCGCGCCTTCGACTTCGACCCCGCCGTCGAGTCTGATGATGACTACGGTATGCGCGCTGCCAGCCCCCCCCCCCCCTACCCCGCCCGCCTGAAGCTAGTTTTACCCAGGGGAAATTTCCAAGCCACAATCCCACATCCTTACCCCATTCTCTCACCACCGCCGCCCTGGGCCGAGCCCGCTCCGTGTAATGGCCTCGCTGATAATAAGTTGAAAGGTGAGCGGCTCGAAGAGGACCCAGGGCGAGGCGCGAGCATCGGAGCCGGCCGGGGCGGGCCGGGGCGGGGCTATGGCCCCCGTGACACGCTCCATCCACGCCCAGCAGGCCCCGGCGGCCGCGACCGAGCCCCGGGCCCGACGGGGCGGGCCCCAGCAGGCCCCCCGCGGGCCGCACGGCAGGGGTAACAAATTGCAGCTCTTAAGGTGCCCCACCCTGATTTGGAGCGGCACTTCTTGGTGCGGCCGGGTCGGGGGTGCGGGGCCGGGGCCGGGGCCGGACCGGGTGGAGTGCGGGGAGGTGTTGAGGAGGCCGCGGAAGACCCCGCAGGAAGGTGGCGCGGCGGAGTTCGGTGTGCTGTATAAGGCCGCTGGGGAGCCGCTCCGAGTGCCTCGCGGAGAAAGAATGTGGCGCATTAAACTTTAGGCGTTAGCCGTGCGGCGGCGTGGCTCGGCGTGGCTCGGCGTGGCGTGGCGCGGCCCCCGCACTCTCCGCTGCAATGAGCGACCCGGCCGGCCCGGCCCGGCGGCCAATGATCCATACGGTGACTCTGATGGGCGGCTCGAACGAGAACGATCGCGCCAGCCAAAAACAGATGGGGAAAGTTTTTTTTCCGAAAAAGGAAATGAAACGTGAAAGTGGTTTTGAATTGTGCTATTCGGATTGATGGGTTCTGCTGAGGACTGGCAGCCGCGCGCGCCCGCGCGCTCCGTTTCCTCCCGACCGGCGGGCGCGCGACCTTTTGCCTCCTCCGCGCGCGCGCAGAGCGCCTCGGCGCTGCGCCGTTGTAACCACCGCGCGCCGCCCCGCGCTGCCCCGCACCGCCCCGCCGGTGGTGGAGCTAAACGAGTTAGAGGAGACGTGGAGACGCGCTGACGAGCTCTCGAGGTCGCGCCGCCACGCTCTGCGCCCCGCCGTGAACATGTGAAAGTAGCGTGGTGGTGGCGGAGCCGTGCCGAGCTCCCCGGAGCAGCGGCGGTGGTGCCGGCGGCGTGCGCAGCTCCCCGGAGCAGCGGTGGCGGCGGCCTCCGCTCCGACAGCCTACATTGATTAAGGCCGTCAGAATGCTAGCGCAGCGGAAAGCCCCCCACCCCACCCCTCTCCCCCCTCTCCCATCCCCTTAGGCGGAGGCATTGTTACAGCCTAGCCTTTAGCCTCTCAGTGTCTGCGCTCGGATTTTCGCGGGAATAATTAATGCGCCTGCGTTTAATAGCGCCGTGGCTCGCGTCAACAAACGTCTTTCAGTTCCCTCCCTATTCTCTCTTCCGTGCTGTGTTTATAATTTTTTATCTAACAGTGTCCCGTCGTGTAATGGGGCGTTCTCTGTTCGGGTTGCTTACAGCGGGGCTGGTGACGCCCTACTCCCCCCCCCCCCCCGGCCACACCCGCCAGTTGCCCGACCCACACACTTTCCCACTCTCGCTCTCTCTCTCTCCCCCTGTCTCTCTTCCAGCCCTTGGCTCCCGAGTGCCAGGCGCTACAGCAAGCGGCTCGGCTCGGCTCGTGGCAGCGAGTGAAAGGTCGGAGGATTTCGGTGAGTGAAAGGTCGGAGGGCGGTGCAGGGCGTGGATAGGTCGCACGCGAAAGCGCCAGCCAAGCGGCAACCCGGCAGGACCCTGCTCGCCCTCGTAACCACCCTCACCCTGCCTCCACCCCACCCCCCGGCCCCCGGCTACGGCCTCTCCTTTTAATTAAGTTTGCAAGAGCGGAACAATGGCGGCGAGCTTGTCCAGGATCACGACAGTAAGGCTGGATGGTGTCGGCCCGCCCCGCCCCGCCCCGCCCCGCCCCGCCCCGCCGGCTATGAAACCCCCAATCCAGAATACCTTGCGTTGTGGCTGCTTAAAGAGCTGGCGAGGAGAATGCGCCCGTGTCCGGCCCGGCCCGGCCGGGGGGCCTTGTGCCGCCGCCGCCCAAAACTTTCATACGCTCCCTCCTGCACCGCTTTGTGCCGAAATGGGATCGCTTTGTAGTAACCGCCTTGGGGAGGGTCATAGTTTTCCCCCCTTAAACTGCAGGCACACTACACACGGTCGCCAGGGAGGGCGCGCCCGGGTGGCGGCGCGGCGTGAGGCGCCGTAGCAGCAAGGTCTCCCCTGTGTCCCCGGCCGGGCCGGCCCGGGCGCTGTCATCCGAGGAATGTGTTCAAACTTTACAGCTTGCGGTCATCTCGGGTCCACGTTGTCATGTCGGGGCCGACCCCTTGGCCCCGGGACCGGCCCGGCCCGGCCCGGCGGCGGCTCGACCCGGGCCAAATTATTAATGCCGGTCCCGGGGCGGCCGTGGCCTGGCCCCAAACATTGACAGGTTTGGTGCACTGCGAAGGGGAGGAAAGGAAAGCGAGAGTCTCTCCGAGATTCCAGACTCCAGAGCGCAATCTGCCCAGCTCTTGTGATCTTTTCTTTTCTCTGTGATGACTGTTTGCCGTGCTGCGCCCTTATAGCACCGTCGCTGCGCCCGGCTTCGAAAGAAGCAATATTCGCAGTCGCGCGAGGGGAGGTGTGTATGGCGGAGTTGGCAGCGGAAAAAGTCGGCGCGCGGAAACGACCTCATTGACACGAAAACTGCTGATTTGATTGCGGCCCGTGCTTCTGCTGTTTCCGCTCTGCTTCTTTCTCCGACCGTAGCCTATGCATCGAAAACCTTGGGTGTGAGCGGCCGGCGTCTATGACTTAGTGAAGGGCGCCTGGCTTCACCGCCCCGGGCTCCGGGCCCGGGTGGGGCGGGGCGGGGCGGGGCGGGGCGGGGCGGGGCCCCTTATATGGCTGGCTCAGCTCGGGGTCTGGAATATACAGGGAGTCGCTGGCGCGGCATAGTGTGCCTTGGGTGTAGGTATCGCGTCGGCACGACGTCATATCGGAGTCCGCATCTCTGCCCCAGCCGCCGCACCACACTCCTGTCTCCTTCCGTCTTTTTCTCTCCCCCCGTTTTTGTTTTTTTTTGTCTTTCCTCCGGAGCAACCCTTCTCTTCCGCCACATACTGTTGCTGATGCTGTCTTGGCATCCATCTACCCCACCATATCCATCCTCATTCCTAGGACACGTACATGTTTCCTTATGCTGACTGCTCACTTTTTCTCATCTTTCTTCATCTCTCTTTCTCCCTCCATCTCTCTCTCCCTCTCCCTCTCTCTGCCCCCCTCTCCCTTCTGCACTCCCTCTCTGTCGTCACCCGCCCTGCCTGCATGGCTGCAGGACCGTTCCTTTGTATACTGCCGGACCGCCGTAAATGCACGACATAATATTATATTGCCACCCCGTCTGAGCACCTGCCTGTCCCTGATGGATGTGCTGTCTGCCAATAGGGATTTGGCGACGCGTAAACTCTGTAGAGGCGACAATTTTCTACCCAATTTCATCCTCTCTGCGGCCTTAATTTCTGGCAAACCTGTATGTGCTCTTTAATCAAGAGATTAAATTATTTAAATTCACAAAGAAAAACTTTCGTCTGCGGCGCTTCATTCTACACGCTAGTCGTTCACATTCTGCTGCCAGTGGTCATCTCCGCAGAACGTCCAGACGTAGCCACGTCTTGGCCCTTTCAAAGGGAGCGGCTAGAGCAATTACCGGAGGTCTAGCGAGGCGGGGCGGGACGGGGTGGGGCGGGGTGGGGCGTGCGCGGTGCCCAGGCTCAGGTGTTTAATGTGCTCCCGGAGTTAAGGCGACATGGCGGCGCGGAGAGGGTGGGGAGGAGGGGGGGGGGGGGGGCTGGCCGACCCTACGGCCCTCAGGCCTGTAAGGAATGATGCCGTGAGCCTGACGACAGCGCCGATACGTGCCGTGCCGCCTCTACACCATCCTCCTGTCGGACCACACGGCACGTCCAGAGGCATGGTGGTCTAGAAGCAAGGAAGTAGATTTCCGAGTCTTTTCCGCGTTATTTCGAAAAAAAGAACAAAAATTCTAGGACAATAACCTTTTGTTCTTTCTTCGCCGCGGGGCTACGGTAAAGAAGGGAGTAAATTGTTCTCTTTGCGGGGTCGAGTTTCCGCGCGACCCTGAGCAGGGTGTCGCGGACTGGGCGGCGGAGAGGCTCTGGGAGAGCCACAGAACTTGATGCCCGTCCGGGTAGGGCAGGCGAGAGTGGACTGGTGAGAGCTAGAGAGAGAGAGAGAGCGAGAGAGAGAGAGGGGAAGAGAGACGGAATCTCGCAGGTGTAGGGGTCAGCTGCTTTCCCGGGGGAACTGTTTGCGGTGAGGCGTCACCCGACCGTCTTGTCCCGGCTACCCGATCTCCCCCAGCAGGTTCTGCCACGCCGCGCCACGCCACGCCTTGTCCTCACTCTAGCTAGTGTCGCCTCCCCCTACCTCCTTATACTTTTCCCTCAGTGTTGTCCTCTCTCTGCACTCTTCTCGCCTATCCGCTCTCCGATGAAACTGTCGCGCTTGGTGAGATGATACTGCTATGCCGTGCGTGCGCGCGCGCGCCCAGGGTCGCCATCACGCCACGCGTGTGTGTGTGAGAGAGAGAGATCAACAACAAAGGCAGCACGTGTTTCGTAAAAGCGACGTTGACGTTTCACTCGTAGGCCGCTCGGCTCTCCCTCCCCTGTCCGTCCTATAACGCGACCCCCTTATTCTTCCGCGCTGTTTGAATGATTCC
Organism: Frankliniella intonsa; assembly: GCA_033675135.1. Lineage (NCBI taxonomy): Eukaryota > Metazoa > Arthropoda > Insecta > Thysanoptera > Thripidae > Frankliniella > Frankliniella intonsa. The sequence continues at coordinate 6,316,207 of CM066245.1, read as the reverse complement.
GTGGAGAGCCCCGCGAGTCCGTGTATCGCTCGGTGTGTATGGATTGACCCGCGCCGACAGATTGCGCGGATCGCGGAGCGAGAGCGTGAGTGGGAGATTGAGTGAGTGAGTGAGTGAGTGAGTGAGTGAGTGAGTGAGTGAGTGAGTGAGTGAGTGAGTGAGTGATATTGCCCTTGGTCAAACTTGACTCACACCTCCACCTCCTCTCTGTCCACATTCCCAGCATAAATATCTCTCTCTCTCCCTCTCTCTCTCTCTCTTTCTCTCTCTATTTCTCTCTCTCTCCCTCTCTCTCTCTCTCTCTCTCTCTCTCTCTCTCTCTCTCTCTCTCTATTTCTCTCTCTCTTTCTCTCTCTATTTCTCTCTCTCTCTCTCTCTCTCTCTCTCTCTCTCTCTCTCTCTCTCTCTCTCTCTCTCTCTCTCTCTCTCTCTTTCTCTCTCTATTTCTCACTCTATTTCTCTCTCTATTTCTCTCTCTCTTTCTCTCTCTATTCCTCCCTATCTCTCTCTCTCTCTCTCTCTCTCTCGCTCTCTCTCTCTCTCTCGCTCTGTTGGGCTCAACAAGCGCCTACCCGCCCCTGCCACTCCCCCGCTCCACTCTGGATGGCCGGAAGCTTGGGCGGCTCTCGCTCCGCCGGGAAGGCCGCCAAAACGTGACGCGATCTGACGAGAGAGAGAGAGAGAGAGAGAGAGAGAGAGAGAGAGAGAGAGAGAGAGAGAGAGGAGGGAGTAGGAGGAGGTGGGCATGAAGAGGGAGGGGAGGGCACCATTCTCGCGGCGTCACGCCATTCTCTGGCCTGGCCATGTAGAACATGATTCACGATGGCGTCTGATTGAGTGCCGCTGATGTGATGCGCGCCGCGCGCCCCGCGTCCTCCTCTCCTCCCCCCTCTCTCTCCTCTCTCTCTCTCTCTCTCTCTCTCTCTCTCTCTCTCTCTCTCTCTCTCTCTCTCTCTCTCTCTCTCTCTCTCTCTCTCTCTCTCTCTCTCTCTCTCTCTCTCTCTCTCTCTCTCTCTCTCTCTCGCTCTCTCTCTCTTTCTCTCCCTCTCTCTCTCGCTCTCTCTCTCCTCCCGCTCTCCCCCCGGCCCCGCCTGGCTTGTGCGTCTGACGAGGCCGCATTTGTCACAGCAGGGCTTCGCGCGCGGCCTGGCCGTCCAGCGCGGCAGCAGAGGCAGCATGGCATGCATGCGATGATGCCATCTGATCCGATAGTACGTGTGAGTGTGAGTAAGAGAGAAAGCGCGGGGGGTTGGGGGGGCCTGCGCCTGCGGGTGCGATATATCTGTCTCCCTCTCTCCTCTATCGCCTGCGCATGCAGCTGCCACACGCGCGCCGTCCGGACACGCGATGCAGGTCAGGTCGGCCCCAGAGGTCTTTATGCAACATTTTTAGTGATTAGTTTTAGTTTAGGAAAAAAATAAAACGAATATTCGTACGTCTTACTGCCGAGTGCGTGCGGCCAGCGGAAGGAACTGGCATAGAAAACTATGCGGTGCGCGGACGTAAGGATTGAGAGCAGAGAGGAGCGAGCAGGGTCATTCAGAAAATGCGAGCGTGTTAGTGAATGGGCGAGCTGCCGCAGTCGCGTTTGTACGGAGTGAGGATGCGTGAGGTGTGTGTGTGGGGGGGGAGGAGGGGGAACTACCTCTGTGTACGGGAGAGAGAGCAAATGTCAGCAGTAGGATTACGCTACAGTCCGGCGCACACCTTGCATGAATGTGGCGCGATATGGCCCCACATGGCCCACCCCGCCGCGCGTCGCAGCCCCGCCCCGCCCCGCCCAGCCCCGCCCCGGCACAGCGCAGCTCACCCCACCACCCCGCCCAGGCACGCCCGGCCCCGCTAGCATACTGCTGTGCACAGACTGGTAATCCCACTTAGATTGCTGTATAAGCTGTCGCTGCGGCCAGATTTAGTGCTCCAGTCCCGCAGGGCTGGCTCGGCGGGACGTGCCATGGCGGGGCGGGGCGGGGCGGGGCGTGCTGGGTGTTCCGAGAGTGTCCCAGAGGTGTGCTGCCGGCCGAGCCCGGCCCGGGCGCTCCAAGGCCACCCGCCCCGCCCCGCCCCGCCCCGCCAGTGCGGCTCTGACCGTAATGAGCTGAGCGTGGAGTTGCACCCCGCCCCGCCCCTCTGCACCGGCGGGAGCGGGTCGCTCGCAACAGGATGACGCACTGCTCCAAGGCGTGCACAGTGCCGACCAAGGTCCCCTGAGGTCCTCGGCGGGCCGGGTCGGGCCGGGCCGAGCCGGTCCTGGCCGGGGCACCGAGGCCGCTAGCCAATCCCCCGAAGGGTTTGTAGGCGGTCTGGCCTCGGCCCCTGGCCTCGGCCCCGGGCCGCCGCAACGTCCTGTCCGGTGGAGACCCCGCCCGCAGTGGGGCCCAAGCCTCCCAAAAGGCTTGCTCCGCCGCGCTCCGCTCCGCTCCGGCCCCCAAAGCCCCCCAGGCCGCCGGCGTAATGCAGCGGGGCGGGGCGGGGTGGGTCCGTCCCTCATTAGGTACTCATGTTCACGTTGGACGCCCCGGACGGTCCGGGTCTGGAGGACTTGCGGGCCACAACGGGGCAGGGGCGGGGCGGGCGGCCGGCTCTGTGTCGTATAGCCGTTGGCCTGAATTTTGGATGGATCCCTTTTGCGCAACCAACTTGGGTAAATGGCCTGTCTAAGTGGACGTCCTCCCCCCCCCCCCTCCTCCCCGTTCTCCGCGCTGCTGCTCGCAGCCTTTGTGCCCGCGGGCGCGCGAAAATCGCCATCGCGCGGAAAATGTAGGCCAAGGGGAAAGTGAATGCTGCTGGCATCCTATATCCTGCTATCCGGGCCGGGCCGGGCCGGGCCCGGGTCCGCGCCGCACGCCGCGCGCCGCTGTACGGGTCTCTACGACCCCATTGGGAGGAGAGGCGGGGCGGAACCAGGGACCCTCGGTGGGAGGGGGAGGGGGCACTAACAGCTCGGGGGATAATGCTCGCCGTGATGTCCACACCATCCATCCATCCGGCCATCACTTCTATTCATCCGTCCGTTTTGCGCGGTGTAACCCGCGCCCGCGCGTGCGTGGAATCTCGGCTCGGCTTCACAGTACCTTCCTTTAATGCCACTAGAGAGAGCTCCAAGTTGATACCCTTCCGCCTTTCTCTCTCGACCGCACTTAGCTGCCCCATAACGCTACCCGCTAAGAGCCCCCGCTGCACCGAAGGGGATGCCCGCCGACCGAAGCAGCAGATTGAATAAACAGACTATTAACGTTACCATTTCCGCGGGCTCATTTTTTTCTTTGGTTTTTGTTTAATACTCGTGACTCTGTTCCCGTACATTGCGGCGCCTCTAACGACCGCGTGCGGCGCAGCTCGTGCGGTTAGTCTCGTGTGAGGGATTCACCGGCCACTCTGCTCGCCGCGCTCGGATATCATCCGCGCAAAGAGCACCGCGGGAACAGAGAACGGCGTGAATCCGATTCATTGAGCGTCGAGGATTGCAGCGGTGCGTCCAGCTGGAGAAACCAAGTTTGCCAAAGTCCATCCGCAAAGCGTTTGCGAAAGGAAGTGGGGCAGCGCCAGCAGTTCGGTGGAGGAAGACGGAAAGTTGTGCCGCGGCGGGGCGCGGCGCGGGGCGGGGCGGGGCGGCGCGGGGCGGGGCACAACGCCCTCCTAATGTGATTGGAGGCCGCGCGGACGGCCACTGCTTTAAGTACTTGTGAGTGTTGTGAGGTCCGCCCGCGCCGGGGCCGGGCCGGCCGGGGCTCTCACTCACTACCCTGGCCGCCCTCGTGTGCCCCCGGTGGCCCCCGCCCCGTGCCCCCCGCCGAGCGGTATGGCCTCGCAGTCCCTCGGCCTCACCCCGGCCCCGCCCCGCCCCGCCCGGCCCCGAGGACTTCTGCACGAGCACGCGCGGCTCGCCTCCACGCTGTACACCGCAAACGCAAGAGCGAATTTTTTTTTACCCTTCTCTGGGTAAGTGCTGAATTTCGTGAGATTCCAAAATATCGTGCTCAAGGTTAGTGATATAATTAAGATTAGGATTCCTCTCTCAATCAGGATTCCCAATCGTCTCTCAAATAAAGTGTTTATTTTCTTAAAACTATCGCTCGTATCAAGCGAGGAAATTTACAACGCAATACTCGAGGGCGAGAATCCTCGCTCCAGTACTTCCAGTGCAGCTGACCTTTGGAGGCCATTTCGCTTTGCGGCGGTATCTCCTCTCGCCCTCCGCCCAGCGCGGCCCGGCCCGGCCCGCCGCCGCCCTAGTCCCGAAAAACTTTGGGCCTAGGCGCCTGCTGCTGGTGCTGGCGCCCCCCGCGCGCTTTCTTTTCATGGTTCATTTTTATTAGTTAAAGTCTGGCAGGCGCGCCAGCGGTGTGCGTGGCGTGGCGTGGCGGGGCGGGGCGTGGCGTGGCGGGGTGGGGCGGGGCGCGCTGGTGGCGCTTAGGGCGTGCGCGCCGCATCGTCGTGTCGATTAGGTGGGGGGGGGGGGGGTCACCCCTCCCCACCCTCACCCCTCCCCACCCTCACCCCCCACCAAACCCCTTACTATTGCCCGCGTGCTGTCTCTCTGCCCCTTACACTCCATACACTGTGTAAAACCAATCATACAGTTTTAACTACGGTTAAAAACTGTTACTTTTAGACCTAATAATAAACCGTAAGATTTTATTGTTAACTGTATGGTACCTGACTCTGAATGTGCTTTTTTTTACCGATGTTTTTCGAGTACGCAATGACACGGTTTTTTCGGGTATTTTTACAGTGTACCACCCTCTCTATGCTCTTTCAGCCCCTTCCTCCACGGGTACTGTACCCACCCATTCCGCCCCCCTTTCCCACAGACACACACACACGCACACTCACTCGAGAACAAACCCAACGGGCTCCACCCGCTGTAAAACGGCTTCCGATGTCTCCCCAGGGCCGGTGGCGGTCGGGCACGGAAGGTGATGGGTGTGTGTGTGAGAGAGAGGCAGAGGGGAGGACCACAGGTCGTGGCGGTGGCGCCGGGAATACTCGAGTGCGTCACAGTGCTTAGGATTAGACGCTCAGGGCGGCCACACCCACAAGCACACCTCGGTGAGGAAATAAAAGACAGCCTCTGCCTGGCGTAGCAGGCGCCAGCTGTTCGCTTTCCCTCTGTCGTGTCGTCATTTTAGTTTGTTTGTAGGTTTGTTTTGTGTGTCTGTGACGATACATATCGGCGGCGTGGTGCACTGTACGCTTTGGGGGCCAAGCACCAGGGCGATACCCGCTGACCCGCTTCAACGCCCCCCCCCCCCCCCCTCCTCTTCCTTTTCAACTGCGGGGCCTCGACCGTTTGATTCACCCCCCCCCCTCCGCCTCTCATTCCATTTTTCCCTATAAATCAATTCGCTCACTCCCCCTTTTTCTCTTTACATTGCGCGACCTTGGTAAATTATGGATGGCCTGTGACAGTGACTCATCGAAAAGAGAGGCGTGGTGGGACGCGGCGGGGCCGGGCCGCGCGGGGCCGCCTGAGGGAGGCTGATTGCGATTTGCCCCTCCGTCATTTTTTGTCAGGTAATAAGTCGAGGTTGAGACAGAGGGACCCACGTAAAATGAATAAATTTAAACAAATAAGACTTTATTTAAACAAATTACTCTTAAATAAGTCTTCAATTTACAGGAAGACTTTAATATAAACAAATTTAAGTTTATAAACAACGCAAATTACTTTAAATTTCTCTTTAATAAGTGTCGATATAGAAACATGGTAAATAAAGGATTATATTTAATCATGTTAAAAGGTAATTTATCGTTAATAAATTTTTCTGGATTAGTTAATTATTAATTCTCTGTTTCATCCTAAGTTAATTTCAATAAATTAACTGTTTATTAAGTACTTCCCCGTTAAACGTTCAAATAAAACTCAGTACTTTAAGTAGTGTGCTGGTACCTGAAGGTCGTCGTAAGAGTCAATCATGGGTACCTTTAAACAAAATATCTCGCACGGATTGAACATACGCCAGTACAGCCTACGTATTGTATAAAGCTATATACCGTAGATAGTCTTCCTTATGCAGCCTTCCTCTCCCCAAGAGGTGCGGTGGTGTAGTGGGTAAGGGACCAGGCCAGTAACTAGAAGGTCGTTGGTTCAAACCACGGACCGATCACATTTTCTTTATGACTTTAAATTTAATAAAATTAAATTAACAAGTTAGTTAAATTTTATATGAGTTTATTTAAATCATTTAAATTGGCTTAATTTAAATTTATTAAGGCTACATTAACTGTTTATTACCTACAAATTTCCGATAAATTAATATATTTTTCATGGGGAGGGAGAGAGAGCGAGCGAGGAGGGGGCCTGGGGTGGTGGTTGTTTCGTCTCCGGTAGAATATGATGTCGTGTGGCGCCCCGCCCGCCGACAAGAAGTGCTGGTGTCGGATGGCTACAGCAACACACTTCTGGTCCAGCCAGTCCACGCGGGGTCATCTCTATTGCCATGACAACTCGGAATGTTGGTCTAAGAACATGCATCAATGACGTGCGTGAAATTTACCGTATGTTTTCATGCCATAAATTGCATGGAGTTGTTATCATTTTCCCCTATTTTTTCTTGGATTTTTCTGTACTATCCTTAAATTATCCAACTTTTACTCTATTTTTTTTTCCTCGTCTTTTTTTCTAAATTGCATGGTGTACATGAAAAATTTAGAGATGTTGAACCCTATAGCCTTTTGTACCCCGTGCATTCAGAGATATCCGCACCGCCTACTGGTCGGACTAGACTCGAGCGCTTATCGTATGCAAAGCGCAGTTGTTATTTTTAGGCCCCCGTTAGGGGTGCCTATTGCTCACGCCAGTGAGTTTTTTAGGCCCCCGTTAGGGGTGCCTTTTGCTCACGCCAGTGAGTTTTTTACTTCTTAGTCCTGACGATGGCCCCTTATGGCCGCAGCCGTTTGTGTCTATACGATTCGCATCAAATTTAAATGAAAAATATTATGAAAAATTAGAAAATTTTTGAGGTTGGTGTGATGTCAAACTGTCTGGCCAAATTTGCATAAAATTAGTTTGCATTCGCTGTTTCTATGGTAATTACGAGCGGAGCAGCAAGGCCGAGCCGGGGGGGTGGCTCACTGCCTCTAACAATATTGCCTCTAACCCGAATTTCGGAAATTATTGTCGCATGGAATATTGCCTCTAAAGATAATGCCTCTAACCGGAAAGCGCGGCTCGCTCCGGTTTTCAGGCAAAAAAGTGCCTCTAACAAAATTGCCTCTAATCAAATGTACAGATGCTCAAGCATATAATGCCTCTAACAATAATGCCTCTAACGAAAATTTTCAAAAGAGCGACTGCTCAAAAGAATAATGCCTCTAAAATCAAAAAATGTTCTGCTTGCACGAACTGTGTTCAGGAGCAAAGACTTGCTCGTTTAAAGCTGTTCTCAACCAAACTTGACCTGAAACTTGCGCAATCACCGAGAATGAAACCTAACCTACCCCAACCCAACCTTGCAAGTTCATGTCACTTCGATGCCCCGTGCCTCGTGGGTATGGGCAAACCCGACAGCGGTGCGTTGCGGGTTTGCCTATGCGACAATTTGCAGGCGCGTACTAAGCTGTGCCACTAGCACTAGCAGCCTTTGTATTTCTGTTTTTGTCTGTTTGCATGACACTGTGAGAGGCGGTGGCTAGCTGACTGACTGTCGCTGGAGTGTGCCTGCTGCTTACGTTCCCTTGCGCTCTTTTCCTGTGCACTGCTGCCTTCGCAAGACTACTGAAAAAAAGAAAATAACCCCAGCTTTGCACTTTGCATTCCAAATAAAAGCTTGCATCCAAATGCGTTACGAGAGGACGGAGGTTTGGAGCAAAGGTAAGGCAACGGCAGCCTGCTGGGGTAAGTTGTATCGACAACCGATAATTAACGATGTATGGAACTATCCAGATTTGAGGCGGAATAGGAGGGGAGCGGGGAGGACAGTGACGCTTCGCTCGAGCTGACTTGGAGTGAGAAGGACTTCCCCACCGCCTACTCGCTGTGCGCACGGTTTCGGGCGGGAGGGCAGCCTTTACCGCTCACATGGGGAAAAGTCGAGGGCAGAGAGGGAATGACCACAGGACCGCTACGAGAACTAGTGCAGCGCTGTAGAGCGCTTCGCCGAGGAGGGGCTGGGTGGGTGAGGGGAGGGGGTAGTTGGTGCGCTCTGACGGAATCGGATCAACGACAGAGTGGCCCCAGGTAAAGAAAGTCTCTCCTGGAAGCGTAATGAAGCAAAGCATGAGAGAAAATAATCATTTGTTGCTTGCGAAATTGCCTCTAACATTGTCGAATATTGCCTCTAAACTCGCTAATAATGTCGTAGAACGCCGCATAATGTGCCAGAAACGACCCGTCACAGAGGGTTTAAAGTACTTTCAATTCCAGAGCAACTTTCCAAAAGCTGCACACTAGAATGTGTGAGAATTCCTTGAAGAAACTATTTTTCACTAAAACCATACCGGGTGCACCATAGCAAATAACAGAGAAATACTTCACCAACACTCTTCTGTAAGCTCCGATTGCTTGCACGGTATGTTTAAGTGAGACAAGTTCTCGTGTGTGTGTGTGTGTGTGTGTGCGCACGCGCGCGCGTGAGGGAATGACCAAGAAACCACTGCGAGAACGAGCCCAGCTTCAGCGGTGACGCGAAATGTAAGACGCAGTTGTCCATAGCCACGAATAACAGCAGGTGTGGGGTAAATTGTCGTGCGGGGGGAGGGGGGGTCAGCGAGGTAACCGGATCGTGGACGGAATGGCCTGAATTGTAAAAAAAAATTGTTGCGGCGGCCACACAATGCTTAAAATGGTCCCAAACAAGCAATTGTTGGTTGCGACAATGCCTCTAACATTGTCGAATATTGCCTCTAAAGTCGCTATTAATGCCTGAAATCGTCCTAGAACGCCACAAAATGTTACGGAAACGACCTGTCACGCTCACACATCACCGCAGCACGGATGGTTTCGGACAAATGTGAAGGCTGACTCCTCCGCGGGCCAGCGGCGCGCCTGGAAGGTAGGCAACAATTCCAGCACGGTGCTCGAGAGCGCTAACAACGGCGCTCGCACCCACATCACAGCCCACAACCAAGTTTGAGCAGCTTCGTGCAAGAGAATTAACTAACACCCGCTGATATATTTCAAAGCACAAGCAACAAGTACAGTCCGTACGGTCATCATGAGGTGCGAGAGCTCGAACCTACAGAAACGAGGGTGTGCGCCTGGCGAGTAGGCAACCCATTTTACATTGTATTCTCGGCAATTCCAATGCTCCTATGTGTAGAAGTCGTGAATGCTAGGGGATGCCTGGCTGCGCGACCTTATCACTTGGTGACTGCAGTTCACCATTAACAAACCGTCATAAACCCTTTTTGAGGTTGAAGCCCTTGGTATTGCAAGTTATCAGATCAGTGACCAATTTTGTTGGTCTTTGGAAGAGGTGGAAAGTAGTAGATAGATTTCATTTCATACACACATTTATTGAGAAGAAATATTTATTTTCACATTTAAATTTATAGTAAATAACTCTTTAATGTTATGATATGATTTAATGAACAGGTGGCCAAAATTGTAATGTATAAAGTTGAATATAAAACTTTTGCTTCTGTTCTTGTAGAGGGGCCTGGTAAGATGAAAGTTTATATAAAACAGCCTCAAGATCCAAAACTGTTAAAAAATTTCAAGAAAATGTTAATAGTTTGTTAACTAAAGAAAAATAATTTGTTGCATTTGTAAAACCCAGTTGTGTCAGCATACCTTCTAAGATAAAAAGGCAGCAAGAGACACAGTTGAAGTAGTACGTAGTCCAAGTCCAAGCTCTACTGTCTCCCAACACACAACATGGTCTGCGATTCTCCAGGTCCCCTGTTCCTGTTCTGAAAACTCAAGGCAATGACACACCAATTAGTATTTTTGTAAAAACCTCATGAGAGTTAATAATGAAAGATTAGATTAATCGAGTAACACTGGCTATAGTGGTGGCTAGTTTAGGTAGGCAAGGCTTGGAATCGCAACCCATGGGTGATCAAGTACTGATAAAATTCAAGAGACGAGCAGCTCATTTTAAGAGTATGCAGAGGGGACAGGGGAAGGGGCAGAAATGGATCACAACTAAACAGAGAAATAGTAAAACAGAATGCAGGTCAGTGTGGACAAAGAGCAACAGTCAAATCAATAGCAACATGCAACAAGATTCAATGAGCAGTCAACACAATAATAAAACGGTCATTTTCAGAGGGAAATCACAAGACAATATGTACACAGGCAAACAAACAGTAGAGTAGGTTCAAGTACAGACAAGCATTACGGACACGACAACTGGCAGCAAGAGTAAAAATAAATTGCAGAAAACCAAGAGCAGAACACAAGTTTGCAAATCAATACCGACAAACAGCAACATTCAGATACAGAGCAATATGCAACAAGAATCGAGGCACAGTCAACGCAAGCATAAAATGGTCATTTTCACAAGGACAAGACAAGACGCTCACAGGCAAACAAAATTTATACGATAACAGTAGTCAAATACCATACAGAGTCAAGAACAGGTTCACATGACAATAGCAATAATGAAGGGTCAAAATAAATTCAAGTTCAAAAGGCAGTGAAATTCATAAAAAAGACAACAAAATCATCAATGGAGAAAATAACTGAACAAAGCACACACAGATCACAAGTAACAGCACAAGGACAAGGCACAAGTAACCAGATAACAAGGCAATTCAATGGCAAGGACAAGGCAAAAGCAACGACAAACAGTAACGCAATTCAAGTCAACAGCAAGAGCAGGACACATAATCAGACAACAAGGCAATTCAATGGCAAAAACAAGGCACAGGTAACCACAAAAACAACCAGGCAAATCAAGTCAATGGCAAGGACAAGGCAAAAGTAACGAGACAAACAGTAATGCAATTCAAGTCAACGGCAAGAGCAGGACAAAATTAAAACAAATGCACAGGTTCACACACAAATGACACAAAAAACACACAATAAACAACAGTACAGAGCAGTAATAAACATGACACCATCAAACAGAAACAAACACAATACAGAAAAAGAGCAAGCATATCAATAGCACTTTCATTTCATACACAGAACATGCACAACACTTGAAGGTATTCACTTTTCAAAGAAACCAAAGATGAAACAGAGATGGGGAAAAGGGGAATGTGGTTGTGAACTGCTTGACTTACATTACAACTGCCCCAATAGAGTAACTTTAAATAATAATGAAAATAAATTTAGCCTCCACTTGATCAGATAAAATTGAGAATCCCACTCAAACTAGCCAATTCTGTAGCCAATGTTATTATGAGCCATGTCTCAAAGTTCACAATGAATGAGGGTAGTTAATTATTTAATTAAAAAGGGGGGTACTTATCTTTGACATGCCATCTGATAACTCCAGGAGTGGACAGCAGTGGGGAAGGGTTGGTCATCAAAATCCTCTCTAAGCTGTCTGTCAAAAGGAAGGAAAAAAAAAAACTGTTAGCATTACCAATATTCAAGTGCTTGCTGTGTTCAAAGTGTATGAAAATAAAAATAACTTACCCCAGGAAGTGCGAGGAGAAGAGAGCAAAATAAATCTTGTCGCTCCAATAACACTGATAAAATTTTAGCAGCGTTCACGGTTGACTTTAATGAAGACCCCTATGGTGGTTATTGTTGGCTGGGAGACGTTCATTTCAAAAACAAGAAGAGATTCTAAAACAAAATTAAAAACACGGTGAAGCTTACAATTGTAATAACTGCAATACAAGAAATGCATAATTACTTACCAGCAAACCAGGTACCTTGACGCAAACATTATTTCTTGTTTAAATATTTTTTCCTACTTGAGTGACAATCACAGCAGCAGGCTTTCAAACTTAGATTTGTACGGATGCAAAGTAAACCTCGAAATCATAATTTACAGTTTGTCTGTAAATTTAGTAGATGTAAACATATAAATTAGCAATCTAAAACCAATGACTAAAGAGAAGGATGGGATCCCAAATTAAACAGGAGTAAACCTTACCTTTCCTTTTCTTAATACAAGTTCTTAAGAGAGTGGAGGTGATAATAAGTTGTAGCAGTATCTAAAATAAAAGATTTTAAAAAATATTACAAGAAAAAAGAATAAGATATAGCCACAGAAGAAAGAAGCGCTTCTTTTCACACAGCAAATACACACCTCTATATTATATTTTTGACTTGCAGTAAGCAGTACAATGCAATGGGCATAAGTGAGGTTTAAGAATGAGAATGAAAAGGCTTTAAAATCAAGTCCCAAAAGGGGACAGGAGAAAAACATTAAAAAAGCAGGGAAGCCCACAGTAGTTTTAAAGTAATGATATTGAAAGGAGGGATTTAAAAACAGGACTTAAGGCGCACTCAAACAATCCGAAAGCAAACATCAGAAATAGGCAAAGTCACACTCAGAAATGGCAAAAAATCATCAAATATGCAGCAGGAAAGGACACCATACATACATTACAAATAAAAAAAAAAACAGAAAACATATCCATCACACATACATAAGAGTACTCAATGAAAGGCAAGGGCACATATAACCAGACAAACAACCAGGCAAATCAAGTCGATGGCAAGGACAAGGCACAAGTAACGAGACAAACAGTAATGCAATTCAAGTCAACAGCAAGAGCAGGACACATAATCAGACAACAAGGCAATTCAATAGCAAAACCAAGGCACAGGTAACCAGAAAAACAACCAGGCAAATCAAGTCGATGGCAAGGACAAGGCAAAAGTAACGAGACAAACAGTAATGCAATTCAAGTCAACAGCAAGAGCAGGACACAATCAGACAAAAAGGCAATTCAATGGCAAGGGCAGGGAACAGGTAATAAGACAAACAACAACAAGGCAATTCAAGTCAATGACAAGGGCAGAACACAACAAAATCAGAACAGTTTCAAGACAAGTCAAGCAAGAAAATAAATACATAACAAGAATCAAACAGGAATCCATCACACATAAATACGAGCACTGAACACATGGCAAGGGCAACGCACAGATAACCAGAGACACAAAAATGCAATTTGAAGCCAACGGCAAGAGCAAGACACAGGTAATCAGACAACAAGGCAATTCAATGGCAAGGGCACGGCAAAGTTAGCAAGGCAAATCAAGTCATTGGCAAGGACAAGGCACAAGAACACAGTATGTAGACGTCACCACACAGGTTACAGAAGTAAAGGGAAGGACAACTTATTTTGCAACCGAGCGCGACCCATTATTATTGAGAAAAATTGACAGCCCACCTTTACAAGCTCATTCTCAAACCTCAAAGCACCAAGGACATTAATCGTACTGATTAGAACAATACGTCTAAGCACTCTTTCATGAAAAAAATAAGATAACTTTGGTGTGGCCAGGCCAGTTGCTGGACGCATTATTCTCAAATCTAGCTGGCCGATACTGCCTGTAATCAGAATGACAGTATTAGCCTGAATAAAAAAATGTTAGATAATGAAAATGCGGTTCATACATACCTTGAGGGAACTGACCTATACACTCTTAACCATTCCAAACATTCTCAGGCAATTCGCAGGCAACATCCAACAGCACAGCAAAAAGTGGGCTTTGGAAAATATTCAGAAGGCCATCAACTGTAGAAAGAAAATACATTAACACGAATGCTGAGAAGAAGAAAAGAAAAGTAAACGTCCATCTGCAACCATGGACACATCGCATTTGTGAATATGTGAACATTTAAGCGGCAAAGTGAGACATAACCTTTAATAACCACCAAAACTAACGATCATTTTTAACTGAATGATTTTTTTACATCAAATGCAGCGACTCCATAGAATAAAAGGTACCCGCACACGGTCTTAACTATTTACATTCAAGAACGAATGATAATTTAGTCCAAAATATGGAAAACACAAACCTGTTGCAAATCGAAACGACGGATTTGCGGCCCTGCGATTTTGAACTCATTTTCGCGGCCGTTGATCGACTTACATGCTTTTTCTGCTCTATGACCTTTATTTTTAATAAAAATAACGAAAACTAATGAGACAGATTTTTTAAGACCGTTTTTTCAAAATTTTCCGTTGAGACTCCTCTCTCAGCCCAGCCTCTCTCCGCCGCTCTCCGCCCTCCTTCCTCGGCCCCCACTCTGCAGTTCGCACGTACGCCGGCGAGGGAATGTACTGCCAACCTTTCATTATCGATGTAATGATGAGCTGTGTCTGGGTTCCTTCAACCAGCTGAAAAATAAAAAAAAATAGCTGCAGAGAATAAAATATCATTTCAATAGAAATTTACGTTCAACAATTATTATTTCAACACAAAATTATTTAATTTTTTTCAGTATGCTGGGGTTGGTGTTTCAAGAGCAGCTAAATTCGAGCAAAACATTGAAGATGGCTCCTCTCCCGGGCTAGGCGATTATATTCCTCTGTTGTCATTTCATAATTTCACAGTAAAGTGAGTGTCAAAGTTCACAGAAATATTTTTTTACCTATTCGCCATGCCTCTGCGATTTTTTCAAGAAATTGCGCTTCATTCGCAGGTATCAGGCCCTCTACTCTATATCAGTGCTTGGTCCGCACCTTACCTAATTTGCTTGCATTTGTGGTAATTTTGTTATTTCTTTTAAAGGTGTAAATGCCAGTGTCAAGAAAAAAATATTACTCGTGGAAAAGTCACCCCACAGGCCCCTGTCCAAGTATGAATCACCTTGAAACCATCTTCTTTACACCCACTGGAACGAGGGTTATGGCACCTAATGTCATTTACTCACCTGCCTCAAGGTAGCCATTATGAAAGGGGTAAATATTCTTCTGTCAAGGCTGTCACACACAAACATCACCTCTTAGATTCACCCTGTAAGTAATTCTTAGCAAATATATTCCACCAAGGCTGTATCTCTGAAACCTTCTCCTTTGATTTCCCTTGAAACCTAGAATTTGTTGTGTGTCGTTGTATGTGCTTCTTGTTCTTCCAAATTAAAACACCAGCCTCAGAAAGCAGGTTAGCTTTTTGTCATTTTCATTGTCTGGCTTCACTACAGAACAACATATCTTTTGTGTTGCAGGCACAAGAACCTTATGCCTTGCGAGAGTCTTTTTGTCCGTGATCATCTTAATAAACCTTTCACTGTGGATAAATTGGTTGTTTCTTTTGCATTCAATGAAAGTATGTATTTTTATTGGATTCAAGTGTATCGCCTGTCTTACTTTCAGTTGTTAAGTAGCCAATTGTAATTTCTGTCCCATTCTGTTTGCAAAAAGGAAATTGAACCTAAAGAATATTTTCCATGATCTGAGCAGAAGCAAGTGCTTAAAGATACAATCTGAAGCAGTTGATCCGAAATAAGTTTTTTGTATTATTTTTTTATTTGAATTTCTTGTCTCAGAGAGGCCATTATCAGTATTATTATTATTATCTCTTGCGTCAGAGAGGCTGTTGTCAGTGTAATTTTTTAAAATTATAAATTGTTTTTTCCCTAACCATTGTACTTTTTTCCATGTCCCTCAACTGATCCTGAGTTCTGAAGCACCACTGCCAAAAGCTCACTAAGTATAATTTTCAAAGTGAATGATAATTCTTAACATGAGATACTTTAAAATCACAGGGGAGAGGTAAGTCTGTATGGATATCAGCAAGATTTGTTTAGTGCGAGGAACAATATTCCTTAATATAGGGACTTCTCCGAAGTTGGGTGACAGTAAATGCAATGATGTATTCTATCTAACAGAAAATAGTTCTGATGGTTTTCTGACCACTAATCCTCTCTTAGCTTCTAGACTGTGTTAAAGTAAAGCTTCTCCATTAATCAGATTTAATTTAAGTCAAAAATCTTGGATTTTACAGTGAAAGTTAGCTTTGAATTCTAACAAATTTATCAAAGTTAAAATTTCTTAGTAAAAGTAATATATGATTAACACATGCATGAAATTAACAAAGGAAAAGTAAGACTAAATGATTAAGAGCAAGAATATGTACTTTTACATGTACTTTTATTCAAAAAACTAGCTTTATCGAAGTTGCGACAACAGTAAAATGTGACATTGATTTCTGATCATTAGGCTGACTAACAGAAAATAGTTCTGTTGGTTTCTCACCTCTAATTCCTTTCTCTTATCGTGGAGCATATCAAACTGAATTTTCTCCAACAAAAAAATATGATTTACCTTAAAAATCTTGGGTTTAAGAGTGACTGATAGGGTGAATTCTCACCACACTTATTAAAGTTATAATTTTTTAAATAAATGTTCATTCTCAGCATCAAATGCTTTAAATTAACAAAGGAGAAGAGTTACTTACTAGAAATTTAAATGTGAAATTAATTATGTATTCCCAATAAATGTGTGTATGAAATAAAATCTATTTACTACTTTCCACCTCTTCCAAAGAACAATAGAATTGTTCACTGATCTGTTACCTTGCAATAACAAGGGATTCAACTTCAAAAAGGGTTTATGATGGGGAAGTGCTGAGAATACAATGTGAAGAAATGGGTTGCCTACTCGCCAGGCGCACACCCTCGTTTCCGTAGGTTCGAGCTCTCGCACCTCATGATGACCGTACGGACTGTACTTGTTGCTTGTGCTTTGAAATATATCAGCGGGTGTTAGTTAATTCTCTTGCACGAAGCTGCTCAAACTTGGTTGTGGGCTGTGATGTGGGTGCGAGCGCCGTTGTTAGCGCTCTCGAGCACCGTGCTGGAATTGTTGCCTACCTTCCAGGCGCGCCGCTGGCCCGCGGAGGAGTCAGCCTTCACATTTGTCCGAAACCATCCGTGCTGCGGTGATGTGTGAGCGTGACAGGTCGTTTCCGTAACATTTTGTGGCGTTCTAGGACGATTTCAGGCATTAATAGCGACTTTAGAGGCAATATTCGACAATGTTAGAGGCATTGTCGCAACCAACAATTGCTTGTTTGGGACCATTTTAAGCATTGTGTGGCCGCCGCAACAATTTTTTTTACAATTCAGGCCATTCCGTCCACGATCCGGTTACCTCGCTGACCCCCCCTCCCCCCGCACGACAATTTACCCCACACCTGCTGTTATTCGTGGCTATGGACAACTGCGTCTTACATTTCGCGTCACCGCTGAAGCTGGGCTCGTTCTCGCAGTGGTTTCTTGGTCATTCCCTCACGCGCGCGCGTGCACACACACACACACACACGAGACCTTCGTGTCTCACTTAAACATACCGTGCAAGCAATCGGAGCTTACAGAAGAGTGGTGGTGAAGTATTTCTCTGTTATTTGCTATGGTGCACCCGGTATGGTTTTGGTGAAAAATAGTTGCTTCAAGGAATTCTCATACATTCTAGTGTGCAGCTTCTGGAAAGTTGCTCTGGAATTGAAAGTACTTTAAACCGTCTGTGACGGGTCGTTTCTGGCACATTTTGCGGCGTTCTACGACATAATTAGCGAGTTTAGAGGCAATATTCGACAATGTTAGAGGCAATTTCGCAAGCAACAAATGATTATTTTTTCTCATGCTTTGCTTCATTACGCTTCCAGGAGAGACTTTCTTTACCTGGGGCCACTCTGTCGTTGATCCGATTCCGTCAGAGCGCACCAACTACCCCCTCCCCTCACCCACCCAGCCCCTCCTCGGCGAAGCGCTCTACAGCGCTGCACTAGTTCTCGTAGCGGTCCTGTGGTCATTCCCTCTCTGTCCTCGACTTTTCCCCATGTGAGCGGTAAAGGCTGCCCTCCCGCCCGAAACCGTGTGCACAGCGAGTAGGCGGTGGGGAAGTCCTTCTCACTCCAAGTCAGCTCGAGCGAAGCGTCACTGTCCTCCCCGCTCCCCTCCTATTCCGCCTCAAATCTGGATAGTTCCATACATCGTTAATTATCGGTTGTCGATACAACTTACCCCAGCAGGCTGCCGTTGCCTTACCCATTTTCGATCGCGAGCGACCAGCAGTAGACCTTCGCGCTTCAGCAGGAAGCTGTTGAAGGGTAGGCCACCACCGCGACAAGCGAGTCAGGAGGTCTGCCTATACACCGCCGGTAAGGGGCGCGTAGCGGTGGCGCGAGGAGAGGCCGGAGGGGAGGGGGTATGGGAGGGAAGGAGGCACAGGATACACCTATGAAGCCTGTCCAGCGAGATAAGCATACGTTTTCGCTGACCTGCTCGCACCCGCGCGAGCTGGTCCACCAGCATTCCCCTCATCCTGACTCGTGTGACGCGGTGGCGTACGGTGGTGATCGGAGGCGAGCGAGCGGTGCAGAGTGGGGAAGGCGCCCGCGTCATACGAGTCACTGCGCGCCTGCAAACTGCAGAGGAGACACTGCAGCATAGGCACACTCGCAGCACAATGGACCAGACAGACAAATCGCATGGCGAGGCCTCACTTCTCACAAGTTGGAGAGAGAGAGAGAGAGAGAAACAGGGAGGGTACCTCGGAGCGACCTAGAACTGTCATTATAGGTCACTATCTTATCTAAGTTAAACCTTCCATGCGGTATAAGGTATAATTCCCCCCCCCCCCCCTTCCCCCTGGGTACTAGATAGGCCGCCTGAGAGGTAGGCAAAAAGCACTTTCTTGCCCGCTACTTTACTCTCTCCTTTAGAACATTTCTGGATCCACGCGCCTTAAACATTCACTAGGCTGCTAGTGCTAGTGGCACAGCTTAGTACGCGCCTGCAAATTGTCGCATAGGCAAACCCGCAACGCACCGCTGTCGGGTGTGCCTATACCCACGGGGCACGGGGCATCGAAGTGACATGAACTTGCAAGGTTGGGTTGGGGTAGGTTAGGTTTCATTCTCGGTGATTACGCAAGTTTCAGGTCAAGTTTGGTCGAGAACAGCTTTAAACGAGCAAGTCTTTGCTCCTGAACACAGTTCGTGCAGGCAGAACATTTTTTGATTTTAGAGGCATTATTCGTTCGAGCAGTCACTTTTTTGAAAATTTTCGTTAGAGGCATTATTGTTAGAGGCATTATTTGCTTGAGCATATGCACTTTTGATTAGAGGCAATTTTGTTAGAGGCACTTTTGAAACTGAAAACCGGAGCGAGCCGCGCTCTCTGGTTAGAGGCATTATCTTTAGAGGCAATATTCCAAGTGACAAAAATTTCCGAAATTCGGGTTAGAGGCAATATTGTTAGAGGCAGTGATGCCATCTCCCCCTCTCCCCCCGCGGTCCCCTCCCGCTCCCCCGACTGCCCCCGCTGCCACCTCAGCCTGTGAGGTAGGCCAACAAACCACACAGCTGTTACTTGGCTGCCTACCCGGGCTCAGCAGGCGTCTTGCTTGACGTCCGGCGGCGCTGGAGGCGGGTTTCCAAGACAGCCGCCGCCGACTGCCGGGTTTTCAAGCAATTTTTTTTGATTTCCAAGCAGCTCGAGGCGGCTTGCTTGGAAAGCAAGACGGCTCGGTCGGCCGTACTGATTTGCGGGACGCCGTAGTTGTTTCCAAGCCGACTTGCTTGAAAAATGTCCAGGATTCCAAGCAGCCGAATCGGGGTTGCTTGGTTTTTCCAAATCTGCTTGAAAAACAGGAATGGCTGCTTGAAAACCTGGACGAAGTTTTTACCGTGAAGTGCCTAAGTTACAGCTGTAGTTAAACTTGATGATTAAAGTAAAATGATTAACAAGTATAATTTTTCAAGTGGTAAACACGTAATTCTGTGGGTCGCCCCTCCCTGAACTCCCTGCTGGATCCACGCCTGGTGTCACGGGCGGGCTGCCCGGGAGACGCCTGCTGCCTGCCGGACCTGAGTTAGGCAGCCACGCCGGACACGCGTGTGTCACGGGCGGGCTGCCCGGGAGACGCCTGCCGCCTGCCGGACCTGAGTTAGGCAGCCACGCCGGACACGCGTGTGTCACGGGCGGGCTGCCCGGGAGACGCCTGCCGCCTGCCGGACCTGAGTTAGGCAGCCACGCCGGACACGCGTGTGTCACGGGTCGGCTGCCCGGGAGACGCCTGCCGCCTGCCGGACCTGAGTTAGGCAGCCACGCCGGACACGCGTGTGTCACGGGCGGGCTGCCCGGGAGACGCCTGCCATCTGCCCGACCTGAGTTAGGCAGCCACGCCAGACACGCGTGTGTCACGGGCGGGCGGCCCGGGAGACGCCTGAGGGCAAGGCAACGCCGTTATTTCAAGTACGGAAGCTCCTGGAAAATGATTAGTGGCACATCCCGTACTTTCCGTCAGTTTTTAATGCAGCGTACCGAGTGAATTCTTGCTGTGCACGCGCTGAAGTATAGCGGGTCCGCCACTCTGCGCCCTGGGCTGGCACAGTAAATGCTACAGCGTGGCTTTGTGTTAAAAGGAATTTCCTTCACAAACTTCACACACAGCGACTTGACATTAGTAGAGAAACCACGTTTAATCGCACAACCTCTGCTGTGCTGTGAAATGCGAAATGCTGCGAAATGTAGGAACACTTGCTACAGCTCGGTGCGCCATCAACAGTTCTGTACACTTGATGATTCATGTTTAAAGTGCGAGTGCTGGTGTTTAAAGCACACCAATCCTCTCATCGATAACACGCGAAATGTGCCCCGGAAAACATGCGCTTTCCCAAGATTTTGTCCCTGCATTGTGTAAATACTGACATTGTCCTCTTCTTTTCTGTTTGCATGTATCTGTGAGTGGAGTGCGATCGTGGCTTGTGCTCGGAGAAGAGTGTGCACGCTGTACCCGGCTTGCACTGGACTTTAGAGGCCTACTGCTTTGCTTCTCTGCCTGCTTATCCATGGTTGCAGTTTGAAGAAAACTTTCACCTTTCTCGAAGCATTTTCACTCTTTAAAATAAAAGCTTACTTATTATGTCATGAACTAAATACTGTGTCAAATTTATTCCCTCACCCCAGCTGCTGCCACCAGTTGCAAACGTCTGCGATACAGAAGGAAGGATTACCCAGCTGGCAGCCGTAAGTACAGGAGAGTAAAAACCATTTCCGGCGGGGGAGAGAAGGGAAAAGGGGGGAGGGGGGGGCTTTCAAGTGACTCACTAGATACAGCCGCACTGGGGGATATAGCAATCGCCTTCCCACCTTCCTGAAACGCCGCGCCTAAGCCGTCTACTCTCAGCGTGCGTTAAGACGGACTTCTTATATTTATCATTTAAATGGCAGTGAGGGAGTGGTAAGTCGTACCACCGTTGCCGCATACCTGTCACTACTCGCGCGGTAAACAGTGTTCTGAAAATACAGCCTCTTGCTGTACCGGGGCAGGCGGGGATGCATGGTAGGTAGGCACGCATGTCGCACGCGCGTGTCAGGCGGTGCTGCCTATCTCGGACCTGGCGGGCGCCGGTGCCGCAGGAAAGCCTACCCCCAACGTGAGCAGGCGCACTCACATGACTTGCCTGTAGGGGACGGTGGAGAGTCACGCCGTCGCGACAGCACGAGAAGGACTTCCCTGCAGGCGAACGGAGCAGAGCGGCCAGCACACCGTGGGCGACGCGCAGCAACAACCGACCCCTGCTCAGGTGAGAGAGCGGCAGGTCTCTATCGCGTGGTAAAAAGCCGGGGGAAGGGGAATGACCAGTAGCCTTCTGATCCGGATCGGTCCCAGGTAGTCAACAACAGATAGAATTTTGCACAGCTGCTCTGGGAAAAGCACCTCGGCGTGGGAGGGGAGGGGGTGGTGGTGCGCATACCGAGAACAGCAGAGTGATTCCGACCCAGAAAAATGTGTCCCAGTGGCGATGGCATGCATGAAGCGGTTCGAAAGCACCACTTGTTTGAAACGAAGGTGCCCATAACCACTGCCTATACCGTTTTTCTTTTCTATTTATAAGTGCCACTCAGCGTATAGAAAAACAGCCTGCAGGGTTCAGAAAAGGCCACGCAACATGCGGCAATGTTTTGAGAATAAATGAGACGTGAGAAGGTCGACACCGTCCCAGAAGGGTGCCCCTTATTTGAAAAATTTTCGATTTTTGAAAAGTTCCACTCGATTTCCTCCTCTGGGGGGTCGAAAAAGTGACCTAGCCGCAGCCGCAGGTCTGTGCGATAAAAATTGACCCCCCCTCAAGCAGCTTAAGTCATTAGGTTACCGCTGTAGAAGCGTGATGCTTAAAGTTAAAATAGTGGACACCGATATTTTTCTAGGAGTAATCAAATGAAGTTGTGGCACAGAGTTCGAAAATTTTGTCGGTTTTGCCGTATGTGTAATAGTTTCTGAGGGAAAGTTGTAGATAAGCCCTGGAAGACCAATTTTCGACAATAAAATTTTCGAGTGATACACAGTGTCTATGGGTAAAGAAGTGATTTTGTGAGTCGTCGGGCGAAAATTTTGTCGGTTTTGCCGTATCTGTCATGGTTTTCGAGATATAGAGCTTTTATGAAAATTTTGTTAAGAATAACGTAAGACTGCCTATATCTCAAAATCTATTACAGATAGGGCAAAACCGACAACATTTTCGCCCTGTGGGCCACAAAGTCACATGTTTAACCCTAAAAAAAATATGGGTGTCCAATATTTTAACTTTAAGCATCACGCTTATCTACAGCTGTAACCTGATGACTTAAGCCCCTTGAGGGGGGGTCAATTTTTATCGCACAGACCTGCGGCTGCGGCTAGGCCATTTTTTCGCCCACTAGAGGAGAAAATCGAGTGGAACGTTTTAGAAATTGAACATTTTTCAAATAAGGGGCAGTCTACCGTCCCAGCGAAGAGTGTCCCTCCAAGTTCAATCACAGGAATCAACTGAAGTAAAGGAAGAAAGCCTCCATACGACTGGAGCAAATAATGACGCCCGCAGAACATGCGGCAAGGTATTCAAGGTGGAAAAATTAAAGAGAGAAGTAGTGATACGAGAAAGAGCTGCGCCACGAGACCGTCCCAGCGCCCCGTACCATGTTGCGAGGGCTTGCCCGAGCCTGCACTGACCCGGCGACGAGACTACGAGAGCTTCTGCAGACCCGAAGCACGAGCCGATCTTCAAGCTTCAAACCTGCGCGCTCAGAGGAGTCGCTGCGTCAGCGCTCGGGGACAGCGGGGTGAGTCTAAGACATTTTATCTATTTATCTCTCGACGAGTAAATGGCACTAAATAGGCTAGGGTCCGTTCTGTAATGGTTGCAGCAGGTTAGGTTAATTGCAAGACCCTTTAAAAAAAAAAAAAAATATTAATAATGTAAATATGTTCTATCATAAGATTAAGTCAAAGTTATTCGGGTCAATACTGTAAATATTTTAATGCTTTCTTCATTGTCTTGGAGGGCCACCACACGCAGCCGAGGGTGAGTTTTATCAGCCCTGCGCGGTAGGGGGTCGGAGGATGAAGTATTTTCTGACAGGGAACTTAACAGTGTGAGCAACCAATAGATTTAAATTGTCCAGCAAGATTGTAAAGTGCCGATTGACTCTCGAAGGAATAGTTTTCTTAGACTCACCTGCGCGAGCGTCCGTTTTGGCAACAGGCCTTATGTGACTTAGAGAAGTCACATTTTGAGAAATAAGATAGTTATGTTGTGAAATGATAAGAATGTGTGTACTAATCAGTGTTTTATATTGTTTACATGTACGTTGTGAGCAACTAAAGGGCTACGCCCATCAACGAGAGTTACTGAGTTAAAAGACTGCGCGGCAGCATCGTCGTCGAGTGACAACGAATGGCTGTCTGAGCGGCCCATGCGCGGCCCGCAGCGTGCGCCATACCTTGTGGCGCGCTCTGCAAACCTGACCCCGTGTTCGGCGGGTCACCCTCTACGCGCGGAACAGCCAGCCCAAGCCAGGGCCTGCGTCCGCGCACCCAGCGCGGCCCCCGGCCCCAAGCGGGGAGCGTAGCAGCTGTGTACCGAGAATCAAGTGAGAATAGCGAGGAAGACTATCCTTAAATGAACCCTACAGTGGGGGTGCAAGTGAAAAGTGAGTGCAGAGCGCACTGTGACTGAATAGTCAGTGGGCGGCTGGAATCAGCACGCAAAAACAATAAAGACGAGCGCACGCAAGTGGTGCGTGCGTGTCCGAGAGAGACTGTCTCCAGGCAGCAGGAATTTTGTTGAAGGTGTTAAATGTTTGTGAATAAAAGTTACGTGTTGTTAAAACCTTTGTAGTATCTGGGCCTACCGAAGACATGTAGTGCCATCATGTATAAATTGAGTTATTATTGTTTTGTTACTTTTGTTTTCCTATTGATTACTATTGATTATGTTCGTATAATGGTGCTTATTTGTGTATTTGATTGATTTTATTTGTGGTTTACCTAAAAAAAAAAAGTTTGTATGTGTTGGGTTTTGTTTCCTAAGTTTGTTTTCAATAAATGTAGCGGGGCGTCGCATAGCAGTCTAAAGGTTAGGTAAAAGAAAATAGAATTTTCTTTTAAAAGGGGAGAGGGCATATCAGCGTACCGCTGAGTACCTAGGCGGTCAGCAGCCGGTCAGCGTGGCAACGCACCGCGGGTAGGTTCTTACCTCAGGTTGACCGTGTGAGCGACCGGCCGAAGCGCCGGGCGGCGCCCGTCAGCGCGTCGCGGCCAGCGCGTCGCGGCCAGCGCGTCGCGGCCAGCGCGTCGCGGCACGTATTTGAGATAGAGCACACCACGCACCCCGACGCACGGGCTGCAGAGGTGCGGGGTAGTTACACTGTTAGAAATCCTGTAGTCAGAAACAGTGGCCTCACAATCCTTACCGTAATATATTTTACGGTCGTACTGCACTTTTTTTTACGGTTCGGACTGTATTTTCTTTTACAGTCAGGACTGTATTGCAAAATACAGTCCAGACCGTATTTCCTTTTACGGTCTGTCCCGTTACAGTTCGGACTGTATTTAAAAATACGGTTGGACTGTACTGAGTTTTACAGTCTAGCCAGTTACTGCCTGGACCATGGAGTTGGCAATAAGACTGTACCGGAGAAGGAAAAAGTTGAAATTGAGTACATTCCAATACAGTCCGAACTGTACGCTCAAATACGGTCCAGACTGTGACAGACCAGACCGTAAATTGACATACAGTTCGACCGTATTTTGAAATACTGTGCTGACTGTAAATAAATATACGGTCAGGTCTGTAAAATTAATTACGGTCTGACCGTAAAAATAAATACGGCCAAGACTGTGCAAAAATTTATTGGCCATCCTGTATGCATTTACTGTCATTTTTTTCTGAGAGTGTAGTTGTTAGCCAGATTCGGGACGGGGCAGTCGTGTGGGACGGACGGTCCCGAGGGAGTCCCCGGAGATGGCGATAGAGTACCAGTTGAGCGTCCAGTAGTGACCCGTGTCAGGTCGGCCCCGCGAGCCGGAACCCGTGTCCGCGGCGGAGCGCGTCGTCATGTCGGTAGTGAAATAGTGAAACCAGCAGTGAGTGATTAGTGAAGTGCACCGTGAACCTGTGACTGTTGCCCGGGGAATATCGTACCGGGCGGCGCGTGATAAATCAGACTGCTTATGTGATGCCCACTACTGTGCTACCGAATGTGCTGTTATTGGAGATGGCATCGTTACCTCTACCAAATTGAATGAATATTTAAATTGAATGAATATTTAAATTGAATATTTTTATTCGATGGACCAATGAAAAATACCTCTACCAAAATAATATAAATATTCAATATAAATATTCCATAAAAATATTCATTTTTAAAAAAATGCTGGACACGCGTGTGTCACGGGCGGGCGGCCCGGGAGACGCCGGCTCGACCTGAGTTAGGCAGCCGCGCCGGGCACGCGTGTGTCACGGGCCCGGGAGACGTCTGCCCGACCTAAGCTGCTAGGGCTCTTCCTTTAGTACACTGTAAATATTCAGAGGCTACTGCGGAGTACGGTGACGCTGTACCATCAGATATATCTCGTTTTAATGGTACTGAGCGAGAGTACTGCCTAAGGTATTTTTTAATGTGTATATGAGTACCTCTAATTATGGAGGACAATACCTTATAGGTATTCTCGCATCACTTTAATTAGAGGGAAATTTCACAGAGTCACCCCACTCCGCGGGTACCCGCGGGGTCCCGGCCAGGGCCGCGGCCACGGAGAGGTAGGGCCGGTCACCCCACTCGCTACGTGAAACAAGCGTGCGCAAAGACGGTCCCGCCGAGGCGTCCGCTATGACGGCCGCCTTCCTCGAGGGTTTCCTGTGGAGGTAAATGCCGCCTGTTATTGTGGACGAGTTTTCGGCAGTGGCGCACACCTGTGAATTACCTCCACAGCCTAAGCAGCGTGGAGGAAAATCCGACTCGTGTCGTGGACGTGTTTCCGGCGCAGTCATACACCCTGCAATACAGCTCCAACACGTGGACGTGTTTCCGGACCCCCGCAAAACTCGTCCAAATCGTTGGATGTATTTTCGTGGATGTATTTCCGACCTTTGCTTGCGCGTTGGAGGTATTTCGTGTGGAGGTATTGGACTCATCTCGCTTCGACACGTATCCCAGATAACACACAATCAGCGGCAAACGCGTACAATTTGTGCCCGTCTCACGAGCACACTATTCATTCACTGGGCGAGCTAATCTCCTCCCATGCGTCTAGGTACCTTCGAACACCATCACTGTGACGCATTCTTTTTCCAGTCTCCCCCGCCGCCCCCTTCCACTTCTCACTGTGCTACGAGAGGTTCGTACCGTCCCGTCGTAAGTGTGGGCTAAAAGCTGCTTAAAGTGAGGAATATAAATATTGAATATTTATATTGAATATTTATATTGAATATTTATATTGAATATTTATATTGAATATTTATATTGAATATTTATATTATTTTGGTAGAGGTATTTTTCATTGGTCCATCGAATAAAAATATTCAATTTAAATATTCATTAAATTTGGTAGAGGTAATTTTGGTAGAGGTAACGAGGCGCTCCCTGTTATTGTTATTGCATCCCGACCCACCTCAAGCAGCGCGCTCAGCGCTACCAGGTGCCATAAGGGTTGCCTACCTCGACGGCGCCAGACCGACTAGCCTACGGAACTCAACTGTGCATCACACCTGAGCGGAGAAATGCTACATCCCCAATGTCAGCAAAGGTAACAAGGTCAGGTGACCTTGCAACGATCAGAGAGAACCGCGAAGGGTGTGAAATCAGGTAGGAGAGCGGCAGGTCTCTATCGCGTGGTGAAAAGCCGGGGGAAGGGGAATGACCACTGGCTCTTTGATCCGCATCCGTCCCAGGCAGTCAACAGATAGAATTTCGCACAGATGATGTGGGAAAATCGCCTTGGCGTGGGAGGGGACGGGGTGGTGGGGTGGTGCGCATACCGAGAACAGAGGAGTGATTCCGACCAAGAAAAATGTATACCAGTGGCGATGGCATGCATGCAGCGGTTCGAAAGCACCACTTGTTTGAAACGAAGGTGCCCATAACCACTGCCTATACCGTTTTTCTTTTCTATTTATAAGTGCCACTCAGCGTATAGAAAAACAGCCTGCAGGGTTCAGAAAAGGCCACGCAACATGCGGCAATGTTTTGAGAATAAATGAGACGTGAGAAGGTCGACACCGTCCCAGTAGGGTGCCCCTTATTTGAAAAATTTTCGATTTTTGAAAAGTTCCACTCGATTTCCTCCTCTAGGGGGCGAAAAAGTGACCTAGCCGCAGCCGCAGGTCTGTGCGATAAAAATTGATCCCCCCTCAAAGGGCGTAAGTCATCAGGTTACAGCTGTAGAGAAGCGTGATGCTTAAAGCTAAAATATTTGACACCAATATTTTTTTCTAGGAGTAATCAAGTGAAGTTGTGGCACAGAGTTCGAAAATTTTGTCGGTTTTGCCGTATGTGTAATAGTTTCTGAGGGAAAGTTGTAGATAAGCCCTAGATAAGACCAATTTTCAACAATAAAATTTTCGAGTAATACACAGTGTCTATGGGTAAACAAGTGATTTTGTGACCCGTCGGGCGAAAATTTTGTCGGTTTTGCCGTATCTGTGATAGTTTTCGAGATATAGAGCTCTTTTTAAAACTTTTGTTTAGAATGACGTAAGACTGCCTATATCTCAAAACCTATTACAGATACGGCAAAACCGACAATATTTTCGCTCTGTGGGCCACAAAGTCACGTGTTTACCCCCCCAAAAAATATAGGTGTCCAATATTTTAACTTCAAGCATCACGCTTATCTACAGCTGTGACCTGATGACTTAAGCCCCTTGAGGGGGGGTCAATTTTTATCGCACGGACCTGCGGCTGCGGCTAGGCCATTTTTTCACCCACTAGAGGAGAAAATCGAGTGGAACTTTTTAAAAATTGAACATTTGAACTGTAAGGCTTACAATTCCACAGCAGCTCACCAGGGACGGCACTTCACACCGGTAGGTTCGCGACCTATCAGCACGCCTTGAAAGTAGGCAACACTTCCAGCAGTCATCGGCTTCTCCAAACGAAACCAGCAATCAGCGATATCAGCACAGTGTTACGAAAACTCTGTCACGATTCGATAGATTATGCAGCTCATCCGTACGTTTGACTCGAAAGGCGAGTGACAACGTGAGACCATAAACGCTCACACGCAAACAAGGCGCACGCCCGGTGGGTAGGCAACCCAATCGACGCCGTGTATGTTGACTGGCCTTAGCCTGGCCGGCTCATCGCCCAAGTGTCTACATCATGACTTTACGTTATAGGGTGCGTAGTGCGTCAATCACTCTCCCTCCTCACCTCTCCCGCAGCTCATTCGCCCCCATCCTCATGAGGGTTTGCAAAGATAAATCTGTTTGGATATCACCTTAAATGATAAAAGTTTAGCGTAAGGCGTAAGCCACATCAGTTGTGCTCTTGCAAAAAAATAATTACAGAAATGATGCCGTTTGAATAAGTTTATTTCTTGTAAAAATGTGACACATACAAAAAGATTTCCATTAACAAATGGTACAATGGCACAAGTAGTTACAATGGGTAAGTTCGATTCACTAAAGCTTCTCTCCTTGAAGATGGGCCTGGCTAGTGAGTTGCCAGTTCAATTGAAGTTTTGCATTATGTAATTCTGTTAAAAAAGAGAAAAAAGGGGCAGTTAGTCTTTGGTTAAGAACAAAAACATAGTTTTCTTGAGATTTGTAATCCAAGTTCAATACCGTACCTCGAAGATGAGACGAGAGGGAGTCGCAGTACATCAGACGTCTCCTTAGCAACACAGTTCCGCAACACATCTCATGCAAAGTGATTCTCCAGCACCATAGATCTGGAAACTCGAGAGAATATCACAAACAGTATATTAGATTAATTACAAGAACATCTGATAAGTTTTAGTTTTGGCTATAGAAGTGGGTAGTTTGAGGAGGCGGAAATGGGAGTTCCACCGATTGGCACTGCAAATAATAGGAGATTGAATGTAGATGGCTTACTTATGAGGACAAGTTGAAGGAAAAACATTATAATCATTTAAAAAAATAAAGAAATAAATGAAAGACAGTGATGAACAAAAACGCACACATTGAACTACTAATCACTGCAATTATTCGAATCCAGATTCTCGCCCGAAATGGGAAAGGACACTTTTCCTTGCTTATTTAGCGTGATAATTTTAAACCTCACTCTATTTGAGTGAGATATTTTTTAGCCTCGCTCTATATAAGTAAGGATTTCTTGGCCTCACTTTATTTAAGCAAGAATTCTCACTTTATTCGGGCGAGTTTACAAAGTTCTTTCTCAAATAGAGTGAGGAAAAAAATTCTCACTCTCTAGAGAGTAAGAAAATTGCCTTCAAATTCTCGCCCGTATAGGAGCGAGAATCAGGATTCGTTCATTTTCAGTGATATCTAGGCATAATAAACAGTTCAAAATACAAGACAGAGGGTAGTCAACACTTAAACCAAGGGAAGGCAAAAGGTTCAATTTGGAGTATAAGAAACAGGCACATACACAAAAAGGTATCATAGCACACACATAAATCAAAATATAATATGCAGAAAAGGTCATAAAATCATGTCAAAAGGGTACAAAGTGAAATGCATGACAGGTAAAAGTACAGGTACCGTTTGCAAAAGCACAACAGAAACAAATGCATCAAAATACAACTTTCAGGGCAAAACAAGTTTAAAGGGAACCAGAGACACACAGGGAAAACAGGGAAATCAATAAGTGCATGAAAAAACACTTTGCAAGGCACAAGAGAGGGGTCAGATATAGCACCATCACAGGGATAGGATGTAACACTTACACAGACAGATTCATGATAAAGAGAAAATTTCAACAGCACTGGCAATACACATCACATAGCAAGATAAATCAATCACAAAAGGAACATTGACACAAAGAAACCTCAATCACAAGTACAAACAAAAAGACCAAAATCAATAGAGCAATAAAACACGACCAGTAACAAACAGGGTATTGCAAGACCAGTGCAAGTTATTAGAATTAAAAAAAATTGACAAGGGCAGAATAAAGTCAGATAGAAAATTCAAGCATACCAAAAGCACCCATTAAACCAAACAAAAAACAAAACAAAACAACAAACACCAACAGAGGGAAGAAAACAAACACTTCAAAACAACAAATTCAACACACTAACAGTTCAGAGATAAAAATTATACAAACAGAAAAACAGTTCCATACCAAGCAGCAATCAGAAGCAACATGCATAACCGTTCAAGAGTCAGTGATGAAAAGATATAACACTGAGCCTCAAAGCACAAATTATCAAGAGAAAAAAAAAATAAAACAAGCAATAGGCAGGGTAACACAGTGACAAATGAAAGAACACCAGCAAAAAATTCACTTCAAAAATGCAGTCAAGACACAGTATCTCACCAACAAAGAAAGATACAAAAACAGTGCAAAATAAAGAACACAAAAACAGAGCCATGGCAAGAAGTCACTTCATAGAATTAAAATACCGTATAGTATGTCACACTCAGTTTTTCTCTGTGAGTATTGTGTTATAATCCCATTTCACCCAAGCTATGTGCGACAAGTCATGTCCCTGAGCTCTTGGCAAGGCTAAAACTGTCGTAGTGTGTCGCTGTAGCTTGATCTTGCTCCTTTTAATTAAAATATCTGCATACCAGCAGAGGTTAACTTTTGGATAGATTCATTGTCATGTCACTTTTCTCAGGTAGACCGTTTCTGTTGCAGACATAAATCCTTTTCGCTGTGAACGGCATCAGTTTTATCGCCAGAGATTTTCCCAAACCAAACTATGGTTGAACATTTCTTCAGCAGCATCTGGTGAAACTTGGTATATTAGGCATATGCTGTTCTATGTGCCTAAGCTATGATATTGCTGGAAAATTATTGTACTTATTACATTGATTCAGTGCTTATGCGCCTGCAAAAGACTTTTCTCTCTGTCAAAAAATAATTTCACCCCACACTCCTGGGATGTTATTTGTTCACGCACAAAGAAAGGCAAAGGATGGAACCAAATTTTCAGTAAAAGAGGGAGAACTAACGGCTGCTGTGACATACATGAAGCCTTTTCTCATCATCCCTTAAGATTCCATACATATTGTCAGGTTAGTACTGAGGTAACTATTGTAAACTGTAGATATAAAAGCAGTCATCAGTGGCTTGACAAAGTTTGACTTCCTGTGCTGCTTTCTTTCGTTTTTCAGGAACGTAACCCAAGCAATCATGTTCCCTCACATACCTACAGTGTGCTTCAAAGCAGACAATTCTGGAGTTAATTCACAAGACAGAGGGATTTTCAACACCTGATTGTTCTACCAAAAACCATCTCATCCCCATTTTGTAAAGCCATGTTTAAATGTGTTTTATCAGGTATGTTCAATGCCCTTAAAATTTGATAATTATATTTTTAACTGATAGTGTTTTACTGCAGTAGTACCTGCATGAATATTTACCATCTGTATTTTTTCTTCCATTTCAGGACTGCATGCTGAGCAATACTGTTCCCCATAAACCTGGTTTCTGCCTTAAAGAAGACAAGTCTGGAATAATTTCACAAGACAGACGGATTTTCAACACCTGATTGTTCTACCAAAAGTCATCTCATCTCCATTATGTAGTGCCATGTTTAAATGTGTTTTATCAGGTATGTTCAATGCCCTTAGAATTTGATAATTATATTTTTAACTGATAGTGTTTTACTGCAGTAGTACCTGCATGAATATTTACCCTCTGTATTTTTTCTTCCATTTCAGGACTGCATGCTGAGCAATACTGTTCCCCATAAACCTGGTTTCTGCCTTAAAGAAGACAAGCCGGGAATAATTTCACAAGACAGACGGATTTTCAACACCTGGTTGTTCTACTAAAAATCATTTCATCTCCAATTTACAATGCCACCTTTGAACCTATTTTATCAGGTATGTCCAATGCGCTGCTTATCTGATTACAATATTTTTAACAGAAATTGTAACAGTTGTAGTGCCTAAGTGCTTGCAAGAATTTTATGCTCTGTGTTTTCTTTTCTTTTTCAGGACTATATCCCAATCAATCCTGTTGCCCCACATACCTGCTTTGTGTTGCCAAGCAATCATCTTACCTAGTACACCTGCTTTGTGCTTTCAATAAGACAAGTGTGAAATAAATTCACAAGACAGAGGGATTTTCATTTCTCTCTAGTTGCACTTAAAATTATCTACTACAGTATAAAATGCCACTCATCAAAATATTGGATCAGGTATGTCCACGGCACTGCTAATCTTATAACTTTATTTTATTGTGGTAATGTAACATTTTTAGTGATTGAGTATCTGCAAGACTTTGATGTTCTGTGCTGGATATTTATATGCTCGTTTCCTTTTTAGGAGTGCCAGTGTAGCAATTACCTGACCTTATACACCTGCCCTGTGCTAAGTAGAACACAAGTGGATTGGATCAATCTCAAAAGCACACAAGCGGATTGGATCAATCTCATATGGTTGTGGGCTGCAAAATTTCTGCATTCACATTGAGGCCCGCTCACCCTCTTCTAAATTACATAGATAAAATCGTTTTCTCATCTCCTTCTGATTTACTACCTTATTGCATACTTATCTGTGTCTCTCTCCAAGTGAATAAATTTGATAACATCTAGCATAATTTAATTAGAACATTCCAGCATCCCTAACTTTATGTGAAATTTGAGTGTTAAAAGAACAAGTAGAACTTCGTCTAGTTGAAAGAGCAACAGTTCTATGAATGAGTACTGGATCTGCAAATAAAGCTGCCTTTTTGCCATGTTCTGTATTTTTGGTACCAGTTTGTACTTAAACTGTGGCTGAATTTCAGAAATTATGCTGTTATGTCAAAGTTGCAGTATTTTTGCATATATTTCAGTCCTTTTGGATGTTTCCAAAAAAAAAATTGTTTACATGTGTCTTGTGATGCCAGAACACTTGAAGGTGTTCTTGTCAAACAGCTGGTACAGAGGCACAGATTTTTACATTTCATTCAGACAAAAGCCTCTTCTTTTCCCCTTTCTTCTTTTTTCATTTCTTTGAGGAATCACTTTGTAATCTGTGCTAGCTGGACAAATTAATTTTTGTTGTTGCAAAAGTGCCTCACTGTTCTATTGTCAAGTTGGCCTGTAACTTTTGTAAATGATGGTGTTTACCCCATGTCTTTTATGTGTTGTATTGGTAATTGGCATATTTGCAATATTAAAAATAATAATGAAAATGCTGACTCGATTCTTTCCTTTATCTCCCTGATGAAGACTGTCTTGTCAGCCATGGGCTTGTAAACAACTATAGTTTTTAGCTTTGGTTGTCTACAGGGAAAGGTTGAAAGCAGAACAAACAGGATTCCAATTGCTCATGTACATATTTTTAATAAAAATGACACTGTTGCAAACAATAAGAACTTGAACACTAGTCTCATTGAAACATTAGCATGAAACAATCAACATGAAAAATTACAAGACATTCCAGTCAAACAGTGTAAAAACAATAAGAACTTGAACACTAGTCTCAATGAAACATTAGAATGAAACAATCAAGATGTAAAATTACAAGACATTCCTGTCAAACAGTGTAAAAACAATAAGAACTTGAACACTAGTCTCATTGAAACATTAGAATGAAACAATCAACATGAAAAATTACAAGACATTCCAGTCAAACAGTGTAAAAACAATAAGAACTTGAACACTAGTCTCATTGAAACATTAGAATGAAACAAACAACATGAAAAATGACTAACTCTAAATAACCTTTGTTAAAAAAGGAATGAGAGTTACATAAAATTACAAGACATTCCTGTCAAACAGTGTAAAAACAATAAGAACTTGAACACAAGTCTCAATGATATGATAGGAACCGTGGTTGAGAACACAGAATAATGCAAGTATTTACTTGAACACAGGATACAATTTTAATCTCAATAAAAGCCATGCCTAATCTAGCGTTGCAGCCTTAATCTTCTCTTGTTAGTTCAGAGTAGAAAGCCCGGATAAGCACAGTTCACCTTCTACTCTGAGCCAACAGAAGATTAAGGCTCCAACGCCAGATTAGACATGGCTCTTAGAACTTGTGAATTTCCCTAATCTTCTTAGGTACAGGTACTCTTGGCACACACAACAATCAAAGTCTTCTGAAAGAAGAAAAATCAGAATTAATTTGGATTAATTGTACCATAGTTATGCAGAGGAAAGGGCAAGATATTATCTTACCACAGCAAAACTCATCAATCATCCCTCCCATTACATGAGAAGCAGCCCTTAGGAACCGAAGTATGGCCTGGTTTAAAGGCCCTGGGCGGTTAATCAAACCAATTGACAATTGCTGTATGTTGTCATTATTCATGATGGTGGTAACCTTTTGACCTCTGCCAACTCTCCTTCCTGCATTCAAAGCTGTCACAATGTCCTGGGTCCGTTGTTCAATCTTAACGGCAGCAGCTGTAAAAAGTAAAAGTAAATTAAAGCAGATGTTCTTACAATGTATAGTTTTAAGTGGAACACATTTGAGGGTGAATTTAATGAGGAAATATCTTGAACAATGCATATATGGATAGTATTCACCATCACCATCCTTCCCAAGGTACATTAACAAATGGATTAAATGACTTACCAATGAATCCATACACACTAGGATTTAGACCAGTTTCTAAACGGAGAGTTTTATTGAAGCTCTCGTTTGTGTTGTTGGTTCTTGCACTGGAGCCAAACACTGACAGTCTTGCACATGTGCGTTCAGACCTGATCCAAGAGTTCCAAATGTATTGAAGAAAAGGCTCCACTGTTTGATATATGAAGTTTCCTTCATCTCTGGCCTCTTGAATCACCACAAGTAGACCTCTTCTCATGTAACACTTAGGCAGGAGTGGCAGGGCCATGGATAATCTGACTACCCTTGTTACTTCGGGAATGTCTCTCATAGGATTGATGAGACCCAATTCTTGGGCTGTGATTAAAATCCTCTGATGAAAAAGAAAAAAAAGGGGGAAAACACAAAGAGAAGCTCCAGACAAAAAAAACCACTTGAAAAATGTCATTTTTTTGGGGGGCAACTATGATATTTTATCGGTTCCTTGTATGCATACGGACTGCCGAAAAGACACTTTGTTGAAATCCGACCCCCCCTGTGGGTTTGGCAGGGGTCCAAACACCCCAAAAACGGCTGTTTTTGAGGGTTTGGGACTAGTTGGGATCTCGGAAACCAAAAGCCAAAAAAGTACCCATTGGGGTACTCGGGACTCAAAAAAGTGCCATCTTTCAGAATCCGGGCCGAAAAAATTTTTAGGTGACCCCCTTCAAAAGTTATGGGGGTCCAAAGTTGCCAAATTTCACTTTTTTTGACAAAAATTCTTTTTTTTTGTAAAAATGCATTTTTGATGGGCCCAAAGCGCCTAAATTGTTATCTTGACCTCGTTTCGTCTTGAATCACATGGAACTGGCTCCATACCTGCGGGCTTAAGCTGATTTTTACACCGCACGACTCAGCTGCACTGGCGTGGCTGCCTAACTACAAGGGGTTCGCGTTGCTGACAAGGGAACGTTTTCCGGTGATACACGTAGAATTGGTTGGCATAAAAGTATTTTGTAGGTGACCCCTCTGGACAAGGTTTGGCACTAGTGGTAGCTGCCCGTAGGGGGTTTGAGGGTAGATATAGGCCTTTAAAAATGCAAAAAAATGGTCAAAAAAATATTTTCGGTAAAAAAACCAAAAATGACCTTGAGGCCATGATTCGTCCAGAAATGAAGTCGGTTTGGTAGTTAGGAGACTTTCAACTTTTCCCCTTGTATTTGTTTTTCCACTATTTCCCTTTCAGAAATTCAAGGGGTAAAAGTTGAAAGTCTCCAAATCACCAAACCGACTTCATTTCTGGACGAATCATGGCCTCAAGGTCATTTTTGGTTTTTTTACCGAAAATATTTTTTTTCCAGTATTTCCCTTTCAGAAATTCAAGGGGTAAAAGTTGAAAGTCTCCAAATCACCAAACCGACTTCATTTCTGGACGAATCATGGCCTCAAGGTCATTTTTGGTTTTTTTACCGAAAATATTTTTTTTTCCACTGTTTCCCTTTCAAAAACACAAGGGGAAAAGTTGAAAGTCTCCAAACTACCAAACCGACTTCATTTCTGGACGAATCATGGCCTCAAGGTCATTTTTGGTTTTTTCACCGAAAATATTTTTTTCCACTATTTCCCTTTCAGAAATTCAAGGGGTAAAAGTTGAAAGTCTCCAAATCACCAAACCGACTTCATTTCTGGACGAATCATGGCCTCAAGGTCATTTTTGGTTTTTTTACCGAAAATATTTTTTTTCCACTATTTCCCTTTTAAAAATACTATGGGAAAAGTTGAAAGTCTCCAAATCACCAAACCGACTTCATTTCTGGACGAATCATGGCCTAAAGGTATTTTTTGGATTTTTTACGAAAAAAATTTTTTTTGACAATTTTTTTGGATTTTGAAAGGCCTTGATCTACCCCCAAACCCCCTACGGGCAGCTACCACTAGTGCCAAACCTTGTCCAGAGGGGTCACCTACAAAATACTTTTATGCCAACCAATTCTACGTGTATCACCGGAAAACGTTCCCTTGTCAGCAACGCGAACCCCTTGTAGTTAGGCAGCCACGCCAGTGCAGCTGAGTTGTGCGGTGTAAAAATCAGCTTAAGCCCGCAGGTATGGAGCCAGTTCCATGTGATTCAAGACGAAACGAGGTCAAGATAACAATTTAGGCGCTTTGGGCCCATCAAAAATGCATTTTTACAAAAAAAAAAATTTTTGTCAAAAAAAGTGAAATTTGGCAACTTTGGACCCCCATAACTTTTGAAGGGAGTCACCTAAAAATCTTTTCGGCCCGGATTCTAAAGGTGGCACTTTTCTTAGTCCCGGATACCCCAATGGGTACTGTTTTGGCTTTTGGTTTGCGAGATCCCAACTAGTCCCAAACCCTCAAAAACAGCCATTTTTGGGGTGTTTGGACCCCTGCCAAATCCACAGGGGGGGTCGGATTTCAACAAAGTGTCTTTTCGGCAGTCCGTATGCATACAAGGAACCGATAAAATATCATAGTTGCCCCAACAAAAAATGTCATTTTCCAAGTGGTTTTTTTTGTCTGGAGCTTCTCAAATAAGCAAAACTAACATCACAAAAAATATATTGCGGAACTTTCTTTCTGGTTATTGCTTGAGAATTTTCATTGTGTATAAGATGAAAGGCTTACCCTGCAAGCGTGCCAGAGACAGCCCTGAACACGAACATGAAACACTGATTCCCAGGCATTTTGAGCAGCCAACTCGAAGTCTGTGATCACTCTTGTGCAGTGAACATCTGGTCCCAGATGATGTTGTAGGAGTTCTAGTAACTGCTTCATATGCTTGCTGAGTCCGGCTCTCCATTAAAACCAGTGCCAATGGCACATTATGATTATTCCAACTGCCCACGATGCAGTAAACCTACAGATAGGAAAACAAAAATTAAGAATATGGCAGTGATAATAGCAAATAACATAAAAGAAATTTCATAGAGTCTGGAATTAGGGTGAAACAAAGCTATTTAAGACAAAAAAATAACTACTACATCTATAGACTTTTGTTTTAACTTTTTTTTAAATGAATATGAAACAACGTCTTGCTTTACTATATCAATCCTATTCCAAAGAATGTAATAGGTTTGTCATTTACGAGCTTTGCTTATGTGGGAATATGACGAAAAGAGAGACCCACAAATCACTTCACACTGTCATAACCACCTTCACTATTATATTACAATCTTTAATGATAAACAATACCTGTTCTAGATTCGATCCTGCTGGCTTTATTTTAAAAGTACCATCCCCATGTAATATTCTTAGGTCACGAGCAACTGCCAACATTCTATCAGAAATGAAGAGGACATGGTGAGCACCTAGTGCATCGGTGACGGATCCAGCATAAATGTTATCCAATCCATCTTCTGTCATGGTAATTACGCTGTACTGCGGATTCATCAAAATCCTTGTCAGTTCACGCACATCATTTGGAACAAATGGATAGTTCTGAAGACGTGCGTTGCGCATACTTGTCCTCAATCTAGCTGCAAAAATGCGAGCTCTGACATCTGGATGAGCCCTGAAAAAGTAAATAAATAAATGAGGGATGTTGAAACAATTGGATTTGCACTAAGAATTAATGAATTTACCCTCGAATCTCTTCATCAATTATTCTTGAGAAAGGTGCATAGTCCAGAGCCCGGCATCTGGCAAGAATGTTACGCTTCACAAACATTTCTTCCGCATAGTGAAGATCCCTTTCATGATTGTGTTCGGCAGTATGCACAAAACCATCATGGTCGTCAAGGATGGCCCTACCTCTACATCCTCGTTCAAATCTGACACATTTGAAGTACATTGTACCCGGGCACTCATCGCTCCGGTGGTAATGATATCCATCCCCAATGTGGTAAAAAAATGTTCCTGGCCGTGTGCCCTCTTCCCGTGCAACATCAAATATTTGATCCATTCTCCATTGAGCCCTGCAAAGGAAACAGGAAAACAGGTTAGGATCGAAACCACTGTCGTATTTTCAGAGGCTTCGATCTGGGAGATCGAAGAGACCAAAAAATGTAAGAAATTACAAAGCAAACAGAAACGATGCGGAATGAACAACAGTAACGGTGATATCACTATCAACAATATCTGAAAGGTTTGGTCACCTCCCTAATTAAAAAAAATAATAAATGGCCCTGTACGTTTGGGGTAGGGGTACCCAATATGGCGCACAAATAAAGAAGAATAACAAAACTACAAAAATCGGACGTAAATAAAATTGTTCGCAAATGTTTGCGAATTCAGAGAATAATTACCAAAATGTCTTCCTGGAAACATCCAAATTCCTATTTTTCGTATTTGTATGTTATATCTCTAGCAACACAATGACAAAAGCGACCAAAGTAATCTCAAACCCAGAGTGACAAGGGAATGCCAAAAGTTTTCTGTATTATTTGACTTTTCGATTTGGGTGAGGTGGGGTGTTTTTATTATATTCTTTATTTTTTCTTCAAATATAGACAGGTTTCAATACTTGGTTACAATTTTAAGTGCTACATTACATTCGAAAAACGTTCACGAGCGTCAAAGCTTTGGGTTCGAGAGCAAACAAAAGACTATCGCGAGCGTGTTGCCGTGCGGTTTGCGCCAGCTTGCGCGGTTAGTTGCCACTTCTAGGCAGTCAGTCCAAGGTAAAGGTGTGCGATTGCGTGCGAGTCCTGCCTACTGAGCTTTCCGGCGTGTGCAACGTTACGTGATGGACCAATCCGAGAATTCGTTTGAACTGCCGGACTTCACCCGGCAGCCTCCTTCCACCCCATTTGTTAAGCTCCACAACGTCAACGTGAACGAACGTGTTATGGTGAGTATTTTGCCTCGTATTGTGGTCATGCTCTAAGGCCAGTCATGCAAGTCCAACTTCAACTCATATTCATAGACGCCATCCGAGTAGTGGGCATTTACCCTTGTCTCCCCTCGAGTTCTGCATGTCTTGTCATTTCCAGTCGTGTATACTGCGCCTACCGAGGTGTGTATGGGCGCGTTTGTGAATGTGAAGGTCTGGGCGCGGCCGTAACTCTGCCACAGTCAGTCAGAATGCTGCTGTCGGTGCAACTAACCTGAGCACGGCCTGCTCCAGCCACCGCGTTTATAACATTTGTGTAACTTAAAATTTCTGATTGCAAAGTAAAATTAATTAAAAGTCCATGTCGTTTGATTTTTAGCGGGGAAATGGGATTATCAGGATGTGCTCTCTTCTCTTTGCTCTCCAACAGCACTTGCATAAGCTGATGCACCCATGGGTTACTGACATCTTGATTGGCATATGTTACAGGTGTATCCCGGGGCAATGTTTGATGGAAGGCAGCCGACAACGTTCTTCCAGTGTAATTTTCCGTCTCCATTTCCACCAAACCAGCAGACATTCAATTCGAGGCAGCAGCCTCAGTCCTTGCCACGCAACATGCAGCAGCCTCAGTCCTTGCCATTCAAGAAGCAGCAACCTCAGCCACTCATGCAGCAGCCTCAACCCTTGCCACTTAACATGCAGCAGCCTCAGCCTGTGAAGAACTTCATGCAGCTACCTCAGCCTGTGGCGAACTTCATGCAGCAGCCTCAGCCTGTGGCGAACTTCATGCAGCAGCCTCAGCCTGTGGCGAACTTCATGCAGCAGCCTCAGCCTGTGGCGAACTTCATGCAGCAGCCTCAGCCTGTGCCGAACTTCATGCAGCAGTCTCAGCCTGTGGCGAACTTCATGCAGCAGCCTCAGCCTGTGAAGAACTTCATGCAGCAGCCTCAGTCTGTACGGAACTATATGGAGCAGCCTCAGTCTGTAGGGAACTATATGGAGCAGCCTCAGTCTGTACGGAACTATATGGAGCAGCCTCAGTCTGTACGGAACGACATGCAACAGCCCCAGTCCGTGCCCAACTACACGCAACAGCCTGTGCCGAACTACATGGAGCAGTCTCAGCCTGTGGCGAACTTCATGCAGCAGCCTCAGCCTGTGCCGAACTTCATGCAGCAGCCTCAGTCTGTACGGAACTATATGGAGCAGCCTCAGTCTGTACGGAACTATATGGAGCAGCCTCAGTCTGTACGGAACTATATGGAGCAGCCTCAGTCTGTACGGAACTACATGCAACAGCCCCAGTCCGTGCCCAACTACACGCAACAGCCTGTGCCGAACTACATGGAGCAGCCCTTGCAGAATCGGCCTTTGGCATTGGGATGGCATGAACCCAACATTACTCCGACTATTTTGCCCCAGAAGATGAATTTGACCGTTCCAGGCAGACTACTGCGCAGCAGAGTCAGGGTAACAGAGGTAAACCTCAAATTCCTTTTCTAGTATTTTATACTTTTATTTTGAGTAATGATCATATTTTATGTCCATTAACTTTCTGTGTCCCATGCAGATCAAAGAAGAACCCCAGCCGGGTCCCTCAACATCTTCAAGGAAGACTGCTGCCTCTGCTCCGAGAAAGACTGTTGGCTCTGCACAGTCTTCGTGCAGCACTGCTACCTCTGCACCGTCTACCAGCAAGACCTCTGCCTCTGCCCGTGCACCGTCTACCAGCAAGACCTCTGCCTCTGCACCGTCTACCAGCAAGACCTCTGCCTCTGCCCCGTCTACCAGCAAGACATCTGCCTCTGCCTCTGCACCGTCTACCAGCAAGGCCTCTGCCTCTGCACCGTCTACCAGCAAGACCTCTGCCTCTGCAGCACAACGTACTTCCAACAAGAGGAAAGGAGGCAAGGTCAGTATTACCCCTGTATTCATTAACGGTGATACAATTAACTAAACTTAAATCCTAAGTTCTGATTGTTATGTGTTTTGGTAATTGCAGAGTGCTTTGGGACTGTGATGCGGTTGAAGCTTTAGATCAGATATTTGGTACCTCCACCTCCCTGCCCAATCCGAAAAGGCAATGTACGAGGAAAGCTGCCAACATTATTGAATCAGAAAGTGACGAAGAGTTCGTTGATGATCCTGCTGTAGGTCAATTAAATTTAAAGGTTCCTTTATTACACTGTTAAAAGAAAAACTCTTAAATTTCACATCCATGGATATGCAGCAAATTACATATCCATAATGTGAATTTTCACATCAGTATTAATATGAATTTTAATATTCGAATGTTGTGAAAAGTCACATCCAGGAATTGAAATTTCACATTCGGTTGGATGTCAAATTTAATAACCTACATTGTAAATTTTCACATCCGAAGGATTTGAAAGCTCATATCGCGCGCGCGTTTTGAGACAGAAGCGGAAATTCGCCTGTCCTTACTGTTACTTTTGTCCTTGCTTCTTCCTCACGCTTCTACTATATCTCATCCCTTTAATTTCATTTTGTACGTACAGACTTACCAATTTTACCTTACCGGATGGGAGTTGAACCACGGACTTTGCAGTTGCGACTCCAGTACCTAGACCAATGCGCCACTGAGACGCGCTGGGAGAGGCGCTTCAGCGTCCGCGAGTGATCCTACCTGCCTTCGCCGGACCGCACCCTGGGCCGGGCCTGGGGCGTTCCCAGATGTACGGCCGGGTCGGGGCCGGAGACAACAGGCAGCCGCGTGCCACCGCATGAGGGATTTCCTACCATATGTTTGGAGTCCGGAAATTTTACTTCACTCCGAGCGTCCACCGCTTAGAAAGCTTCTAAGAAAATTTTTTCATCGCAAAACCCCTAAGCGCATAAATATTACGCGACATAGCATAACCACTTGCATTTCGTTCTTGATGCACACGAGCGAGGCCTCGATCTTGCGCGG